>CM024267.1:19562206-19572961 GCA_013621005.1 Aeschynomene evenia | reverse complement strand
ACATGATCCCGAATAAAATGATGTTTATATCAATGTGCTTGGATCGAGAGTGCTGAATAGGATTCTTAGCTAAGTTGATAGCACTTGTATTATCACAGAGGATAGGGATTTTGGTGTACCTTAATTGATAATCAAGTAGCTGATTCTTATCTAGAGCATCTGAGAACAGCAGTTCGCAGCAGATACATATTCAGCTTCTGCAGTTGATAGGGCGATCGTATTTTGCTTCTTGCAGGACCAAGTGATCAAGCATTTTCCAAAGAAGCAACAGCAGTCACTTGTGCTTTTGCGATCGATCCTATCTCCAGCGTAGTCAGCATCACAGTATCCTACAACATCAGAAGAACAACCTTTCTCGTACCAAAGACCAAGATTAGTAGTTCCACTTAAATATCGTAAAATTCGTTTAACTGCAGTTAAGTGTGATTGCTTAGGCTTAGACTGGAATCTAGCACAGATCCCAACACTGAGTTGGATATCTGGTCTGGAGGCAGTTAAGTAGAGAAGTGAGCCAATCATCCCTCGATAGTTGCTTTCTGAGACTTTCTCACCATCTTCATCCAAATCAATTACTTGAGAGGGATGCATGGGAGTGCTCATGGGTTTGGCCTTATCCATCAGAAACTTCCTCAGAAGTTCTTTGGTATACTTCTCTTGATGAATAACTGTTCCTTCTGACTCTTGCTTGATTTGCAATCCTAGGAAGAATTTTAATTCTCCCATCATGCTCATCTCGAATTCACCTTGCATAAGCTTGGAGAATTCTTTGCAAAGGCATTCATTGGTTGCGCCAAAGATTATGTCATCAACATAAATCTGGACAATCAAGAAGCCAGAGTCTTCTGAGAGTGTAAAGAGAGTTGTGTCCACTTTCCCTCTTGAGAATCCGTTTTTAAGCAGGAAAGAGCTCAATCTATCGTACCAAGCTCTTGGAGCTTGTTTCAGACCATAGAGAGCCTTTGTAAGCTTAAATACATGGTCAGGGAATGCATCATTCACAAACTAGGGGGTTGTTTTACATAAACTTCCTCAGAAAGGTATCCATTCAGAAGGCAGACTTAACGTCCATCTGATAGAGTTTGAAACCTTTGTGTGCAGCAAAAGCTAGCAACATTCTGATTGCTTCCAATCTTGCGACTGGAGCGAAAGTTTCATCGTAGTCTATCCCTTCTTGTTGGTTGTACCCTTGAGCAACCAATCTGGCCTTGTTTCTCACGACTTGACCGTTTTCATCAAGTTTGTTTCGAAACACCCACTTAGTCCCAATGACGCTTTTGCCTTTGGGCTTCTGAGTAAGTTTCCAAACCTGATTTCTCTCGAATTGGTCAAGTTCATCCTGCATGGCATTTACCCAGCTAGGATCATCTAACGCCTCTTCTATGGAGTCTGGTTCAAGTTCAGAAACCATAGCAAGATTTGTATAGTTCCTTCTGGTTCTTACGCACGTTCTGGACTGCCCAAGACTTCATTCTGAGAGACGTTTTTCAAGTCTCTTGAACCTCTAATCCTTTTAGGAGTAGGGTTCTGAGAAGGAGACACAGAGGGTTCTCTTTCTGAGTCATCAGAAGCTTGACATTCTGAGAGTCTAGGTTCCATTGCATTTGGAGAAGTAGATTCTCTAGGTTCTAGAGCTTCAATGATGCTACTGGATTTTTCTTTAGATGGAGATGGTTGTTCCATGGGTTGGAAATCAGTCTCATCATCTATAAGAATTTTCCTTTTGGCTTTCTCAGAAGTGATGTTGAGTTTCTCAAACTCATCTTCTAAGTTAGCATCTTTCTGAAACATGTCCTTACTAAGTTCTTTGAACTTAATATGGATTGTCTCTTCAACACATTTACTCCTGTTGTTATATACTCTGTAAGCTTAGAGACTGAGGAGTATCCTAGGAAGTATCCATCATCGGACTTAGGATCAAACTTAGAGAGTTTGTCCTTTGTGTTGAGAAATAAACAAGAAGAACCAAATATATGGAAATAAGAAATGTTTGGTATCTTATTCTTCCATAGCTCGTAAGGTGTCTTTTTCAGAATTGGTCTCAGAAAGACTCGATTCTGAATATAGCATGAAGTATTAACTGCTTCAGCCCAGAACCTTTTGAAAGTCCGCTTTCTAAGAGCATTGTTCTTGCCATCTCTTGAAGGCTTCGATTCTTCTCTCAGTCACTCCATTTTGTTGAGGAGTTCTGGGAGATGAGAATTCGTGAGCAATGCCCAGATTTTCGCAAAATTTTTCGAAAGCATGATTCTCAAATTCACCACCATGATCTGATCTTATGGTATGAATGTGCGAATCCTTTTCTTGAGACTCTTTTCGCAAATGCTTTGAACTTCTCAAAAGTTTCTTCCTTAGAGGCTAGAAAGAAAACCCAAGTGAATCTGGAGTAATCATCCACTGACAAGACCATAGCGTTTTCCAGAAAGGGAAGCCGTTCTGGTTGGTCCAAAGAGATCCATGTGGAGCAGTTCCAGTGGTTTCTGAGTAGAAATACCACTTTTACTGGGAAAGGAAGCTTTGGTCTGTTTCCCTTTTTCACAAAAGTCGCAGGTTGCATCCTTCTGATACTTAATTCTGGGAAGGCCCTTTACAAGTCCTTTCTGAGAGAGTTCAGAAAGAAGTCTCATATGGGCATGACCAAGTTTCTTATGCCATAGCCATTTGTCTTCTTGGACAGAGACAAGGCACTCCACGTTTTGATCCTTTAGATCATCCAGATGGATAACATAGATATTTCCAACACGTTTTCCTTCCAGAACGATCTTGTCATTTGTGGGATTAATCACATGACAATACTTGGGATAAAACTCAACCTTTAAGCCCTTGTCACAAAATTGACTAATGCTTAATAGATTGTGAGTTAAGCCATCGACCAAAAGTACATATGAGATTTGGTGAGAGGAATCCTTACCAACATCTCCGATTGCAGTGACTCTTCCCTTAGCTCCATCACCGAATCGCACTGTTCCTCCCTTTTTGGGCTTGAGACTTCTGAACCAGTGCTTGCTTCCAGTCATGTGCCTCGAGCAGCCACTGTCAAGGTACCACTGCTCATCGTGGTGGTGGAGCAGTGCTTGATGATGTACCTGCAGTCACAAAGTTAACAGATTTAGGTACCCATTCTTTGTTGGGTCCTTGTTTGTTAGCTTTCTTGGACTTTAGCCTTCTTTCTTAGAAGGGTCATGGTTTTGAGAGTCAGAGACCTTTTGTTTGCCCTTTTCAGAAGCACTTGCTTTCTGAGAAGTTTTACCCTTCTGAGAGGGGTTAGTCTTCTTAGAAGGCTTTGCTTTCTAAGTTTTCTTTTGAGCCTTCTGAGGCTTAGAGATTTTTCCTTTTTTCAACATAGGACATTTTTCAGAACCATGACCACTCTTAAAACATGCAATGCACATGCGGGGTGATTTAGTTAAGAGTGGATCAAGATTATGTGGTTCAAAGACTTCTTCATATCCAAGACCGCTTTTGTCTTTATAGGGTCTTTGACCCCCAAGCAAAGACTTAGCATCTTTTCACCATTTACCATCTTAACTAAGTCAGAGGTTAGAAGTTCATTTGTCTTTTGCAGTTCGATCATGGCCTTTTCAGCCTTTTCTACTGTGATTGAAGACAAACTTTCTAATGCTTGATACAGGTCATGACTTTCAAGGTATCTACCTTTGAAGTCGTCGTCTCTTTCAAGCCTTAGGTTCTGAACTTCTTGAGTTAGTCTTACATTTTCAGCTTCTGTGTTTTTAAAAGATTTTTTGAGGTCGCTGAAACTGTTAGCTAACTCGTTTGAGTCTTTCAGAAGATCATAATAGAGTTCTGAGAGCTCATCGTATGAGTATGAAAGAGGAGGGGAATTTTGTACCTCTTCTGACTCAGATTCTGTTTCCAGAATGTAGTCAGTTCCTGCCATGAAGCAAACATTAGCTTCTTCTTCCTCACTTGCTGCTTCAGAAGCTTCGTCTTCTGAATCACTCCAGGTTGCAGCCATTGCCTTCTTTTTCTTTCTGGGAATGAATTTGTTCTTCCCTTTGTTTTGTGAACACTCCGTCTTGAAGTGGCCTTTTTCTCCACATCCAAAGCATGTGGCATCTGAAGGCTTTGACTTTCCTTTCTTAGGAGTGAATTCCTTGCTTTTGTTTGGCCTCTTTCTCCAGGCTTTCTTCATTTTCTTTACTAGGAGAGAGATGTCGTCTTCGTTGGATTCTGAGCCTTCATCATTGTCAGACTCAGAAGCTTCTTCAGCTTTGAAAGCTTTGGAAGACTTTCTGACTTGACTGTTCAGAGCCAATCCTTTCTGAGGTCTGGAGGAAGCGGATGGTCCTCCGAGCAACCCTTCCAGTTCGATCTCATGCGTTCTGAGCGAACCAAATAGTACATCCAAACCCAGCTGGTTTAGATCCTTGGCTTCCTGGATTGCTGTGACCTTAGGACGCCATTTTGCAGAAAGGCTTCTGAGGATTTTTCTTACCATCTCAGCGTTTGAATAAGTCTTTCCCAAGACTTTCAGCTGATTGATGATATGGAGAAATCTTAATGACATGCTGTCAATAGTTTCCTCAGGCTGCATGCTAAAGGACTCGTATTTGTGTACGAGCATTGAGATTTTTGTTTCCTTGACTTCGTCATTACCTTCGTGCAGCATATGAAGTCTTTCCCAAATCTCTTGTGCAGTATCACATGACACAATTTTGTCATATTCTACCTTGGGTAAAGCACAGAGGAGAATATACTTGGCTTTGAAGTTGAGTTGTATCTTCTCCTTCATCTCTTGAGTCCATTCGTCCTTAGGGACCCGTCTTGTATAGGTTCTGAGTGCTGGAGGTGCCACTCCTGGCTCAACGTCTGTTGCAACTACAGCATCCTCTGTAATTGTCTGCAGAGGCTGATAGTCTCCATTCTCGATCCTATCCCATAAGTTCAGACTGGTGTTGATGAACAACGTCATCCTGTCACGCTAGTAGTCGAAGCTGTCTCCGAAACATCGGAGGTCTGTTTATTGAAGCCCCATCTGATATGAATGCAGCTGGTGAATTCATATTTCCCTTCGTGGATTTTTCCTTGACACTGCGAAGTGCTCAACCCCTTAAGGACCGAGCTCTGATGCCAATTGAAAGTGTATGTGTGCACGAGAAGGGGGGGTTGAATCGTGCAAGTTTTAAAAAATTACTTCTTAAAACTTTTACTTAGAAAGCTGTTTTTACTCAGAAGGTAGATTTAAGAGTTTGCAGCGGAAATTGCTTTCTGAGAAGATTAAGTTTCTGAGAACTTAGTCTTTCTGAGAAAGTCCCTTTCTGAGGAATTTAAGAAAATGACTTAAAGTTAGAGTTTCTTAAAAGCTTTCTGATTTTGATCAATAAGGTTTTCACGAGACCTCTTAATTAGAATCGTGGTAGAGTTTTTCTCAAAGATTTATGCAAGTAAAGAGCAAGGGAGAAAAGCTTGACACAAAGAATTTTATACTGGTTCGGTTATAACCCTACTCCAGTCCTCAACCTTCAGTTGAGAGTTCTTAGATATTCTTCTTAAAGTGCCTTCCCAGACAACACTGCCTTTACCAAGTAAAGGACTTCCACCACTTCACAACCCGAAGTGGATTTCCTTGCCTCACACTAGAGGACTTCCTTGCCTCCAACACTAGAGGACTTCTTTGCCTCACAACAGGACTTCCTTGCCTTAAACAATTAAGGACTTTGAACTTTGCCTCAAACACTAGAGGACTTAAAACTGCCTTCAAACAACGAAGGACTTAGTGTTTTTCAGAAAGTTGTTTTTGCTTCGAAAATCAACTACTAAGATTAAGTTACAAACTTAATTTGACCCTTAGTAGATTTCTAGATTTAGCTTACAAATGTAAGAATTTACACCGATTCAGAACTAAAAGATTTTGCAAAGTTAGAAGAACAATTTCGTAAAAATTGTCTTTCTGAGAAAGTTCTAAGTTTTCGCAAAATGATTTTCAATTCAACAGAGTTTTGGCACGTTTAATCAAGAGTTTTTGCGCAGGAGTTTCGTCACATTGCTCTGGAATTGAACTCATATATATAGGCATCAAAGAGCCGCGAAATTAGAAGCTTTCACTTTGCTTATGTGGCTGTGTCCTTTTTCAGAACGGCTCCCTGCTACAGTCAGCGCGAAATGAGGAACTTTTCAGAACTGCACAGTGCGCGTGTTCCCACTTCCTTGGCTAGTTGTAGCGAGCTTTCTGAGACTGCTTGCGCTCCCTTGAGTCCAGACACTTGGTTGCTTCTGAGTCCAACCTTCTAAGAGTTGTACGGACTTCTGAGGCGAACCTTCTGAGGGAAGACCCTTCTGAGAACTGCTAGTCGCAGGGTCTTCTGAGACCCTTCTGAGGCGACAGTGTTCTTTCCTCAGAAACATGTTTTCACCTTCTGCGCTTCTGAGACATCCTTCTGATATCTTTGGCGCTATGGTTTTATCAATTGTTCTCGAGGCTACTTGATGTTTTGTCTTGGTCTTTGCTCATGGTATTGCAATAGTTTAAAGCTTTCTGAGACACTTAGCGCACATATTAGCAAAACCTTAAGTAAAATTTTATACTTATGGCTTACCTTGTTATCATTAAAACTTTCATAACTCTAAGAGAATTATGCCTAATTCTCTCAGAAGGGTTCTGGAGCTTACAATCTCCCCCTTTTTGATGATAACAACTTAAGTCTTAAGATAATAATTTTGCTTAAGTTCAGAAGTGTTTCTGAGTAAGTTCACAACTTATTCAGAATGCACTTTTGCCTTCTTAGAAACTAACTTAGCTTTCTGATAGAAGACTTAGTTATTTTCTTAGAAGACTGTGATAATCAACAGTTCAAGTATGCAATGTATGATCACTGTTTGAGATTATCAATTACATAGCGTGTATTTCATGATAAATGTAAGTATGAAATTCAGAAATACCAAGCTAAGTAAATCAAGAGATGCCAAATAATAAATAATAAAAGATAAGCATAAAATAAGTAAAAACATGAGATGCCAAAATAATGATTTTTCATTTATGGTTTTGTAAAGATACAAAATATTTGGCTCCCCCTAAGTTGTTGCTCCCCCTAAGTTCTAGCCTAGTGTTTACGATAGCCAATGTACAAAATTTTATCATTTTTATCTACTCCCCCTTTGTTACATCAAAAAGGGTGGCTAAGACATAAACGCCATCATTGACTTAGAACTACTGCTTTCTGGCAATGTAGCGTAGCAGCTGGCATATCTCCATGAGAATCTCGCTCTGAGTCGCATTCGGAGCGCATTCTGGAGGTAGGTCAGAGGCAGTGGAAGGCTGTTGAGAAGTTGAGGGTTGAGATGAAGGAGGACGAGAGACTTCAGCCTCAAGTACTTCATCGATGATATCCCTCGTTTGATATTCAGGAAGTTCTTCTTCTTGGACAGCTTTGCCTTCAATAGCAGCAAGTTCAATGGAAGGCTGCCTTTGAGTGTCCTCAGAAACTAGAGCAAGGTCTAGATCAGAAGATTGCCTAGCTGATGGTTGCTCCATGGCACCAGAAGTCTGAGCATCTTCGGAGAGGCTGAAAGTTGAGATCTGACTGTGGATGGCTTCACTGCCTTTCAACTTCTCAATTCGACCAAAGAAGGGCCGAAATTGTACAGAGGGTGGGGTGACTACCATCCTTCCCAGCTGAAAGCCGGAACCAATCATTGAGTCTGTAATCGAGAAGGTGGGACCTTGTTGATCAAAGGATGTAGGAGGAACCTCTGTTATATCTAGAGGAGGAACCTCTGGTTCCTTCTGAGAGTCCTTCTCAGATAGAGTTCCTTCTAAGGAATTGTGGGCAACAAATGCCTCAACTGCTGCAACTCCGGCAGCCATGGTAGCGTCAGCGCCCACCTCTGAGCTGAGCCCAGTGCTGGTGGTCCCTGGCACTACTTCATGTGTTGAGACATGAGTTTCCTCATGTTCCAAAGGGATCTCAGAAGAGATGAGACCAACCTCAGAAGTTGGTTCAATTAAGGCTTCCTCATGCTGTAGTTGTTGTTGTGGTTGCATCTGAGCAGCTTCTGGAGTCTCAGAAGGTTGATCCAGTGCCTTCTGGACGTCAAGCATCGTCTGAGCCAATGACTCAGCATTCACAGTGGCAACTTCAGTTGTGGTTGCCTCAGAAAGTTCCACCATAGAAACCTCAGATGGCTTCTTCTGGGGCTCTTTCTTGGAGCTTCCAGCATCTGGAGTGTGATGCTCAATGCGAAAGCTTGCTGCATCCTCTTCTTCTGACGAAGAATCAGCAACATTTCCTCCATGCCCTTGAATGTCTTCTCTGGTAGGGGAGACATTCCCAGAGGGGAGGAGTGATGAGAAGCTTCTGCTTCTTCTTCAACAGCAGCAGCAGTAGCGGTGGTGGCAGCAGTAGCAGCAACTGCTACAATTTCTTTACCCGTCGGCTTCGGCGGGCTCTGTTTCTTAGTGGTTTTTATCCCCACTCCTTTGTGGGTCTTTCCCTGATATTTCAAGGAATGTAGGAGTTTAGTTTTAAATTTGGTGGGTTTAAAACCAGCAACAGAATCAGAAACAGGAATTGAAGTAGAAGAAGATTTAAGACAGGAAGGTGGAGTTTTAGAGTAAGCGTTTACCAAACGACCACGTTTCTTTTTCCCTTCTGGTGGCACGTCTGGGACTTGGAGAGTTGGAGGTGCTTTCCTCTTTCTGGTCAGGAGTTGCTCAGAAGTTGTTTCTTCGGAGTCTTCAGCGGCCTCAGCAACCTCAGGTTTCTTTTGAGGAGTCTTTTGAGCTTCCTCAGAAGCCATACTCCTGGTCACCCTTGTTGGAGAAGGATGAGTCACCTTTTGCTTCTTCTTCTTCTTTTCTGAAGGATCGGAAACCTTTTCCTTTCCTTTTTCAGTCTTAGAGGGCTGGTTAGGACCAGCAGCTCCCTTGTAAGGCTTTGCTTCCTCCTTCTTCTTAGGTGCCCCCGTCTCTGGTACCTTCTTCTTCTTGATGTTGTTGAAGGTGACCATGGTGAATTTGCTGTGGTTGAGGACATATTCATAGTCTTCAAGGGGGAAGGAGAAATGGTCGAGGATTCTGGTCAGAAGGCTTCCGTAAGGTAGACTTGTGAGAGCCCTCTTAGGATGAGCCTGGTGCATCATGTAATTGAGCACCATCCTCCCAAAATCTACTCTTTCCTTCTTCAGCAGGTGATACAGTAGGCAGGCATCCATGGTGGTAACGTTCCCCATGTCTCCAATCCGAGGGAGAAGGGTGTGTTGAACAACGGAGAAGATGATTCTGGCCTCTTGCGTAAGATGAGGCACCTTTACCCCCTTGAGTGGTAGGCTGTTGCTACCAGTCAGAAGTGTCACTACTTCTTCTTCTGAGTCATCTACCTCCTTGACCCATTCTGGGTCGTCGGCGATGACTGCACCACCATTCAAGGTCTTGAAGACTTTGTTGATGTCAGAGGAGGAGAAGCGGATCTGTTGGTCACCAATCGTGCTCTTGACCCCTTTGTTGGTGAACCTTTCTATTTGCGAATAGAATGCTCTCACCACATTTGGGTAGCACACGTCCTCGGAACTCATCATGGCTGGCCATCCAGGTTGCTTGAGGAAGGTGAATTGAAGTTCATCCACTTGATTGTATACGTTGAGAGGTAGTACCCTTCCCATTGCAAGATTTCTTGGAAGATAAGTCTTGTGGAATAGGGACTGCATTTCCTCATTGTCATAGAGAATATCTTCGGATATTTCATTGAGGTTGTTTCTCATTAAGCCCTTGATCTCTCATTTTATTATTTTCAATTTATTCCAATTTAATTACCTTGCACACAAAAACCCCCAATTGTGACAAACCGTCAGACAACTAGTCTTGTGTATTACTTTCTTAGCCATTCCTTGTGAGAGACGACCCTGGTTTCCACTAAACTATATTAGGGGAACTTGGTTTTAAAAATAATTAAATTTATGGTTGACACGACACAACCATCAGTGATTTTATAATTTATTATTTTTTATGTGTCTTCTCATTATAATATGTGAGCAAACTATCATAATAGTGAAACTTAAATTGTTTGTAGACCATCATTTGACTTGGGTATTGAATTTCACATTCTACCGCTTGAGACAATGATGTACGTTGCATTTTATTGTTGAGTTATATATTGATTTTATTTGTGCTAAAATCATGTAAGCTATATATTATAAAACAGTGAGCAATTTGTCCAGTATATGAGAGCAAAATATTATTTTTTGATATATTGTTTTGTCAATAACTAATGCAAATAATGTTAAATAACATGAAATAGAGATGAAGAAAAAGACATGGAACAACTTGATGGTGATGATTTTTATCATGATCGTGAGTTTGAGAAGGCTTTTGCATCATCCTCTGAAGAAACAAACAACATGCAAATTGTTCTGTTTGAAGAACAACAACATGCAGAAGTAGATGATGATCATTCAGTGCCAATAGTTAATGAAGAACCAAAGTTGCCTGAAAAGATGATCAAACAACTTGTACGTTGGGCATGAGACTTAAAGAATGGTAAACACACAACACTTGGAAAGATTGTCAACAAACAAAACGTGATCATAGCAAGAGATTCATTGTTAAATCTAAAACCAAGACAATATATTTAAAGCAGTGTGAGTAATTTACTTATTTTATTTAGACTATATATATACTATTAATTTGATTTTTTTGAACTAGTACTAATGTTTGCATTGTTCTACAGTTTGTTGACTACATGTGTTTTGTATATAACTACTCTGGGTTGCCAAGGTTTCAAAGGGACATATATTGCATGTCCG
>CM024267.1:19350209-19562106 GCA_013621005.1 Aeschynomene evenia | reverse complement strand
CCCTCTGGTGGCACGTCTGGGACTTGGAGAGTTGGAGGTGTTTTCCTCTTTCTGGTCATGGGGTTGCTCAGACGTTGTTTCTTCTGAGTCTTTCAGCAGCCTCAACAACCTCAGGTTCCTTTTGAGGAGTCTTCTGAGCTTCCTCAGAAGCCATACTCCTTGTCACCCTTGTTGGAGAAGGGTGAGTCACCTTTGGCTGCTTCTTCTTCCTTTCTGAGGGGTCAGAAGCCTTTTCCTTTCCTTTCTCAGCCTTAGAGGGCTGTTTGGTGCTAGCAGCTCCCTTGTAAGGCTTTGCTTCCTCCTTCTTCTTAGGTGCCCCCGTATCTGGTACCTTCTTCTTCTTGATGTTGTTGAAGGTGACCATGGTGAATTTGCTATGGTTGAAGACGTATTCATAGTCTTCAAGGGAAAAGAGAAGTGGTTTAAGATCTTGGTCAAAAGACTCCCATAGGGTAGACTTGTAAGCGCTCTTTTAGGATGTGCTTGGTGCATCATGTAGTTTAGCACCATCCTCCCAAAATCAACCCTCTCTTTCTTCAGCAGATGGTAAAGTAGACATGCGTCCATGGTGGTGACATTCCCCATGTCTCCAATCCGAGGGAGAAGGGTATGCTGGATAACTGAGAAGATGATTCTGGCTTCTTGCGTGAGATGAGGCACCTTCACGCCCTTGAGTGGTAGACTGTTGCTACCAGTTAGAAGTGTTACTACTTCTTCTTCTGAGTCATCTACCTCCTTGACCCATTCTGGGTCGTCGGCGATGACAGCACCACCATTTAAGGTCTTGAAAATTTTGTTGATGTCAGAGGAGGAGAAGCGGATCTGTTGATCAGCAATCGTGCTCTTGACCCCTTTCTTGGTAAACCTTCTATTTGCGAATAGAATGCTCTCACCACATTTGGGTAGCACACGTCCTCGGAGCTCATCATGGCTGGCCATCCAGGTTGCTTGAGGAAAGTGAGTTGAAGTTCATCCACTTGATTGTATACGTTGAGAGGTAGTACCCTCCCATAGCAAGATTTCTTGGAAGATAAGTCTTGTGGAATAGGGATTGCATCTCCTCATTGTCGTAGAGAATATCTTCGGATACTTCATTGAGGTTGTTTCTCATTAAGCCCTTAATCTCTCCAGAGAAGGCCATTTGGAAGAAAGGTTTAAGTTTGAGAAGAGATGAGAGGAGATAGAGAAGAACAAGAGAGTAGAGATAGCAGAGAGAGAGAGAGAACAGATGAAGATTGGAAAGCGAGGAGAGGATTTGGCAGAGTTTTGGTATGTTTTAAGCGCAAAGTGCTCAAATGGAACAATGCCATGAGTATTTATAGAACTGGCTTGTAACTAGCCGTTTTCTGACGCTTATCCAAAAGTTACCGTTGGTAACTTGTTTCTTGGAAGGTACCCTTCTGATAGAAGTGGTCCTTCTGAGAAATACTCCTTCTGAGAAATGTTTCAGAAGATCTCCTTTCTGAGGAATGAGTCTTCTGAGAACAAATTTTCTCAGATAGGGTTTTCTGTGTTTTTCTTACTTCTAGCTCAGAAGCTTAGTTCTATTGTTTGTCTCAGAGTCTAAACTAGGACTAAGGGGGGTTTCTAAGAAAAGTTTTTAATTTCAAAGTACTTAGAAACGTCTTAGATTGAGAAGTCCTTTCAGAACATTGAAACGATCCTCGGGTAAAGGCTTTGTAAATATATCTGAGATTTGATCCTCAGTATTCACAAATTTAAGTTCAATGTCGCCTTTTTGCACATGATCCCGAATAAAATGATGTTTTATATCAATGTGCTTGGATCGAGAATGCTGAATAGGATTCTTAGCTAAGTTGATAGCACTTGTATTATCACAGAGGATAGGAATTTTGGTGTACCTTAATTGATAATCAAGTAGCTGATTCTTAATCCAGAGCATCTGAGAACAGCAGTTCGCAGCAGATACATATTCAGCTTCAGCAGTTGATAGGGCGATCGTATTTTGCTTCTTGCAAGACCAAGTGATCAAGCATTTTCCAAAGAAGCAGCAGCAGCCACTTGTGCTTTTGCGATCGATCCTATCTCAAGCGTAGTCAGCATCACAATATCCTACAACATCAGAAGAACAACCTTTCTCGTACCAAAGACCAAGATTAGTAGTTCCACTTAAATATCGTAAAATTCGTTTAACTGCAGTTAAATGTGATTGCTTAGGCTTAGACTGGAATCTAGCACAGATCCCAACACTGAGTTGGATATCTGGTCTGGAGGCAATTAAGTAGAGAAGTGAGCCAATCATCCCTCGATAGTTGCTTTCTGAGACTTTCTCACCATCTTCATCCAAGTCAATTACTTGAGAGGGATGCATGGGAGTGCTCATGGGTTTGGCCTTATCCATCAGAAACTTCCTCATAAGTTCTTTGGTATACTTCTCTTGGTGGATAACTGTCCCTTCTGACTCTTGCTTGATTTGCAATCCTAGGAAGAATTTTAATTCTCCCATCATGCTCATCTCGAATTCACCTTGCATAAGCTTGGAGAATTCTTTGCAAAGGCATTCATTGGTTGCGCCAAATATTATGTCATCAACATAAATCTGGACAATCAAGAAGCCAGAGACTTCTGAGAGTGTAAAGAGAGTTGTGTCCACTTTCCCTCTTGAGAATCCGTTTTTAAGTAGGAAAGAGCTCAATCTATCGTACCAAGCTCTTGGAGCTTGTTTCAGACCATAGAGAGCCTTTGTAAGCTTAAATACGTGATCCGGGAATGCATCATTCACAAAACCAGGAGGTTGTTTTACATAAGCTTCCTCAGAAAGGTATCCATTCAAGAAGGCAGACTTAACATCCATCTGATAGAGTTTGAAACCTTTGTGTGCAGCAAAAGCTAGCAACATTCTGATAGCTTCCAATCTTGCGACTGGAGCAAAAGTTTCATCGTAGTCTATCCCTTCTTGTTGGTTGTACCCTTGAGCAACCAATCTAGCCTTGTTTCTCACGACTTGACCGTTTTCATCAAGTTTGTTTCGAAACACCCATTTAGTCCCAATGACACTTTTGCCTTTGGGCTTCTGAGTTAGTTTCCAAACTTGATTTCTCTCGAATTGGTCAAGTTCATCCTGCATGGCATTTACCCAGCTAGGATCATCTAACGCCTCTTCTATGGAGTCTGGTTCAAGTTCAGAAACCATAGCAAGATTTGTGTAGTTCCTTCTGGTTCTTACGCCACGTTCTGGATTACCCAAGACTTCATTCTGAGAGACGTTCTTCAAGTCTCTTGAGCCTCTAATCCCTTTAGGAGTAGGGTTCTGAGAAGGAGACACAGAAGGTTCTCTTTCTGAGTCATCAGAGGCTTGACCTTCTGAGAATCTAAATTCCATTGCATTTGGAGAAGTAGATTCTCTTGGTTCTGGAGCTTCGATGATGCTACTAGATTTTTCTTTAGTTAGAGATGGTTGTTCCATGGGTTGGAAGTCAGTCTCATCATCTATAAGAATTTTCTTTTTGGCTTTCTCAGAAGAGATGTTGAGTTTCTCAAACTCATCTTCTAAGTCTGCATCTTTCTGAGACATGTCCTTACTAAGTTCTTTGAACTTAATATGGATTGTCTCTTCAACACATTTACTCCTTTTGTTATATACTCTGTAAGCTTTAGAGACTGAGGAGTATCCTAGGAAGCATCCATCATCGGACTTAGGATCAAACTTAGAGAGTTTGTCCTTTGTGTTGAGAATAAAACAAGAAGAACCAAATACATGGAAATAAGAAATGTTTGGTATTTTATTCTTCCATAGCTCGTAAGGTGTCTTTTTCAGAATTGGTCTCAGAAAGACTCGATTCTGAATGTAGCATGAAGTGTTAACTGCTTCAGCCCAGAAACCTTTTGAAAGTCCGCTTTCTAAGAGCATTGTTCTTGCCATCTCTTGAAGGCTTCGATTCTTTCTCTCAGCCACTCCATTTTGTTGAGGAGTTCTGGGAGATGAGAATTCGTGAGCAATGCCCAGATTTTCACAAAACTTTTCGAAAGCATGGTTCTCAAATTCACCACCATGATCTGATCTTATGGCATGAATGTGCGAATCCTTTTCTGTTGAAACTCTTTTTGCAAATGCTTTGAACTTCTCAAAAGTTTCTTCCTTAGAGGCTAGAAAGAAAACCCAAGTGAATCTGGAGTAATCATCCACTATGACAAGACCATAGCATTTTCCAGAAAGAGAAGCCGTTCTGGTTAGTCCAAAGAGATCCATGTGGAGCAGTTCCAGTGGTTTCTGAGTAGAAATACCACTTTTACTGGGAAAGGAAGCTTTGGTCTGTTTCCCTTTTTCACAGAAGTCGCAGGTTGCATCCTTCTGATACTTAATTCTGGGAAGGCCCTTTACAAGTCCTTTCTGAGAGAGTTCAGAAAGAAGTCTCATATGGGCATGACCAAGTTTCTTATGCCATAGCCATTTGTCTTCTTGGATAGAGACAAGGCACTCCACGTTTTGATCCTTTAGATCATCCAGATGGATAACATAGATGTTACCAACACGTTTTCCTTCCAGAACGATCTTGTCATTTGTGAGATTAATCACATGACAATACTTGGCATAAAACTCAACCTTTAAGCCTTTGTCACAAAATTGACTAATGCTTAATAGATTGTGAGTTAAGCCATCGACCAAAAGTACATATGAGATTTGGTGAGAGGAATCCTTACCAACATCTCCGATTGCAGTGACTCTTCCCTTAGCGCCATCACCGAATCGCACTGTTCCGCCTTTCTTGGGCTTGAGACTTCTGAACCAGTGCTTGCTTCCAGTCATGTGCCTCGAGCAGCCACTGTCAAGGTACCACTGCTCATCGTGGTGGTGGAGCAGCGCTTGATGATGTACCTGCAGTCACAAAGTTAACAGATTTAGGTACCCATTCTTTGTTGGGTCCTTGCTTGTTAGCTTTCTTGGACTTTTGCCTTCTTTTCTTAGAAGGGTCATGGTTTTGAGAGTCAGAGACCTTTTGTTTGCCCTTTTTAGAAGCACTTGCTTTCTGAGAAGTTTTACCCTTCTGAGAGGGGTTAGTCTTCTTAGAAGGCTTTGCTTTCTGAGTTTTCTTTTGAGCCTTCTGAGGCTTAGAGAGTTTTCCTTTTTCCAACATAGGACATTTTTCAGAACCATGGCCACTTTTAAAACATGCGATACACGTGCGAGGTGATTTAGTTAAAGATGGATCAATATCATTTGGTTCGAAGATTTCTTCATAACCAAGTCCACTCTTATCCTTGTAAGGTCTTTGACCACCAAGCAAGAGTGTCATCATTTTTTCACCCTTGACTATCTTAACTAAGTCAGAAGTGAGAAGCTCATTTGTCTTTTGTAATTCTATCAAAGCCAGTTCGGCTTTTTCAACAGTTATAGAAGACATTGTTTCTAAAGCTTGATAGAGGTTGTGACCTTCAAGATATCTATTTTTAAAGTCATCTCTTTCAAGCCTTAGATTCTCTACTTCTTGAATTAGTCTAGCATTTTCAGCTTCTAAGTGTTTAAAAGACTTTCTTAGTTTGCTGAAATTGTTAGCTAATTCGTTTGAGTCTCTCAGAAGCTCTTCATAGAGTTCTGAGATCTCATTGTATGAGTATGAGAGAGGAGGAGAGTTTGGTACCTCTTCTGACTCAGATTCTGTTTCCAGAATATAGTCAGTACCGGCCATGAAGCAGACATTAGCTTCCTCTTCACTTGCTGACTCAGAGCCTTCCTCTTCTGAGTCACTCCATGTAGCAGTCATTGCCTTCTTCTTCTTCTTGGGAATGAACTTCTTCTTTCCCTTGTTATGAGGGCACTCCGTTCTGAAGTGGCCCTTTTCTCCATAGCCGAAACATGTGGCATCAGAAGGCTTTGACTTTCCTTTTCTAGGGGTGATCTCTTTGTCTTTGCTTGGTCTTCTCTTCCAAGCTTTCTTCATTTTCCTTACTAGAAGAGAGATGTCATCTTCATCGGAATCTGAGTTTTGATCGTTTTCAGACTCAGATATTTCTTCAGCCTTTAGGGCTTTTGAAGTCTTTTTGATCTGACTTTTCAGAGCCAGAGCTTTCTGAGGTCTTGAGGATGAAGATGGTCCTCCAAGCAGTCCTTCAAGCTCAATCTCGTGAGTTCTGAGTGAGCCAAACAATACATCTAAACCTAGCTGATTTAGATCCTTTGCTTCTTGGATCGCTGTCACCTTTGGGCGCCAATTGGCAGAGAGGCTTCTGAGAATTTTCCTCACCATCTGAACGTTGGAGTAGGTCTTTCCCAAGACCTTTAGCTGATTTATGATGTGGAGAAACCTTATTGACATGTTGTCAATGGTTTCCTCAGGTTGCATGCAGAAGGACTCGTACTTATGTACGAGCATTGATACCTTGGTTTCCTTGACTTCATCATTTCCTTCATGCAGCATGTGTAATCTCTCCCAAATTTCTTGAGCGGTGTCACACGACACAATCTTGTCGTATTCTACCTTGGGCAAGGCGTAGAGAAGAATGTATTTAGCTTTGAAGTTGAGTTGTATCTTCTCCTTCATCTCTTGAGTTCATTCGTCCTTAGGGACTCGTCTTGTATAGGTTCTGAGTGCTGGAGGTGCCACTCCTGGCTCAGCGTCTGTTGCAACTACAGCATTCTCTGTAATTGTCTGCAGAGACTGATAGTCTCCATTCTCGATCCTATCCCATAAGTCCAGACTGGTGTGCTTGATGAATAGCGTCATCCTGTCACGCCAGTAGTCGAAGCTGTCTCCGAGAAACATCGGAGGTCTGTTTATTGAAGCCCCATCTGATATGAATGCAGCTGGTGAATTCATATTTCCCTTCGTGGATCTTTTTCCTTGACACTGCTAAGTGCTCAACCCCTTAAGGACCGAGCTCTGATGCCAATTGAAAGTGTATGAGTGCACGAGAAGGGGGGGGGGGTTGAATCGTGCAAGTTTTAAAAAATACTTCTTAAAACTTTTACTTAGAAAGCTGTTTTTACTCAGAAGGTAGAATTAAGAGTTTGCAGCGGAAATTACTTTCTGAGAAGATTAAGTTTCTGAGAACTTAGTCTTTCTGAGAAGGTTCCTTTCTGAGCAATTTTAAGAAAATGACTTTACGTTAGAATTTCTTAAACGCTTTCTGATTTTAATCAATAAAGTTTTTTACGAGACTTCTTAATTAAAATCGTGGCAAAGTTTTCCTCAAAGATTTATGCAAGTAAAGAGTAAGGGAGAAAAGCTTAACACAAAGAATTTTATACTGGTTCGGTTATAACCAACCTACTCCAGTCCTCAACCTTCAGTTGAGAGTTCTTGGATATTCTTCTTAAAGTGCCTTCCCAGACAACACTGCCTTTACCAAGTAAAGGACTTCCACCACTTCACAACCCGAAGTGGATTTCCTTGCCTCACACTAGAGGACTTCCTTGCCTCCAAGATTAGTAGTACCTTTAAGATATCTAAAGATCCTTTTCACTAATCCCAAATGAGAAACTTTTGGTTTAGATTGAAATCTAGCACAATATCCTACACTAAACTTAATATCAGGTCTACTTGATGTTAAGTAAAGCAAAGAACCTATCATGCCTCTATATTCAGATTCATTAACACTTTCTTAATTTTCATCATGTTCAAGTGATTGTGAGGGGTGAATAGGTGTAGACATAGACTTACAATCTAGCATATTGTACTTTTTCAGCAACTCATTACAATATTTAGATTGATGAATGAATATACCATTTTCTAGTTGTTGAATCTAAAGTCCCAAGAAGAATCTGAGTTCTCCCATCATACTCATTTCAAATTCCTGTTTCATCAACTTAGAAAAATACTCACAAAGACTTGTGTTAGTTGAACCAAAAATAATGTCATCCACATAAATTTGTAAAATCAACAAATGCTTTTCTTTATGTAAGGTGAATAAGGTACTATCCACTAAGCCTCTTCTAAATCCATTTTCCACTAGAAAAGAACTTAATCTTTCATACCAAGCTCTTGGAGCTTGTTTCAACCCATATAAAGCTTTTGTTAACTTGTAAACATGATTTTGAAATCTTTCATTTTCAAATCCAGGGGGTTGCTTAACATATACTTCTTCAGAAAAATAACCATATAAGAAGGCTGATTTAACATCCATTTGATACAAAATGAAGTTTTTATAACAAGCAAAAGATAATAAGATACGAATAGCTTCTATCCTAGCAACAGGAGCATAAGTTTCATCATAATTGATACCCTCTTGCTGTGTATATCCCTGAGCCACTAATCTAGCCTCGTTTCTCACCACTTCACCATGTTGATCTAGTTTATTTCTGAATATCCATCTAGTGTCTATCACTGTTTTTCCTTTCGGTTTCTCAACTAAGAACCAAACTTTATTTTTCTCAAACTGTTCTAGTTCCTCTTTCATAGAATCTAACCAATTTTTATCATTTAAAGCGTCAGAAATAGAATCGGGTTCAACTAGAGATACAAAAGCATTAAGTGATCTCCTAGTTCTAACACCATGTGAAGTTTCACCAATAATGAGATTTTGATCAAGGGATTTTAATTCATTTTTGCCTCTGGTTATATTTTCAGAAGAAATATTATGATTAGTATGAGATAATTGGTTTGAAGTTACCACATTATCATCAGAAACATGAGTTTCCGGACTTTGCCTCTGAGTAGTTTCTGAACTATGATTCTCCATAGCTTTTGAAGTACCACTTTGTGTAGCTTCTGAAGTACCATACTGAGTAGCTTCTGAAGTGCCATACTGCGTAGCTTCTGAGGTATGAATCTCAGCAGCTTCTGAAGTATGAATCCGAGTAGCTTCTGAGTTCAGATTCTGAACTCCCTTTGAATTTGTTGAGTTGATATTCATCTCCTCAAATTCTTTTTCTCCAATATCCGAATTCACCTCAGTTTTGTTACCCTCAGAACCTGCAATATCTCTTGAGAATTCTTTGAAAGTTATATGTATGGATTCTTCCACAGTAAGAGTCCTTTTGTTATATATACACTCTAAAAGCTTTTGAATTCAAAGAATATCCTAAGAAAATAGCATTATCATATCTGACTTCAAACTTGTCCAAATTATCTTTTGTATTCAATATAAAGCAATCACAACCGAATACATGAAAATATGAAACAGTGGGTTTTTTTATTGAACCATAACTCATATGGAGTTTTCTTTAGAAAAGGTCTAATGAACACTCTATTTTGAACATAACAATCTGTATTCATAGCTTCTGCCCAAAAATGTTTTGCCACTTTTCTTTCCAACATCATGGTTCTAGCCATCTCTTGTATACTTCTATTTTTCCTTTCTACAACTCCATTTTATTGAGGAGTTCTAGGATTAGAAAAAGTATGAAATATACAAGATTCTTCACAAAAGTTTCTAAATAAATGATTTACAAATTCTCCTCCATTATCACTTTAAATGGTTGAAACTTTGTAACCCTTTTCATTTTGAATCCTTTTGAGAAACAATCTGAATTTTTCAAAAGTTTCATCCTTTGATCTTAGAAAGAAAATCCAGCAAAAACTAGAGTAATCATCAACAATTACAAACACATATTTCTTTCCTCCTAGACTAGTTGTTCTAGATGGACCAAAAAGATCCATGTGCAATAGCTCTAGAGGCCTTTTAGTAGCAGCATCCGCAATGTGTTTGAATGAGGTTTTGACTTGCTTTCCTCTTTCACACTCATCACAAGTTTTATTCTTGGTATAGAGGATCTTAGGTAGTCCTCTTACAAGGTCTTTGGTAGAGATTTCAGAAATCAATCTCATGTTGATATGGCCTAGCTTTCTGTGCGACAACCATTTGTCATCAACCAAAGATAATAAACAATTCAGATTATGAGAATCCAAATCATCTAAATATAAAACATAAGTGTTGCCTATCCTATGTGCTGTAAATTTAACCGAGTTATTTATAGGATCAAACACTTGGACTTTGAACTTATCAAAAAGAACATTCAAATTAAGATCACAAAAATGGCTTACACTCAACAAGTTGTGTGTGAGCTTATCTACCAATAATACATTACTAATAACATGTTTTGATATCTTACCAACATCGCCAACACCTTTTACTTGAGCACATGTACCATCGGCAAATTTTACTTGACCCTTGTTCTTTTGTCTAAGTTGGATGAAGTACTCTCTTTGTCTAGTCATGTGTCTGGAACATCTGGAGTCCACATACCATCTCTTCAGATCCATGGTTTTGGTTTTCAAGCATTTCTGCAAGTAGTTTCAAATGAGCTTTGGGTATCCAAAGTTTATTGGATCCTTTGTTGTTAGTTTTCTTTGGATTTCTGATGTGAGAATCATACTTTCCTTTAGACTTATATAAAAAGCAATCATCAAAAACATGATTAGTTTTAGAACAATAAAAGCACTTTGCCTTTTTGAAAATTTTCTTAAAAGACTTTTTATTTTTGGCAAACTTACTTTCTGGAACAAAACCAATCCCATTTTTATCAAAATAAGCTGTTTGTGATCCTAAAATCATTTCAAGATTTTTAGTACCATTAACAAACTTTTCCAAATTCTTTCTCAAAAGAATATTGGTTTTCAAAAGATCAGCACACTTTTCAGAAAGCTTCTTAGTTTCTGAATCCTCTTCAGAATCTGATTCACCTTCAGAATCTGAAATGTCAGAAGCTGTGGCAGCTTCTGAAGCTTCTTTAGAATTCTTAAGAATGCTAATATCATTTTCCAAATCGATTTTTTCAAACATCAAAAGATCATTAGCATCTCTTAATCTTTCTAAATCCCTCTCAAGATCCGAATTAACTTTCCTGAGTTTTTCCAAATCATTTTCTTCATCAGTAAAATTAACACTTGATTTTGAGTTGGTGCTTCTGAACTTTTCTAAATCAATACATATTTCAGAATTGATTTGTTTTTGATAATCTAAATCTTGTTTTACTTCAGAAAACTTTTTCAAAACCTTTTTATGATTAATCTGAAGTTTCTCATAAGTATTTAAGAGATGATTAAAATTAGACATGAGTTCATCGAAAGTTACCTCACTGTCTTCAGCTTCTGAAGTTTCAGCTTCTGAGCTGTAATCAACCATAAAACATTTGTGCTTCTGAACCTCATTTTCTTCACTTTATGAAATTTTAGCTTCTGAAGTTTCAGCTTCTGAGGTTTCAGCTTCTGAGCTATATCCAGCCATGAAGCACATGTTTGAAACTTCTTCTTCATCTTCAGAATCATCATCATCACTAAGTGTAGCTTTGTAAGCTTTCTTTTTCCCTTTATTCTTTGATGATGTTTCTTTCAGCTTTGGGCAATCGGGTTTGATGTGTCCCTTTTCATTACAGTGATAACAAATAACTTGATCTGACTTTGATTTGTCTTTCTTGAAGAAATTAGGATTCTTTTTGCTCGAACTTCCTTTTCTAAACATCCTTCTGAATTTCTTAATGAACAATGCCACTTGTTCTGGATCGATTTCCAAGTCATCTTCAGAGCCTTCCTGTTCAGATTCTAACTCAGAATCTTCCTTAAGAATCAAAGCCTTTTTCTTCTTTTTCCTCTTGGAAACTTTAAGAGCCGTGTTATCCTTGAAATTGTTAGTGCTAGCAATCTTTTGCAATTCTATTTCATGCACTTTTAAAGACCCGATTAAAGCATCAAATTTTAAAATTTTCAGATCCTTAGCTTCTGAGATAGCCGTTACTTTTGGTAACCATCTAGAAGGCAAGCTTCTCAAAACTTTTCTCACGATTTCAGCATTAGGCATATTATAGTTGAGATCTCTTAATTGATTTATGATACTAAGAAACCTAGTAATCATACTATCTATTGATGCATTCTCATCCATTTTAAATTGCTCATACTTTGATATAAGCATATCAATTTTGGTTTCCTTAACTTCATCAGTACCATCATGTAATAAAGCTAATCTATCCCATATTTCCTTAGCCGAACTACAACTAATGATTTTATCATACTCACTCTTAGTTAAAGCACAAATAAGCAAATACTTAGCTTTGGAGTTGAGTCTGACCATCTCATTGTGTTCCCTTGTCCATTCGGATTTAGGAATAGGTTTAGTTTCAATAGAACCATCGAGCAGCACTCTTGAAGTATCTGGAATTTGGTCTCCATTTTGAATTATATCCCATAACTCTAGACTATTGTTTTCAATGAATAGTTGCATCTTGTCTCTCCAATACGCATATGCATTTCCATTAAAGAGTGGAGGTCTATTTATGGATTGTCCTTCTGAGACTTGAAAGTTTGTTTGATTAGACATAGCTTGTTCCTTGAATCTTGCTTCTGTTCTTGTTAGAGAACCTTCTTGATTTCAAATCAGCCAAAAAAAAAAAACGGAGCTCTGGATACCAATTGATGATGTGAGGGTCTCTTGAGAATCACCTCCAAGCTATGCTTCACACAACCCAAGAGGGGGGTGAATTGGTTGTGTCTACTTTTTCGAATTTGCTTCTTGATTGTTATAACACTTTCTGAAAATCTCAAAGATTGATCAAGTCTTTGATACTTGTCAAAGATTAGTTAAACAATAAGAACAAAAATATAATTTGTGATCTCAGAACCTAAATCAATTATGTTGACATACACAGAATTCAATATGCCAATTAACAATGATTTAATTTGTATTTAAACTTGCACAACGGAATATGATCACAAATATCACAACTCTTTAATATATCAAGCTTCTGAAACAATCAAAGCAATAATAGAAATAACTCTTTTCAGAAAATCCAGCTTCTGAACTATTTCCGAATTAGCTTCTGAACTTTACTTTCAGAACCTGCTTCAGATTCTGACTTCAGAACCTATTAGCTTCTGAACAAGTATTTCACAAACAATCAATTAACACAAAGTAATATGATATATTTCGAATACACTCAGAATCTAAGCAACAATTATGCAAAGAACAAAGACACAGCTTCTGAAGTTCGTTCTTGTAAATTGTTTGACTCAAATTCAAATACCCAAATGATCAATATCACATATCACAAAGTTAATCACATAAAGATTCTTTTTACTTTAAATTCTTTAACTTTTAGATTGTTCAAATATTGTTCTTGAGATATTTACAGGAAATCGAATTAACAACTCAAATAGAATTTCAGCTTCTGATGTAATCAAAACAGTTTCTGAGCAATCAAACAATTAAATGCAATTAACAACAAGTAAATGCAAAGAGATTAGAGTAAGGGAAATGGACCAATTTTTATACTGGTTCGGCCAATTGTGCCTACAGCAAGTTCTTCAACCTTTCAAGGATTGAGTTCCACTAGAAATGCATCAACATACACAGGTATCAATACAAAGATATCTTTTGCAACCTTCTCAGGTTCGACACTCCAGAATATCCCCATCTGAAGATTTTCCACTCTCTAGATGTACCCTCTAGAAAGATTTTCCGCCTTGAATCACACCAAGGACTTTTCAGAACCTTGTATTTGATCACACTTTCCACGAACCAATCTTGAGAAATTGAACTCAGCTTCTGGTCTTTAATTCTTAATCTCAAACTCTTTGAGCTTGATCAATTTCTGAAATCTTTAATTCTCAGAACCTCCTTTTCTTTAATCACGATCAAGACATTATCTTGATCACTCTTCTTCTCTTAGCACAATGAATCAAAACATTATTCTGATCACCTTTCTTGAGTCTTTCTTTCTTTTCTCGATCTAGCACAAGACTCTTTTTCTCTCCTTTTTTTAAAGGGTATCTGAGCTTCTCTCAGATTTTTCTCTTTTCACGCTCTTTTTCTTTTCTTTTTCTTTCTCAGAGTGATTTTTCTATCGCTCTGTTTTTTGCAATTATGATTTCTCTTCTATCCCTTCTCTCGTTTACAACTACAGACTTCTCTATTTATAGAGAGCTCATTACAATTCAATTTTACAACAGCCACTTTTTCTTGGCGGGAAATTAAACAAAACTAGATAAGAGTTATCTAATTACATTTAAAACTAATTCCCTCTTATTTTTCTTTGAGCACGTGCAATAAAATTCCCTTAGAAATTCATTAAGTCTCTTTTTAAATTTCTCAAACCTTTCAGAACCTCATTAAGTTTCTGAACGGGTTTCTCACTACTTCAGAACCTCATTGAGCTTTTGACCAAGCTTCCGTGCTTCTGAAATATCCTCCGAGGTTTTGAAGCATCTTTCGTGCTTCTGAAGCCTCTTCCTAGCTTTTGAAACCTTTTCCTAGCTTCTGAAGATCTTCTTATAGATTTCTCAAGTGTATATTACAAGATTATACATTATATAACCTAATACACCACTAATCCTATCACTATGCTTTTACAAATATTATATTTCAATAACCGAAGCATATACAATACAATCTCACAGTGGTTTCTCATACAAAGAGCTTCTGATCTATTACAAATGCATCCACTATAGCTTCTCAATGTAAATTCACAAAGTTACATTAGTTTTGTTATTATCAAAACCAAATGAGGATTTACATTAACAAAGTGTTCCCTCCAAATCTGATGTAGGACTTAAATAGACACAAAAGTAGGTGGAAATGTCTAAAAAGCCCATAGACTAAACAATTACAACACATAAGGCAAGGGTACAATGGACAATGCACAAAATTGTGACACTTAAGGTAATTCAGCAAAACTAAGTTTCTGCCCGAAATATTGCAGCCAATTTCTGAAGCCTCTAATGGATCTTTTTGCTCTCGAGCCCTGAAGTAAAGTTGTAGCTCTATGTCTCCGCTTTCCATAGCCACCAAGATCATCCAATTCCAGTGAGTATAGCTCGAGATATAGGCAAAATACTGAGTGCTGCTCTAGATTGCTGCATCAACTTTGAGTCAACTTTTGAGATTCTTGTAGACTTCAATTGCTTTCGAGCTCTGAAGATGAAATGAAGCCTTGTGTCTTAGCTTTACAATGCAACTGAAATAAAGTGATTTAAACATCTTTAGCTCCAGCTATGGCTTCTGCAACACTTGCTACCCAAGATTGCTGTCCAGAATTCTGCAGCAAGATTGACTCAACTTGAAGCTCTAATTTGGAATCCTTAGGGTCTGAATCAGCTTTCGCTTTCTGCATCAAAGTTGTAGACCTGTGCCTAAGCTTTCCAACAAGACAAAGAATACCAAATTCCAATTTCTAGAACTCAAGTTATAGGCATATTACATAATAGTGTCACAAAGCACAAAATGCTGAGAAAATGCACAAAGTTCCAATTAAGTACCAAATGCCTAATATGATGCAAAAGTAGTTCATTCATCTAAAAATTGGTCAAATTACATGCATACAAGAGGGAATTAATCAATACAAATAATGCTATATCATTATCACGCTTATTATTTCTGTTGATTATCAAAGCCTTCTAAGAAAATAATATTGCAACCTCTTAGAAAGCAATGTTATATTCTAAGAAAGCAAAAGTACATTCTGAGTAAGTGATAAACTTAATCAGAAAACACTATCTTCTTAAGCAAATTGATTATTGTAATACCTGAGGTAGTCTGAGTTTTATGAGTAAGAGATCACGGTACATCCCGGGGAGACAAGACACCTAGCGGACCCACCTCCCCTTTCTTTTTCCTTTTCCCTTCCCTTTTCTCTTCTCTCTCCCGTGCTCTCTCTTCTCCATCACCCCTCCATTTCCGTTTTCTTCTTCTTCTCTCTACCTCTCTTTCTCTCTCTAAGAAATCTTCACCAATCTTGAAGATTTTTGTGTCAAATCTCATCTCTTGGTTTGTGGGTAAGTGTAGAGTATTTCTTTCTCTCCATTGGTGTCTATTTCTTTCTATTTGGGGTTTTGGGGTTTTAGGGTTTAAATTGGGGTTTTTGATTTTGTTGAGAATCTGAGGATTTTGATGTGTTCTCTAGGGTCTCATTCAACTAGAGAAGCTCTGGGCAACTCATCTTAGCTATGGATTGAGCCATGGACTCCATTGGAGTATTTTGTGAGTAATGGGTTATTTATGGTTTATGTTTGATTTTGAATGTTATGGTGAATTTCTTGCTATGATAGTTGATAGGGACTGAGATTGGTTGATATATGATTGATATTGCATGTTGGTTATGTTTGATTTGGATGGGTTGTGGTGAAAAAGTGGATTTGGGGAAGTTTTTCGCGTTATTTTTCGCAGAAAATCGCAACTGGTGCTGTCTGTAATCGATTACCACGAATTGGTAATCGATTACGTAATCGATTACACAGTGTAAAAATTCACAAAAATCATATTTTAAAGGCTGTAATCGATTACAGTGAGTCTGTAATCGATTACACAGTGTAAAAACCTCATTTTTATGATTTTAATTCATTGCTTTCATGTGTTTAAGTTATACCTCCATTTCCCCTCGTTCACCACTACCCGAAAACTTGACACTTGAGTGTTTATGATGATAATTTGGTATTGGATGTGTGGGAATCTAGAAATTACTTTGTTTTATGTAATAATATAATAAATGATATGATGATAGTATGATTATGACATGAGGATGATTTGATGTCGTTGTATTAATGAAATGATGATGATGAAACGATGATGCGTTAATGGCATGTAAAAGGTGTGATGACGATACGATGATGATTTAATGTTGTTGTGTTATGATACGACGCCGATAGGAGTATGAACGGGAATGCGTTTATGTGAGATAGGTACTAGGCGGGAGAACAAAATTCGAAAGTAAGTAAAGATTGGTGACACGACCTGAGGAGGGGCAGGGCTCCCGGGGTCGAAGATTTAGAACCTGAGGAGGGGCGGGGCTCCCGGGGTTCCTTAAAGTATAAGTCCGAGGAGGGGCTGGGCTCCCGGGACATAAATAAGGATCTGAGGAGGGGCGGGGCTCCCGGGATCCATAAGTAAAACACATTTAACTAAAGAGGGAACGTGAGACGAGTTTGACGTATAAGTTATTAGGATATTATGATCGTGTATTGTAGATACTCGTAGGTATTTGTTGGTTGTTGTATCATAAATTATATTTAATCTGTTATTCACTGAGCGTATGACTCACCCATTCATACATAACATTTTCAGACACAAGTGCAAAGCAAGGGATGGACTCATCCGTACCTCCGAGCTCTTAGCTTTGGTGAGCCTCAATGGGTAGAGGCGTTGTGTTATTGTCTATTGTCTATGTAGTCTGCTCCATAAGTTTACAAACAAGATTGTCTATGTTATGTGTATTTGATGTAGTCTAATTAAGACTTGTTATATTATGTTGATTCTGAGTTAAGTAGGATGTTATGTTTGCCTTGTATCGGTTTAAATTCTTACATCTGTAAGTTAAATGTAGAAGTCTACTAAGGCAAATTTATGTTGTATCTTAAATCTTAGTAGTGTTTTTCAAATCAAATTTATTTGTAAAACACTAAGTCCTTCTTTGTTCGAAGGCAAGGTAAGTCCTCAGATTTGAGGCTGTCACAACGTCCCCGAGGGGTGCCGTGACTAAAAATAGGAGAAAATGGAGTCGCCACCAATTTTAATTATGGAAAAATTGGAAAACCTGTATTTTGTGAAAAACTGGTCTTTTTAGAGATAAGGTCCGGGAGTCGAGTTATGATTAGGGAAGGGTGATAACTTAATCTCACTGCACCCCTAATACATCCGTATAAATACGGTTACCCTAGAGCAAATTATGCAAATCTATATTTATAATTTAATAACATTTATTTCCCCTTAAAGATATTAAAATAAACACGTAAAAAAAACAATAAAAAAGGAACAGAATGATTTGAAATTTAATTTTGGGTTGACAGGTTGTAGCTTGCGCCGACGTATCCTCTAGTGCAATGAGAAACTCAAACCCACGTCGTTCTTGTAGAAAATGTTTGTGTGTCATGTGTCTTTTAGGAAAAAGTTAGGTACACGACGATGCAGTTCACACAAGTACCTCAAGATAAATATTCGAGGATGATTGTCTCATACAACGAAATAATTCGTAAGAAAAAGATTTTGTGAATTTTGATTTAATTTTAATTGAAAGAAAATAAATGAAATTTTATAATAAAAAGCATTTTGTTTATTAAAAAGATGTTTTTAGGATACATGGCAATATGATTCGTACAAGTACCCCCACTTTAAAATATCGAGAATGACTAAATCATACAATGATATTATAAATTGTAAAAAAAAGATTTTGTAGGAATTTTTTTATTTTAATTAAAGAAAAGAGATTGTTTTGAAAAGGAAATAATTTATTTGAATATTAGGAAAAAAGATATTTTTATGGTACAAGACGATACAACTTGCACAAGTACCCCACAAATCTACTATTTTGAGGATGATTATCTCATACAACGAAATAATAAATTGTAAAAAAAGAATTTTGTAAATTTGTTTTGATTAAAATAAAAGAAATAAATTGCTTTTGAAAATGAAATATTTTATTTGATAATACTAGGAAAAAGATATTTTCATGGCACAGGACAATATAAATCGCACAAGTACCCCACAAATTGCACTGCTCGAGGATGATTAAATCACACAATGAGATCTTGAATCGTAATAAAAAGGGTTTATTTTAAAAAAGAAATATAATAATAATAATCTGATAATAATAATAATAATAATAATAATAATAATCTAACCAAACTCCCCCATTCAATCCCTAATTCTCGTATAGGGAAAGAAGGGAAGATGGAAGAGTGGCGGCGGCCTTGGCAAGGGGGAGAGGACAGCGACGGCCAAGGAAGGAGCGGTGGCTTGCCGGTGCGCGCAGGGAAGGCAGAGGTAGCCGCGACGCTCTGCTTTCACGGTTGCTGTCGTGGCTAGATTCGTGGGTGCGAGGCGAAGCAGAGAGGCGAGTAAGGGAGGCGCGGCCAGGAAGGAGCGGCGCGTGACAGGGAAGAGGAAGGGCGACTGCTGAAGGAAAAGAAAGGATGGAGTTGTCGCTGCGGGTGGGGTGGTTCTGCTGCCATTGCTGCTTCGCGGAGCTGTTGCTGCGGAAGTTACTGTTGTCGCTCGGGCGGCGGCGGTGAGCTGAAGCTTGAGGGTGAGATAGAGAGCCCGATGGAGAGAGGGGGTTGCTGTCGCTGCTTCTGTGGCTTCTAGTGGCGTTCGACTGTGACCGGAGAAGTAAGAAGAGAGGCGTGCGGCTCTTGCCGCCGCCGCTGCTACGACCGCAAGGCGCCGATTGTGGCTGTTGTCGCTGCTTGGTGTATGCTAAAAGCGTCGTTAATTCTTTTAGCTACAACCAACTTAGAATTAAAAACAAGTTCCAAAGAAGGTATTGAATTAATTAGCTATAGTAGTATAGCTAGTCAACCCAAGTCGTCTCTCAAGGAGGCTTATATCATTGATCTAGTGTGTATAGTATATGTAGATTTGGGATTGTGCAAGAAGTGAATAAAGCTATGCAAATAAAGGAAAATAACAATGCAAAAGAGTCTTGGTGTTGGGACATGCATCAAACCATATTTTCCCCATCCTAAACCCACCTAGGCATTTTATCAAACACCTTGCAAGCAACTTACACATGAATAAGAATTATTCAACAAAAATGATTTGGATCCAAACCAAAATAGTAAAACTATCATAAACATATGCAAACCTAATTCTCAATCAAGAATTATTCCTACTCTCCTAGCAAATGGGCATCAAATGATAATCCTCACTCAACACCCAAAAACACTCAAATGCACAATAATCTCTCAATCAAGAAATCAAATATGCATTCAAGATATACAATTAAAATCAGCAAGCATGGATCCACACAAACAAACTTCAATTGCATTTGGAACCAAGAGATTAGGAAGCAAGAGCAAAATCATGCAATGGGTTTCAAGGGAAAATGTAATTCTAGCATTACCCAACACCAAGAACAAAGGGACTACTCAACCATAATTAAAGCAAGTAAGAAACAAGAAATTAAAGCAATAGCAAAGATGGAAATGAAATTAGAAATTAAATTGAACTTGGAGAAATGTATGTAATGTGTAGAGTGAAAATGTAAAGAAAATGTAAAGAGAGATTCTAGAGAGAAGGGAGAGCTTCTCTCTCTAAAATAACCTAACCTAAAACTAAAACTAAAGAAAAAGAAAAGGTATTCAGCCCAATTACAAAACGGGTCTTAAGTATAAAATGAACTAGGGACTAAATTGCAAATTCTGCATAATTTACTACTGCTGTCACGACCCGGTCGCTAGCGACCAAGCAAGCATAATGCTGGTCGCTAGCGACCAGTTACAGAAAACCAAAAGATGCAGCTTTTTCTCCGGCTCGCCGTTTCGTCCGCTCGTTCGCTCCGACGCTCCCGATGCTTCCAAGACTCGAAGTAGCTCCAACTAAGGTTCCTGAAATCCAAAGACACTACCCAAGAGTGCATCAAAAGATAACAAGACCAAAGTGTCACTAACAAGCCTCAAAAAGACGTAAAATTTCCACACTAACCAAGAAAGCGAAAATATGCACAAAAAATGTAAAGAACCATTATTAAAGCAATAAAGAATGCAAGATGCACATGTAAAGGTAAAGAATGCACAGAATTTCGCATCCTATCAAATACCCCCACACTTAACCACTTGCATGTCCTCATGCAAGAGATCCTAAAGCTAAGAAATCAAAACAAAAGAAACAAGGTGCTACTTGACTTTCAAAGAATGCTCAAAAGTGCTCTGGCTTAAGGCCAAGAAAACAATTAAAGCAGCAAGAAATTCCAACAACCAAGCATTTCAACATCAATAGGCACAACATCACGAGCCAAGCATAAATCCCTTAAAATGCATAGATGAAATGGAAGGACCTCAGGGAAGTGTGTATGCTCTCAACTCACTTATACAGTGGCTTGGTCTTCCTCTCAATTCTCTTGTTAGACCAAGCATTCAACGTAGGTTTGCCAAACCTCTAGATCTCCACCACTAACATTCAATGCACCCAATAATCAAGAGGTCCTTATTTTGGTTGTAACGAGGCCAAGGTTAAGGTGTGGAATGTATGGATAAGTGAGCTAAAGGACCCAAGAAAGTTAGACTAGCATTGGTTATGTGAGTCTCAATTAAACACAAGGGGGAGTTCCAAGCACACAAAAGCAAAAGCACAAGAGTTTTACTCTTTTATTGCACTTTGAACCTTTACATACTTAAACATGAGGTCTTTGACCTTGAATTTACTTTGCTTTTGTGTGCTTTTCTTCCTTTGCTCATGTATAATTTTTTTTTTTCTTCACTTACATGTTCTTTACATACAATCCAACCAATTTTCACATTAACACATCAATATGTCCCTCCCCACACTTAAAAGTTTGTCGTCCACGACAAACCCCCACACTTAGACTCAAGCACACAAAATGATAAAACCAATGCTACTCCACTTCCCAAAGTAGGGTGTCAAATAGTTTTTCACTTTTTAGGCGAAAGATGAGCTAAGATCAAAGAATGGGATATAAGGCTCAAAGGGGCTTGCAATGGGAATGTAGAGGGTGGGCAATATGGCCGTGAGCTAAAGAAAAATGGTGCCTCTATCACACTCAAGAATGCATATGAAACGTAGCCTCAATTAAGAGACAAGGCAAACCCTAGAACGACATAGTCCACAAGAGATACACACATCAAGAATGGAATGGCATGTAATGTGGCCACTCAATGTAAGGCTCAAAACTCACAAGGTGCATGTCCAGACACAAATCATCTATACAATTAAAGATCAATCACCAAGCAAGAATTAAAATCTAAATGAAATGCAACCGTGTTGGAACTCCTAACCACCAAAAAATGATGAATGTCTCAAGCACAACATTTACAAAGCAACAAAGAAAGTCAAGGAGCACACAAAGTGAACCTAAATTACCTAAGCTTTTCATTTTCAAACTTTCTTTTTATTTTTTTTTATGAAGCTGGTCGCTAGCGACCATCAGCATTGTCGCCAGCGACCAAGAGAAAAAATTAAATTTGGCAGTGTGTTTCGAAGCGCGTGCGACGAGGCGCATGTGGCTAGGCGACCAAGTGGGTGGTCGCTAGCGACGAGGGGTTGGTCGCTAGCGACCAATGCTGCAGAAATCAGCATTATGCAGCAAAATGCTGCATAATTTTGCAAAGTGCCCCCAATCCTACCCTAAGCTACGAAAATATAACTCCTAACACATGGAAATGCAAATAATAAAAAAGACTAGAAACAAGAAAAACATGATGGACAAGTCACTAACTCAAACAAACAAGCAACTTACACTATCACACAAACCTAAAACATGCTTTATTGAATTTAAATGCAAAACATAAAGTAAAAGAGTGATAGAAACTCCCTCAAGGTGGCTTATGCTTGAATTGGTCTAAGAGCTTCCACCACGGAGTGCTATCAACGCCCCCGCCGGGATCCCACAAGAAGCAAATGAAACCACGGAGCATGACCCTCTTCTTGTCTCCGGACCCATGCATCTTGGCCCGAAATTTGTTCCTTAGGGAATGAGAACTCCCCTTTGACAAAGCATCCCAAGAGCAACCAACTTCAAGTGAGGAGGGATGGTGAACCCCACAAGAAGCCTTCACATGGACAAAACCAAAAGACTTCGGTTCCCAAGATGCCTCAATTTGAGAAGATGTTGACCCCCCACAAATGGCAAGGAGCTGTGCATCCGTCTCTAGGAAGGCGAACTCATGGCGAGAGAGGGAGAATGGCTTCGATCCAAGGAAAATGAACTCGATCGAGGGTAGGGAAAGAATGACCGCAACACCAACCGCTTCACAAGGTCCCATGGTGAAATCCTCCAATGAAGAAGCTCCTGCAGTAGCTTCGACACACATATGAGAGTTCTCCATGATTCCTTTTCCTTCTAGCTCACAAGGTGGCGGCGGTGGGTCCGCATAAACAATCTCATCATCATCCGAGTTCTCCTCGGCATCCACTACCATGTCACCATCCAAGGGGTCACGAGGCTCCAAAACATAAAACATCTCAATGGGTGAAGGCTCATGGAATTGTGGGCAATCCTCCACGGGAATAGAGGGTGGTGAAGGTGGAGGTGGAGGCTCCTCAACTAACCCAGCTAGCTCTTCCACCATGGACTTCAAGGTTGTCCAATCTAATTGCTCCAGAGCATAATCCTCCTCATGTGGTAGTGGTGAGAGTGGTGATGGCGGTGCATGTGACAATTGGGGTGAGAGGGAAGGTTGTGGGTTGGATAATGGTGATGGAGATGAGGGTAGTGATGCTTCTTGGTTACTAGAGGGTGTGGTTTGAGCATTCTCCAATTCCATAAGCTTCCTTTGCATTTCATCTTGTTGGCATAAGAGTTCTTCATTTCGTTGCTTTTGCTCCCGAAGAAGCTTAAGGATTTGGTCCAATGTTGAGCCTTCCGCCTCATGACAATTTGAAGAAGATGCAAGATGTTGAGATGAGGAAGATAGGTTTATGGGTGGTGGGGTTGGGTTTTTGGTTGGGTATGGGTATAGGGTGGGCTCATGATAAGTGTATGGAGATTGTTCAAGGTAAGATGGTGGTGAGGTGTAGGTTTGTGTGTATGGTGGTGGAGGTGAACATAACTCATCATATAGCCTCCTACATGTATCCAAAAGCTCATCCAACTTGACCTTATCCTCAAAAGAGAGGTAGTATACCTCACATGGAAACCCCATTGTCATATTCATCATATGAGAGACATCCACCTCCAAAGAAGGTACCATGGCCAACTCATGAAGAATGTCCATTATCTCCGCCATTTTATGGTCCACCTCTTGTTGAAGGGCATCACAAAATGTCATATTCTTATCCCCTACATGGCCATAAGAGCAAAAATCTTGGGCACCAAAATTAGCATTAGAATCCATGTTAGTTTCAAAATAAGAAAATTATCAAAGAACATAAATAACAAAAGGGAAAAACAAGAAAAAGGAGTTAGAACACGTTTACACCTAACACTCCTATGTCCTCTACACCACCAATCCTCTAGAACGCCTTTAGTTCCTCAAGGTTCTTCCATTTTCGGGTCAAAACGTTCTAGCGGTGGATCGGGGTGCAACCGAGTCATCCATAGATAGCATCGAAGGTGTAAGAGACATGAAAAACTAAATAAAGCAGAAAAATTCTGCACTAGACCAGAAAAATAATGCATAATTTTTATTGTGTTTTTGTGTATTTTTGAATATAAGTTAGTAATAACTATGCATAAAGATCAAATCTTAAGCCTCCCCGGCAACGGCGCCAAAAATTGGTGTATGCTAAAAGCGTCGTTAATTCTTTTAGCTACAACCAACTTAGAATTAAAAACAAGTTCCAAAAAAGGTATTGAATTAATTAGCTATAGTAGTATAGCTAGTCAACCCAAGTCGTCTCTCAAGGAGGCTTATATCATTGATCTAGTGTGTATAGTATATGTAGATTTGGGATTGTGCAAGAAGTGAATAAAGCTATGCAAATAAAGGAAAATAACAATGCAAAAGAGTCTTGGTGTTGGGACATGCATCAAACCATATTTTCCCCATCCTAAACCCACCTAGGCATTTTATCAAACACCTTGCAAGCAACTTACACATGAATAAGAATTATTCAACCAAAATGATTTGGATCCAAACCAAAATAGTAAAACTATCCTAAACATATGCAAACCTAATTCTCAATCAAGAATTATTCCTACTTTCCTAGCAAATGGGCATCAAATGATAATCCTCACTCAACACCCAAAAACACTCAAATGCACAATAATCTCTCAATCAAGAAATCAAATATGCATTCAAGATATACAATTAAAATCAGCAAGCATGGATCCACACAAACAAACTTCAATTGCATTTGGAACCAAGAGATTAGGAAGCAAGAGCAAAATCATGCAATGGATTTCAAGGGAAAATGTAATTCTAGCATTACCCAACACCAAGAACAAAGGGACTACTCAACCATAATTAAAGCAAGTAAGAAACAAGAAATTAAAGCAATAGCAAAGATGGAAATGAAATTAGAAATTAAATTGAACTTGGAGAAATGTATGTAATGTGTAGAGTGAAAATGTAAAGAAAATGTAAAGAGAGATTCTAGAGAGAAGGGAGAGCTTCTCTCTCTAGAATAACCTAACCTAAAACTAAAACTAAAGAAAAAGAAAAGGTATTTAGCCCAATTACAAAACGGGTCTTAAGTATAAAATGAACTAGGGACTAAATTGCAAATTCTGCATAATTTACTACTGCTGTCACGACCCGGTCGCTAGCGACCAAGCAAGCATAATGCTGGTCGCTAGCAACCAGTTACAGAAAACCAAAAGATGCAGCTTTTTCTCCGGCTCGCCGTTTCGTCCGCTTGTTCGCTCCGACGCTCCCGATGCTTCCAAGACTCGAAGTAGCTCCAACTAAGGTTCCTGAAATCCAAAGACACTACCCAAGAGTGCATCAAAAGATAACAAGACCAAAGTGTCGCTAACAAGCCTCAAAAAGACGTAAAATTGCCACACTAACCAAGAATGTGAAAATATGTATAAACAATGTAAAGAACCATTATTAAAGCAATAAAGAATGCAAGATGCACATGTAAAGGTAAAGAATGCACAGAATTTCGCATCCTATCACTACTGTTGCGAGTGGTGCCCGTGTTAAAATATGGGTGTTCGATGATGATGACACTGTTGTGTTAGTGGTGGCTATGGATGATCCATCATGATGATGTTGCTGTGTTAGTGGTGGCTTCTATTGTCGCCGTTGTTGTTCTCCGGCCGACGTTGCTGCTGGTGGTGGTTTCCGACGTCACGAGGCTGGCTGGGACGTGGCCAGTGGTGGTGCTGTGTTGCCCCGCGGCAGTCGCTTTGTTTCTTGTTGTTTCCTTGTCTGCTCCCCTGTTTCTAGTGCTCTGTGTTTTGTTTTGTTGTTCTCCCCTTTGTTGCTGTTACATGAATAACATATATAGCTACTAGGTTAAATCTAAAATTAATGTAATGGAATTATGATTGATTTTTACTGATTGTGTTTGATTGATTTTGATTTTATATTTAATGTGATTGTATTTGATGAGATTTTGATTGATGATAATTGATTTTGAGTTGATTGTGATTGTTCCTAATTACACCTGATTTGAATTAAATTTGATCTAATTGCAATTTTGAAACCTTTATTTTTTATTTCTCTATTTTTTTGTGTTTTTCTAGTTTTTATAAAAATCCAGACAAAATACGGTGTGTACAGAGGCAAAGGAAAGTCCTTGATTGTTTGTGGCAAGTTAAGTCCTCTGTTGTGAGGCAAGTGAAAGTCCTTTAGTGTTAAAACCAAGGAAAGTGCTCCAGTGTTTGAGGCAAGTTAAGTCCTTGTGTTGAGGCAAGAAAATCCATTTCGATTGTGAAGTGGTGAAAGTCCTTTACGGTGTTAAAAGCAGTGTTGTCTGGGAAGGCACAATAAGAAAAATATCTAAAGGAAACTCTCAACTGAAGGTTGAGTACTGGAGTAGGTTGGTTATAACCGAACCAGTATAAAATCCTTGTGTGTGATCTTTTCTGTCTACTCTTTTATTTATAACATCTTTTGAGAAAATATCAACTCTGATTTAGAAGAAGAACCTTCTGATAACTTATTAAAGTTCATTTTAAAAGAAGTTTCAACAAGACTTATCTAAAACTAACTTCTTGAAAATTCAGAAGGATTGCCTTCTCAGAAAGTTAAAGTTCTCAAAACCTTAACCTTCTCAGAAGCTAAATTCCGCTGCGACTCACAAGTCTCCCTTCTGAGAAGATTCTTCTTTTAAGACAAGATTTTAAAGAACTTAATTTTTAAAGAAGCACGATTCACCCCCCTTCTCGTGCACATATACACCTTCACGTGCGTCTTAGTTCATTTTATACATGTGAATATACATAATCATAAGGTGACATGAATGACTTATATTCTACAATCCACATACATAAGCAACATTCATAACACATAACATGGCTTTCTTTAATCTTGTCTTTAACTTTACTTTTATCTGTAACATTGTGGCAAGCCACCCTCCCTTCCTTTTCCTCCTAACACCCAGCCCCTAGGCATGAGCTTATCCTAATCTTATGGGGGAGAGGGGGTAAATTTCACCTTCCCTTAGTGAAGAGGTTGTATACTGAGGATGTCATCCCTCCCTTAGCAACTCTCAACACATACTGAAGGCTACATAGTGTCTTACTTTAACTTTAACTTTACATTGTCTCATAACATCTTTGTCTTTAACATCATATCATAAATATAAGAGTTAGACCTCAAATTGGTCCTCCACTTTGTATGCGTGAATCAAATTAGTCCTCCACTTTAATTTTTTCTCAAAATAGTCCTCCACTTTTCACTTTGTGAATCGAGTTGGTCCTCCATTTATTTTTTTATATTATAACTGTTAATTTCTGCTGATATGGACTGTTTATTGCTAACTTAGCAAGTACTATGTAATCCTAGAAATTCATAACTCCTATAACTCCTCCAATTTACTTGTTTTGAATCAAAATAGTTCTCTTTAAATAAGAGTGGATAATTATTTTGATTCAAAACAAGTCAAAAGGAGGACTAATATGAGTTATATGTATTTATAGGGTTACATGTCACTTGTCAAGTTGTTATTAAATAGTCCACATTAGCAGAAATTAACAGAGTTATAACAAAAGAATGTTAGGAGAACTAACTTGATTCACATATTGCAAAGTGGAGGACTATTTTGAGCAAAAATTAAAGTGGAGGACTAATTTGATTCACACATGCAAAGTGGAGGACCAATTTGATGTTTAACTCATAAAATAAAGATTATAGCTTTTAAAATATTGAATTAAATGAAAATTTTAAATATAATGAAAATTGAACGCTATATATTTTAAAATGTGAGATTTCATAAATTTTTTGGTTGTGTTATAAAATAAAGACTATAACCTTTAAAATATTGAATCACATGAATTTTTCACACATAGTAGAAATTGAAGGCTATATATTTTAAAACATGAGATTAATTTTTTTTTTTATACACTATAAAATAAATACTATAGCCTTTAAAATATTGAATCACATGAATTTTTCACATATAGTAGAAATTGAAGGCTATATATTTTAAAATGTGAGATTTCACAATTTTTTTTTTGGTTGTGTTATAAAATAAAGAATATATAACCTTTAAAATAATGAATCATATGAAATTTTCACATATAGGTGAAATCAAAGGCTATATATTTTAAAATTTGAGATTTCACAATTTTTTTGATTGTATTATAAAATAAAGACTATAGGCTTGAATTACATGAAATTTTTACATATAGTAGAAATTGAAGGCTATGTACTTTAAAATATGAGACTATTTTTTTTAGATACACTATAAAATATAGATTATAGCCTTTAAAATACAGAATCGCATGAATTTTTCACATATACTAGAAATTAAAATCTATATACTTTCAAATGTGAGATTTCAAAAAAATTTTATTGTATTATAAATAAAGACTATAGCCTTTAATATATTGAATTATATGATTTTTTCACATATATTGGAAATTGAAGGATATATACTTTAAAATGTGAGATTTTAATTTTTTTTTCTTGTACTATAAAATAAACACTATAGACTTTAAAATATTGAATCACATGATTTTTCACACATACTAGAAATAGAAGACTATATACTTTAAAATGTGAGATTTCACAATTTCTTTGGTTGTATTGTAAAATATAGACTATAGCCTTTAAAATTATGAATCAATGAATTTTTCACATATAATGCAAATTGAAGGTTCTATACTTTAAAATGTGAGATTTCAAAATTTTTTTTTGCTGTATTATAAAATATAGACTATAACCTTTAAAATATTGGATCACATAAATTTTTTCACTTATAGTGGAAATTGAAGGCTATATACTTTAAAATATGAGATTTTACAAATTTTTCGGTTGTATTATAAAATAAGGACTATAGCTTTTAAAATATTGAATCAAATGAAAATTTCACATATTGTGGAAATTGAAGGCTATATACTTTAAAATATGAGATTTCACTATTTTTTGGTTGTATTATAAGATAAAGTCTATTGTCTTTAAAATATTGAATCACATGAATTTTCATTTATAGTGGAAATTGAAGGCTATATACTTTAAAATATGAGATTTCATAATTGTTTTTGTTGTATTATAAAATAAAGATCATATCCTTTAAAATATTGAATCACATGAATTTTTCACATGTAGTTGAAATTGAAGGCTATATACTTTAAAATGTGAGATATTTTTTTGGTTGTATTATAAAATAAAGACGATAGACTTTAAAATAATGAATTATATGAATTTTTATATATAACAGGAATTGAAGGCGATATACTTTAAAACGTGATATACTATTTTTTTGGATACACTATAAAATTAAGATTACAACATTTAAAACGTGAGATTTGACAATATTTTTTATAGTATTATAAAATAAAGACTATAACCTTTAAAATACTGAATCAAATGAATTTTTCACACTTAGTAGAAATAAAAGCCTATATACTTTAAAATGTGAGACTTCACAATTTGTTTGGTTGTATTATAACATAAAGACTATAGCCTTTAAAATATTGAATCACATGAAATTTTCACATATAGTGGAAATTGAAGGCTATATTCTTTAAAATGTGAGATTTCACAAGTTTTTTGGTTGTGTTATAAAATAAAGACTATAACCTTTAAAATATTGAATCACATGAATTTTTCTCATATATTTGAAATTGAAGGCTATATACTTTAAAACATGAGATTATTATTATTTTTTTGATACACTATAAAATAAAGACTATATAGCCTTTAAAATATTGAATCACATGAATTTTTCACATATAGTAGAAATTGAAGGGTATATACTTTAAAATGTGAGATTTCACAATTATTTTTTTGGTTATATTTTAAAATAAACACTATAAACTTTAAAATATTCAATCACATGAATTTTTCACATATAGTGGAAATTGAAGGCTATATACTTTAAAATGTGAGATTTCACAATTTTTTTCATTATATTATAAAATAAAGACTATATACTTTAAAATATTGAATTATATGAATTTTTCACAAATGGTAGAAATTGAGATTAACGACTAATTGATTTTTAGAGTCATTGAAAACCTTGCTACTATTACCCTTAGGATTGCTCTTTGATTTCATGAAATTTATTGTCCCTGATGGAGCATTGGTGAATGATTGATTAGCCATGGTTGTTCTTAATACCCTTTTTTGTTCATAGAAAATTCACTTTGTAAAAACAATTAATAGGCAAAGATATATACATGATATAGAATAATATATGGCAAAAAAATAAAATGTTGAGAGAAATCAACAATCAAAGAAAAATTAAATTGCAAGAATTTTGAGAGTGATATTCTCAAACCTATAATAATGAAAAAGAATTACAAACCTATGCTATAGAGAAAGATAGAAGAGAGAAAATGATGTATGAATCCACAAGACATAGCTATCTTTTTGTAATACCTCGAGTATTCTGAGTTAGTTTGAGTAAGAGATCACGGTACAACCGGGGAGATAGAACCACGTGGGTCCCACCTCCCCAATCCCACCCTTTTCTTCTTTTCCTTTTTCTTTCTCTCTTTTCTTCCCTCACTCTCCCGTATCTCTCTCCCTCTCATTTCCCATTTCTTCATCTTCTTCCTCATCTCTCAAATCTCTCAAATCCCTCACCCAATCTTCATCAATCTTCAAGGTTCAAGTTAGCATAGCTCATCTAGTATATTGTGGGTAAGTGTAGAGTATTTCTTTTTCTCCATTGATGTCTATTTCTCTCCAATCTCGGTTTTGGGGTTTTAGGGTTTAAATTGGGGGTTTTTGATTTTGTTTAGAATCTGAGGTTTATGATGTGTTCCTAGGGTCTCAACCAACTAGAAAAGCTCCGGGTAACTCGTCCTAGCTCCGGGTGGTGTCTTGGAGCTCATTGGAGTAATTTGTGAGTAATGGGTTAATTGTGGTTTATGTATGATTTTGATTGAATCTGTGAATTTCTTGTTATGATAGTTGATAGGGACTGAGATTGGCTAATATATAATTGATATTGCATGTTGGTTGTGTTTGATTTGGATGGGTTGAGGTGAAAATGTGGATTTAAAGATGATTTTCGCGAAGTTTTCTGCAGAATTTCGTCTCTGACCTAGGCTGTAATCAATTACAGCGAATTGGTAATCGATTACCAAAACTCTGTAATAGATTACTGCGGGTTTGTAATCGATTACAGACTGCTTATTTTCGCAAAAATTTTCTTCAGAATGAAATTTGAAGCTGGTAATCGATTACAGGGGCCTGTAATCGATTACATCAGTACTAAAATTATATTTTCAAGACTTTAACTCAAAATCTTTATACAATTAAGTTATGTTTTCAAATCCATTCGTTCACCACTACCCCAAACCCGATACTGGCTGTTTATGATGTTATGTTGATGATGATTGAATGAAATGCAAATATGCGATTGTGAAATGATTATGATTAAATGACAATTAAGGTTGGTTGGTTCGGCCTGAGGAGGGGCATAGCTCCCGGGGTCGAGTATTAAGAAAGTCTGAGGAGGGGCTGGGCTCCCGGGATCTCTAATAATAAATACACTTGTAATAGGAATGGATAAGACGAATTGCGAAATGTGTTGTATGTGATCATGATATTGTTGCATAAACTGTTTTTAATCTATTATTCACTGAGCGTATGACTCACCCATTCATACAAACCATTTTCAGATTCAGGTGAAGATCAGGAGGCGAGCCCTTCCGTTCCTCCAAGCTCTTAGCTTTGGTGAGCCTCAATATGTAGAGGCGTTATCTTATGTCTGTTATGTTAGTACTATGCTCCTTAGGTTTACAAACAGGATTGTCTAAGTTATGTTTGTGTTGTAAGTCTAATTAAGACTCGTTGAATTCCTGTTGGGTTATGTTGGCTTGTGGGTTAAGCAGGATGTTATGACCATATTATATGTATTATGGATTTAGGGGTGATACCTTGTGAACCCTATTATATGTATGGATTTTATATATATATGCATGTTAAAGTAGTTGTGGCTGTTGTTGTGTTAGCTCGATTGTTGTGTGGATTACAGGTTAAGGCTGACATGGGACTCGGTGTCCCATGTGCCGGTCACGATCCGAGTTGGGTCGTGACACTTTTATAGTGGATTGTATAGTTGTCACGACCCAACTCGGATCGTGACCGGCACATGGAACACCGAGTCCCATGTCAGCCTTAACATGCAATCCACACAATAATCCAGCTAGACAACAACAACCACAACTACTATAACATACACACATACATAAGATCCATACATATAGCCTGGTCATAACATTCAGCTTAATCCATAACTCATCATACACAATCCCTACATCTAATATATATGCCATACATGTCCATAAATAAGTCTAACAACATCAACACAACAACAATAAGTCTTACGTAGACTTACACAACATCCATACCACTATCCTAGTCCAAGGAAATCCTGTCTGTAACATAAGGAGCATACACTAGATATGAAATACATAATGCCTCTAACACGTGAGGCTCACCAAATCTAAGAACTCGAAGGAACGGATGAACTCGTCCCTTGATCTGCACCTTGATCTGAAAACATATTGTATGAATGGGTGAGTCATACGCTCAGTGAATAAACAGGTTATAAGCAGTGTATGTAGGATACAACAGTGCAAAGCAATTACAACATAAACCATATATATATATATATATATCAACTTCATCGTTCTTATACAGTCTCTTTATCTTGGTAGCTTTTAACCTATGAACACCTGGAGCACAGCCCCGACTCATGTTCATGATGGTGTGAGAGTCTCTTTGGAGAATCTCTAAAGCTATGCTTTCCAACCCAAGAGGGGGGGGGGAGTGAATTGATTGTAAACTTTTTCTTGTATATTAAAACTTCTGCACTTTCAAAATATGATCAAGCTTCTCAACTTGTCAGGAATTAGTTTCAAGTCAGAAATATAAAATCAAACTAAGAAATTAAGTTTCTCAAAGTATATGCAGCGGATTAACACAACCAACTAACTCAAATCACTTTTGCATCAAACTTCTGACTTTTCACAGATATATCAAATCACTGAATTAATTTCAATTAAAATGACAATATCAAGATATGAAAATCAATTTCAGAATTATCAATTACAGCAATAACATATTCAGAAATATCAATCTTCTAAACTCAGAAGATTCACAAACAGATTCAATCTTCTGAATTCTGCAGCAGCAGGTTTCAATCTTCTGACTTCTCAAATTCAATTCTTTAATGTCAATATGATCAAATCAATTAATCAAGACTTAAATAAATATACAAACATATGATTTAAACCTTTAAAACACTTAAAACATGTAAAAATTAATATCAGAACTATATCAGAAGTATCAGACACAAACACAACAAATTGCAGATTTTACAAGATCAAGAACACAAAGGTTCTGACTCAGTTTTCTTAATCCTTTCTAAATCAATCTCAGTTCTGATTTCTTTATCAATTCGATATGTTTTAATCTTGTTAACACAGCCAAATTATTACACCAAAAAACTTACATCACCAAGATTATTTATTTCACAAGATTCTTTAAGTTTTAAAAGCAAATAACCATGCTTCTGAATTCTGCAGATTCTTTCACAGATTTCAGAATTATCAAACACACCCAAAACAGATTTATGAATGCAAAATTCAATATGTATGAATTCAAGAGATAAAGGGTAAGAGAATTAAACCAAGATTTATACTGGTTCGGCCATAAATGAGCCTACATCCAGTTCTTCAATCTTCAACCGATTGAGTTCCACTAGACAAGAGTTCTTGAACAACAATTACAATCAATCTGATATATTTTTCAACCTTCTCATGTTCGACACTCTCTAGATATCCCCTCTAGAAAGATTCTTGCTCCTAGGATGTACCTTCTAAGAAGACTTTCCACCTTGATATCCCCTCAAGGATTTTTCAGCAATCTTGTTCTTGACCCTCTTTCTTGTGACCCAATTGTAGAGAATTGATTTTCCAGATTTTTGATTTCTTCTATTTCAAACCCATTGAGCTTGATTCATCCATCTGAAATATTCTTTTTCAGAATCTTCTTCCTTTTCTAATTGCATCAGAAGCAATGCTTCTGCATCTTTCTTGAAAGCTTGTTATCTTCCTTTTTTCTCTTCTGTCTTCTCACAACAATTCTTTCTTTTTTCAGCTCTTGCCTTTTTTTTCTTTTCTCTCTCTTTGAGGAGTGTGTATGATCGTGTATTCTCACTTGTGTTTTCTTTCTCTTACAGATTACAACTTGAGATTCTCTCTATATATAGAGAACTCTTTCAAATGATCACTAACAAACTTTTTTGGGGGAAAACTATTAGCTAACTATTACAATTAACTAACCACCCAATTAAACCATGTGCTAATTAAAATTACATTTAACTAACTCAGATTTAACATATTTAATTTCATAAAATTAACTTCAGCAAATTAAAGTCTTGCGCATGCTTCTGAAGTTTCAGAAGTATCAGCTATAGAACTATTTCAGCAATCAACATGTAACACCCCAACTTTTATTAAGTCCTAATTAAGTGAGATTAAGGGTAATTGACCTTGATTAGGATTTAATTCGGTTTGGGTGGATAAGTTTCTTCTAGTCAAACCCTTATGTGTGACGTGATTTAAGTGTGTATATATGTGTTCATTCTATGCTATGTGAATTACGTGTGTAAATTATATGTCATGATAATTATGTGTATTTATGTGAGTGTTCATTGTGTGTGGAAGAGTACGTTGGATGCATATATGAGTTTTAATTGGTATTTAGATGATGCATGAGGTTAGGAATGATGATATAAAATATTTATATGAGTTACATGATGTTATTAGATAATGTTAGTGTTATATATTATTATTTATTTTATTTTATTTTATTTTATGTGCCTATGTGTGTATTTTAATTTATATTTAAATATTAGAAAAATTATATGAGCATTATAGTATTATTTAGGGGGATTTGGAGTGTTTTAGTAATTTAAGTAACGGTGGGCCCCACAATAACTCTTGACCTAGCAACTCCCTATATAAACACTAGTAACCCTCTCCAATTGAGAAAAACACTCTCCTCCTTCTTCTGAGCCGCCATAGCCATCTTTCTCTCAAGAGCTCCCTAAGCCATTGATACTCCAAACCACGAAACACCCATCAAACCTCACCCAATCCAAAAAATAAATTCATATTCTTAATCCTCCCATCAAGCCGGAGCTTTCTACCGATTCTGTTTCTCCGTTAAGAGTCTTCGGCGTCACCGGACCGTTCGTGGGGCTAGAGAGAGGTTTCCAACGAGAGCAACGTCGGGAAAAAAGGGGTTTCTCTTTGCATTCTAGCATTTTGTCTTCAAGAGGTAGGGGTTAGGCATTCTATTTTCATGCATATTGATGATGATTTTATGATATTAATGTGATGGTCGTTTTTCCCATCAGGGATTTCTGTGGCTTATTATTATTATTATTATTTAGTTCTACGTAGCATATATATATATATGCGTATGCCTTGGTTTTTGCCTTCTTGGCAGCGTGAGCGACCATATATATATATATATATATATTTTTTATATATATAAATAAAAAGGGATAGTTTACTAGTATATGTATATTACTATTACATATTATTATTACATAAACTTATACCTATTAGCATGTATATTAGTTAATAATAGGTAGATAACAGGTAGATAATTAATAATAATATAATAATATAATATGATAATGATAGTAATATTAATAGGGAAGATAATAATAAAATATTAATCCTAATAATAATAATAGAAGAATAATACAGTAAGAACAACAACATGTATAATATATGATATGTAATGATAATAGTAATAGTAACAATAATAGTATAGAAGACAAGATTGGTGATGAATAAAATATAAGAGTTTACAAGATACTTAAGGGTAGAGTATAAAGTATAAGTAAAACTAGAATAAAGTATAAGTATGAAATAATAATAAAATAAACGAGATCATATGACATGAAAGGTATAGAAGCATTGAGAATAATATTTATAAGTAGTTGTATATCATGTTTATTTGATAAAGAGTTGTATTTATTTATTCTCCATGATGTCAGAGTAAGTAAGTGAATGTGCTATGTTTATTCCATGATGTTAAAGAGTATAAATTGACATGTTTTTACCCTTTTATGTACCCTAATGCGTTCTACAACTAGTATGGATGATATATATGAGTTAATTATGGATTGTATGCAAGATTATATGCTATTTGGATAATGATGTGTGGATATGTTATGTTTATATGAGTTATATGATGATAATGTATGTTATTGTGAATTATGTAATGAATGTATGTGTTATGTGTTGTGTCTGAGACGTCACTGGGTGGCGCATGTATAATGATAAGACGTCACCGGGTGGCGCGTGGTTAATAAAGACGTCACTGGGTGGCGCAGAGATTACAAAGTAGCCTTCGGCTTGTGATTGAGAGGCTGTAGGAGGGGGTTGGCATCCTCGGCGCTGCAGGTCCTTCACTTGCAGTTGGTGAATATCCCCCTCTCCCCATTAGTTTAGGATGAGCTCATGCCTAAGGGTCGGTGCAGCGGAGGTTACAGGAGGGTGGACAGGCCATAAGAGATAATAAAGGGATAAAAGTTATGAAAGTTTATTACAGTAAAGTTTGAGTAAACGTAGTATGCTGTATGATTAAGTTTCCCTATATGATTAGATGACACGTAGAGCACACACACGATTGACATGATTAAGTATGATGTATAAATGATGTAAAATGAACAAGAGGCACTTAGGTAAGTCGTTCCGGGAAAGATGGTTTTAGAACTTATAACTGAAATGGAGATTATTCATGCTACACCTATTTAATTAATAAACCCGGAGCGGCTCCCCTACTGAGTTACTTCCCAGTACTCACCCCACGTTTCCCCCCCCCCCTTTTAGATGATGAGATTCAGCAGGATACAGGAGCGGATGAGGAGCCCGCACATCTTTAGTTTCATGGAGTTCTTTTCGTTTCTAGATTTATCAGTTTCTATTATTACGTTACGGATTACGTTTTCTTTTGGATGTTAGCATTTATTTGTATTTAATCTGAGTCCGGACCTATGTTAGCCGGCAAATACTTATGTTGATGGATTGTATTAGTGGAGTCTTGTGAGTCTCGGTTTTGGGGTTCATGAGATTACACATATTGTTATTATTTCCTGTTGTATGTTCTGGGAGACTATGATTTGTTATTTTATTATATTGAGGTTTATTCAGGATTATTAGCTTCCGCACCTATATACGTTGTATTATCTCGCAAGGCCCTTATTTTCTATTCCGCAAACATTTATGAAAATTTCTCCCACGTATTTTCCGCGTATATATATTTTAAATATAAAGATAAAACATGATAATAGGAGGTAACCCTTATGAAATGGCCTAAAATGACTTAAGCATTAAGGGCTATCTAGTAGGGTGTTACACAACACAGTTCTCCAATCTTCTGACTTTTCAATCTTCTGGATTTTAGCTCCTTTAAATCTGATTCTTCTCAAACCAGTTTCCGAAGCTTCTGATCTTCCCCGGAAGCTTCTGAACTACTTATTGCACATTTCTCTAGTGTGTATTACAAGATTATACATTATATAACCTATTACAACACTAATCCTATACTATGCTTCTCATATAAAATACAAACATTACACTTTAAAGCTCTAGAAGCATATATACAATACTAACAGTGGTTTATCTATTACATCAATCTTTCTGATCTATACCAACACATCCACTGAAGCTTCTCAAACTAAAGTTACATTAGTTTTGTTATTATCAAAACCAAATGAGGGTTTACCATTAACAATCTCCCCCTTTTTGATGATGACAAAACTCATGTAATCTTTCAATACTTTCTCAGATTTTTTAAAATGAAAACAAGTATTGATGAGAGTTTCAAAATCATTTTCACAAATAATTTTTCAGAAGTATGACATTTTATTAGTTTCAGATTTTAAATGCATCAAATTCTATCTCAAAAGAATTTTTCAGAAGTATCAGATTGTATCACAAAATAACTTTTCAAAAGTATCAGAACCAATCTCAATTTTGACACAATATAGCATATATCATATCAGATTTGAAATACATATAGCACATTCAGATTTATGTAACTCCCCCTACATATCATATCCATATAAGATAAAGAATATATCTTTTCCTAACCTTTAAACAAAGTTAGAACTATCAGATATACAAGTCAGAGGTATCAGATTTCTAAACATAAAAGTCAGAAATATCAGTTCCAAAACTCAGAAATATCAGTTTCTAAAAATCAGAAATATCAGTTTCAAAACTGCAAGTCAAAACCATCAGCTAAAAAGGTCAGAACTATCAGTTCAAAAAGTCAGAACTATCAGTTCAGAACCTATAAACTCCCCCTCTCTCAAATACTTTTGAGAAGGATTATATCCATCCATTAAGAAGAAAGATTACATCTAATCATTCTCCCCCTTTTTGTCATAATCAAAAAGGTTAAATAGATACAATGTTGAGTTTATTTCTTAGATATACAAACCTATCTTCAGCTAGTGGTTTTGTGAATATATCAGCCAAATTATTTTCAGTTTCAATGAATTTCAATTCAATGTCACCATTTAACACATGATCTCGAATGAAATGATGTTTGATATCTATATGTTTAGTTCTAGAATGTAAAACTGGATTTTTTGCTATACATATGGCACTTGTACTATCACACAATAAAGGTAAGGATTTGTACCTCAAATCATAATCCTCCAATTGGTTTCTTATCCATAATATTTGCTTGCAATTAGAAGAAGCAGCCACATATTCAGCCTCAGCCGTAGATAATGCTATTGTTTCTTGCTTGTTGCATGTCCAAGTTACCAATTTATTACCAAGGAGGCAACATCCACCCGAAGTGCTCTTTCTTTCCACTTTGTCACCAGCAAAATCAGAATCTGTGTACCCTACTACATCAAAAACATCTCCTTTCTCATAGAAAAGACCAAGATTAGTAGTACCTTTAAGATATCTAAAAATCCTCTTTACTAATCCTAAGTGTGATGTTTTTGGTTTAGATTGAAATCTAGCACAATAACCTACACTAAACTTAATATCGGGTCAAGATGATGTTAAGTAAAGCAAAGAGCCTATCATGCCTCTATATTCAGATTCATTTACATTCTCATCATTCTCATCATGTTCAAGTGATTGTGAGGGGTGAATAGGTGTAGTCATAGCCTTACAATCTAGCATATTGTATTTTTTCAATAACTCATTACAATACTTAGATTGATGAATGAATATACCCTTTTCAAGTTGTTGAATTTGAAGTCCCAAGAAGAATCTGAGTTCTCCCATTATGCTCATTTCAAATTCCTGTTTCATCAACTTGGGTTAGTAGAACCGAAAATGATATCATCCACATACACTTGCACAATTAACAAATGTTTATCTTTATGTAGGGTGAACAAAGTACTATCCACTAAGCCTCTTTTGAAAAAAATTTTCATCAAGAAAGAACTTAGGCTCTCATACCAAGCTCTTGGAGCTTGTTTCAACCCATATAAAGCCTTGGTTAGTTTGAAAACATGATTTGGATATTTTTCATTTTCAAAACCCGGGGGTTGCTTGACATACACTTCTTCAGAAATATAACCATTTAAAAAGGCTGATTTAACATCCATTTGATACAAAATAAACTTTTTGTAACAAGCAAAAGATAGCAATATACGAATGGCTTCTACTCTAGCAACCGGAGCATAAGTCTCATCATAATCTATACCCTCTTGCTGAGTATAACCCTGAGCCACTAATCTAGCCTTGTTTCTCACCACTTCACCATGTTGATCTAACTTGTTTCTAAAGATCCATCTAGTGCCTATGATAGTTTTTCCTTTCGGCTTCCCTACTAAGAACCACACTTTATTTTTCTCAAATTGTTCTAATTCCTCTCTCATAGCATCTAGCCAAAACTTATCAACTAATGTATCAACAATATTATTAGGTTATATTAGAGACACAAAAGCATTAAATGATCTTCTAGTACAAACACCATGTGAAGTTTCACCAATGATTAGATTTTGATCAAGAGATTTTAATTCATTTTTACCTCGGTTTATACCTCTAGAAGTATCCACAATATTAGGAGAGGTTGAAAAATGATTTACTTGATTTGAATTTGCATTTTCTGATGTAAAAATGAGATCAGAAGCATCAGATCTGTTCTGCAGCTCTGCATCAGAAGCATCTGCAATCTGTCCAGAAGCTTCTGAAAACTGCCCAGAAGCATCAGCAGCGCCTGAATTCTGTCCAGAAGCATCTGAATTTTTTAGAACAGCAATTTGATCTTCAATTTCATCTTCTAATACTTCTGAAATTACATTCTCAGAAGCATCATCCTTGCTTCCATCTACATCTGCAAAATCTTTGGAATACTCTTTGAATGTTACATGTATAGACTCTTCCATTGTAAGAGTCCTCTTATTATAAACTCTATAACCTTTAGAATTTAAAGAGCAGCCTAAGAATATACCAACATCAGACCTAGCTTCAAATTTATCCAAATTATCCTTTGTGTTTAAGATGAAACATTCACAACCAAAGACATGGAAATAGGAAACATTTCGTGTTTTGTTAAACCACAATTCATAAGGTGTCTTTTTGAGAAAAGGCCTAATAAACACTCTATTTTGGATATAGCAAGATGTATTTACAACTTCAGCCCAAAAATGCTTTGCTATGTTTCTTTCTAACATCATAGTCCTTGCCATTTCTTGTATACTCCTATTCTTTCTTTCCACTACTCCATTTTGTTGAGGAGTTCTAGGATTAGAAAAAATATGAGATATACCCGAATCTTCACAAAGACTTCTAAATGAATGGTTTACAAACTCTCCTCCATTATCACTCTTTATGGTAGAGACTTTGTACCCTTTTTCATTTTGAACCCTTTTTAGAAACTCTCGGAATTTTTCAAAAGTTTCATCCTTTGATCTTAGAAAGAAAGTCCAACAAAACCTTGAAAAATCATCAACAATCACATACACATATTTCTTTCCTCCTAGGCTCATAGTTCTAGATGGACCAAATAAATCCATATGTAAAAGCTCTAGAGGCCTTTTAGTAGCAACATCAGCAATATGTTTGAAAGAGGTTTTAACTTGTTTGCCTCTCTCACATTCATCACATGACTTATCCTTGTTATAGAGGATTTTAGGTAAGCCTCTTACATGATCTTTAGATGATATTTCAGAAATTAATCTCATGTTTATGTGTCCTAGCTTTCTATGCCAAAGCCATTTATCATCAACCAAAGTCAGCAAACAATTAAGATTTTGAGAATCTAAATCATCTAAGTATAAAACATATGTGTTGCCAATCCTATGTGCTGTGAATTTTACAGAATTATTAGTGGGGTCATAGACTTGAACTTTGTGCTTATCAAAAAGAAAATTTAGATTAAGGTCACAAAATTGACTAACACTTAATAGATTATGTGTAAGCCTATCTACCAACAAAACATTGCTAATAACATGATTGGATGTCTTACCAACATCACCAATCCCTTTTACCTTAGCACATGTACCATCGGCAAACCTTACTTGACCTTTGTCCTTTTTTCTAAGTTGGATGAAGTAGTCCCTTTGTCCAGTCATGTGTCTTGAACATCCGGAGTCTACATACCACCTCTTCAGATCCATGGTCTTTGTTTTCAAGCATCTCTGCAAATAGCTTTAGTTGAGCTTTAGGTATCCAAATTCGATTGGATCCTTTGGGGTTAGTTTCCTTGGGATTTTTGGTTTTGGAATCATACTTTCCCTTGGATTTATAAATCCAACAAGCATCAGAAGCATGATTGGTTTTAGAACAATAAAAACACTTTGCCCTCTTAAAGGTTTTCTTAAAAGATTTTTTATCTTTGGCAAAATTGCTTTTAGGAACATAATCAATACCATTATTGTCAAAATAAGCAATTTGTGATCCTAAAATCATTTCCAGATTTTTGGTGCCATTCACAAATTTTTCCAGATCATTTCTTAAGAGAATATTGGTCTTAAAAAGATCATTGCACTTATCAACAAGCTTCTGAGTTTCTGCATCAGCTTCAGAAGTATCGCTAGCTTCTGAATCTGAGTTATCAGAAGTTTCGGAAGCTTCTGACTTGTCTTTAGAATGCTTAAGATTGCTAATATCATTTTCCAAATCTATTTTTTCAAATATCAATAGATCATTAGCTTCTCTTAACCTTTCTAAATCCCTCTCAAGATCCATATTAATTTTTCTTAATTTTTCCAAATCATTTTCTTCATTAGAAAAATCAATATTGGATTTCGACTCAATGCTTCTGAAATTTTCCAGATCCATTATTAACTCAGAATTGATTTGTTTTTGACAATCAAGATCATGCTTTACTTCAGAGAATTTTTTCAAAACTTTTTTATGATTGATCTGAAGCTTCTCATAAGTATGTAATAATGAATTGAAATTTGACATGAGTTCCTCGAATGTTACCTCATCCTCTTCATAGTCAGAGGCATCAGTTTCTGAGTTGTAATCGGCCATGAAGCATCTCAGCCTCTGATCCTTCTCATCTCTATCTTCTGAAATCCTATCTTCTGAGATTTCCGATTCGAAATGCAAAGCTTCTGAGGTATCCGAATCTTCTGAAACAAATTCGGCCATGAAACACATGTTCGAGACTTCAATCTCATCCACATCAGAATTATCCTCATCACTCAAGGTTGCTTTATACGCCTTCTTCTTTCCTTTATTTTTGGAAGATGCATCTTTAAGATTTGGACATTCCGGTTTAATGTGCCCCTTCTCATTGCAATGATAGCAAGTGACTTGATCCGATTTGTTTTTGTCTTTCTTGAAAATGTTTGAATTCTTCTTACTCGAACTCCCCTTTCTAAACATTCTTCTGAATTTTTTGATGAATAATGCCACTTGTTCCGGATCAATTTCAAAGTCATCTTCAGAGGAATCAAGATCCGAATCAGATTCTGAATCTGACCTCATTATCAATGCCTTTTTCTTCTTCTTTTTCTTGGACACTTTCAATGTCGTATTGTCCCTGAAATGGTTAGTGCTAGCAATATTTTGCAATTCTATTTCATGCACTTTTAATGATCCAATTAAAGCATCAAACTTTAAAGTTTTGAGATCCTTAGCTTCTGAGATTGCTGTTACCTTCGGCAACCATCTAGAAGGCAAGCTTCTTAAAACTTTTCTAACAATTTCAGAATTAGGCATGTTATAGTTTAGATCCCTTAATTGATTAATGATGCCAAGAAATCTAGTTATCATGCTATCAATCGATTCATTTTCATCCATTTTAAATTGTTCATATTTCGATCTAAGCATATCAATCTTAGTTTCCTTAACCTCATCAGTACCATCATGCAATAAAGCTAATCTATCCCATATTTCTTTGGCTGAGCTACAACTAATGATCTTATCATACTCACTTTTAGTTAAAGCACAAATAAGTAGATACTTAGCTTTAGAATTTAACCTGACCATTTCGTTTTGCTCCCTTGTCCATTCGGCTTTTGGAATAGGCTTGGTTTCAATTGATCCATCAAGTAAGACTCTTGAAGTTTCTGGAATCTTGTCTCCATTTCGAATGATTTCCCATAATTCAAGACTATTGTACTCAATGAATAATTGCATTTTGTCCCTCCAATATGCATAGGCAGTACCATTGAACAATGGAGGTCTATTTATTGATTGACCTTCAGAGACTTGAAAGTTTGCTTGATTTGTCATAGCTTTCCCTTTGGATCTTGCTCTTAATTCTTGTTAGAGAATTTCCTTGATAGAAATCAGCAAAGAACCGGAGCTCTGGATACCAATTGATGGTGTGAGAGTCTCTTTGGAGAATCTCTAAAGCTATGCTTTCCAACCCAAGAGGGGGGGGGGGGTGAATTGGTTGTAAACTTTTTCTTGTATATTAAAACTTCTGCACTTTCAAAATATGATCAAGCTTCTCAACTTGTCAGGAATTAGTTTCAAGTCAGAAATATAAAATCAAACACAAGAAATAAAGTTTCTCAAAGTATATGCAGCGGATTAACACAACCAACTAACTCAAATCACTTTTGCATCAAGCTTCTGACTTTTCACAGATATATCAAATCACTGAATTAATTTCAATTAAAATGACAATATCAAGATATGAAAATCAATTTCAGAATTATCAATTACAGCAATAACAGATTCAGAAATATCAAAACTCAGAAGATTCACAAACAGATTCAATCTTCTGAATTCTGCAGCAGCAGGTTTCAATCTTCTGACTTCTCAAATTCAATTCTTTAATGTCAATATGATCAAATCAATTAATCAAGACTTAAATCAATATACAAACATATGATTTAAACCTTTAAAACACTTAAAACATGTAAAAATTAATATCAGAACTATATCAGAAGTATCAGACACAAACACAACAAATTGCAGATTTTACAAGATCAAGAACACAAAGGTTCTGACTCAGTTTTCTTAATCCTTTCTAAATCAATCTCAGTTCTAATTTCTTTATCAATTCTATATGTTTTAATCTTGTTAACACAACCAAATTATTACACCAAAAAACTTATATCACCAAGATTATTTATTTCACAAGATTCTTTAAGTTTTAAAAGCAAATAACCATGCTTCTGAATTCTGCAGATTCTTTCACAGATTTCAGAATTATCAAACACACCCAAAACAGATTTATGAATGCAAAATTCAATATGTATGAATTCAAGAGATAAAAGGTAGGAGAATTAAACCAAGATTTATACTGGTTCGGCCATAAATGAGCCTACATCCAGTTCTTCAATCTTCAACCGATTGAGTTCCACTAGACAAAAGTTCTTGAACAACAATTACAATCAATCTGATATATTTTTCAACCTTCTCAGGTTCGACACTCTCTAGATATCCCCTCTAGAAAGATTCTTGCTCCTAGGATGTACCCTCAAAGAAGACTTTCTACCTTGATATCCCCTCAAGGATTTTTCAGCAATCTTGTTCTTGACCCTCTTTCTTGTGACCCAATTGTAGAGAATTGATTTTCCAGATTTTTGATTTCTTCTATTTCAAACCCATTGAGCTTGATTCATCCATCTGAAATTTTCTTTTTCAGAATCTTCTTCTTTTTCTAATTGCATCAGAAGCAATGCTTCTGCATCTTTCTTGAATGCTTGCTATCTTCCTTTTTTCTCTTTTTTCTTCTCACAGCAAATCTTTCTTTTTTCAGCTCTTGCCTTTTTTTTTCTTTTCTCTCTCTTTGAGGAGTGTGTATGATCCTGTATTCTCACTTGTGTTTTCTATCTCCTTTTTCTTTCTCTTACAGATTACAACTTGAGATTCTATATATATAGAGAACTCTTTCAAATGATCACTATCAAACTTTTTTGGGAGAAAACTATTAGCTAACTATTACAATTAACTAACCACCCAATTAAACCATGTGCTAATTAAAATTACATTTAACTAACTCATATTTAACATATTTAATTTCAGAAAATTAACTTCAGCAATTTAAAGTCTTGCGCATGCTTCTGAAGTTTCAGAAGTATCAGCTATAGAACTGTTTCAGCAATCAACACAGTTCTCCAATCTTCTGACTTTTCAATCTTCTGGATTTTAGCTCCTTTAAATCTGATTCTTCTGAAACCAGTTTCTGAAGCTTCTGATCTTCCCCGGAAGCTTCTGAACTACTTATTGCACATTTCTCTAGTGTGTATTACAAGATTATACATTATATAACCTATTACAACACTAATCCTATATTAGGCTTCTCATATAAAATACAAACATTACACTTTAAAGCTCTAGAAGCATATATACAATACTAACAGTGGTTTATCTATTACATCAATCTTCTGATCTATACCAACACATCCACTGAAGCTTCTCAAACTAAACTTACATTAGTTTTGTTATTATCAAAACCAAATGAGGGTTTACATTAACAGTTCATAGTTAGTATGGATGTCCCGCGAGCTATGCCCCTCATCAGACACCATACTGGGAAACCCCGCGAGCTATGCCCCTCATCAGGTTTCCCATTTACGACCCCGCGAGCTATGCCCCTCCTCAGGTCGTTTTACCATCTCTTAATTCATTCAATTTTTATCTTACTTAACGCTGTTAGTGGCACATATCATTCATAATCACTCATTCATAATCACAGCAAAATCAATTCATCATCATCATTACAACAGTTCAATATCGAGTTTGGGGTAGTGGTGAACGAGTGGATTTGAATACATAACTTAAAAGTATAAGAATTTGAAGTTAAAGTCTTAAAAATAGAGTTTTTGTACTGATGTAATCGATTACAGGCCTTTGTAATCGATTACCAGCTTCAAATTTCGTTCTGAAGAAAATTTTTGTAAAAATTGGCAGTCTGTAATCGATTACAATCCCGCAGTAATCGATTACAGTAATCAATTACAGGGTCTTGGTAATCGATTACAGTAATCGATGTAATCGATTACCAATTCGCTGTAATCGATTACAACCTGGGTCAGAAACGAAAATCTGCAGAAAACTTCACGAAAATCATCTCCAAATCCACATTTTCACCACAACCCATCCAAATCAAACACAACCAACATGCAATATCAATTATATATTAACCAATCTCAGTCCCTATCAACTATCATAAGAAGAAATTCATAGATTCAATCAAAATCATACATAAACCACAAATAACCCATTACTCACAAATTACTGCAGTGAGCTCCAAGACTCCACCCGGAGCTAGGATGAGTTCCCCGGAGCTTCCCTAGTTGGTTGAGACCCTAGAGAACACATCATAAACCTCAATCTCACAACAAAATAAAAAATCCCAATCTTGAGCCCTAAAACCCCAAATCCGAAAATTAGAGAAAATAGACATCAATGGAGAAAAAGAAATACTCTACACTTACCCTCAATATACTAGATGAGCAATGCTAACTTGATCTTTGATGATTAATGGGGTTTGGGTTTGGATTAGAGAAGAAAGAAAGGGATGAGGAAGAAGAAGAAGAGAGAAAATGAGAGGGAGAGAGAAAGTGATGTGAATATGGGGAGAAAGAAGGAAAAAGGGAAAGAAAAAGAGAGGGGAGGTGGGGCCCACGTGGTCCTATCTCCCCGGGTGTACCGTGATCTCTTACTCAAACAAACTCAGACTACCCCAGGTATTACAATCTTCCCCCTTAAAGAATTCGGACCCCGAATTCAAACACAGAAGGGAAAAGGGATTACCTGAAACATGAAAGTGGTGCGGATACTTGTCCCGCATGGCTTCCTCGGGCTCCCATGTAGCTTCCGGACCTGAGTGGTTCCGCCAAACCACTTTCAATGTAGCAACTTCCTTAGATCGGAGCTTCCTCACCTGGCGGTCCACAATCGCCACGGGTTCCTCCTCGAAAGCTAAGTTCTCATCTAGAGGCAACACTTGATGCTCAAGCACATGAGAGGGGTCAGATAGGTACTTCCTTAACATGGACACATGAAAGATGGGGTGTATAGCAGATAACTCAGGGGGAAGTGCCAGATGATAAGCCACGGCTCCAATCCGATCCAAGATCTCAAAAGGTCCGATATAACGGGGACTCAACTTCCCTTTCTTCCCGAACCTCATAACTCCCTTCATCGGAGAAATGCGGAGGAACACGTGATCGCCAACCGAAAACTCCAAATCTCGTCTCCGGTTGTTGGCATAGGCCTTCTGCCTACTCTGGGCCGCTTGCAGCCTTTCCCTGATCAACTTCACCTTCTCCATGGCATCTTGAACCAAGTCGGGTCCCAACAGAGCCGCTTCACCACTCTCAAACCACCCAATGGGGGAACAACATCTCCTACCATACAGAGCCTCAAACGGTGCCATTCCAATACTGGCCTAATAACTGTTATTGTAAGAGAATTCGATCAATGGAAGGTATGGATCCCAACCATCGCCGAAATCCATCACACAAGCTCGGAGCATGTCCTCCAAAATCTGAATAGTCCTCTCTAACTGCCCATCGGTCTGAGGGTGAAATGTCGTACTGAAATTAAGACAAGTCCCTAAAGCTTCTTGAAAGGATCGCCAAAATCGGGAGGTGAACTGAGTACCTCGGTCCGAGATGATGGAGACAGGAACACCATGGAGTCGCACAATCACCTCCAAGAACAACTGAGCATAGTGAGGCGCTCCGTAAGCCGTCTTAACCGGAATGAAGTGGGCCGACTTGGTCAGTCGATCCACAATCACCCATATGGAGTCAAAGCCTCGGATGCTGCGGGGTAATCCCGTCACAAAATCCATGGTGATCATCTCCCACTTCCATGTGGGTATCTCCAACGGTTGCAACAACCCTGCAGGTCTCTGATGCTCTGCTTTCACTTGCTGACACACCAAGCACCGGGAAACAAAGTCTGCCACATCCTGCTTCATACCTTCCCACCAAAACAACTGTTTCAAATCCTAATACATCTTCGTGCTACCTGGATGGATGGAATACTTGGAGTTGTGAGCTTCCTCTAGAATGAGCCTCCTCAGATTACCCACATCGGGTACGCATCGGGTACGCATAACCGCTGTCCACACCGTAAAACACCCTCTGAGTCTAGAGATAGCTCCACGTTCTTCCCTTCACTGACCTCTGACAGTAGCTTAGCAATCCTTGGATCATGACGCTGAACAGATTTAATCTGGTCCACCAAAGAGGATTGAGCCCGCACATGAGCTAAGAGTACTCTAGATCTCCCTAACTCGAAATGCATGCCCTCTGACTCCAACCTATGGATCTCCTCAACCAACGGTCTCTTCACAACAGCAATGTGGGCCAGACTACCCATAGACTTCCTGCTCAAGGCATCAGCGACTACATTTGCTCTTCCAGGGTGATATAAGATGGTACAATCATAGTCCTTCAGCAACTCCATCCATCACCTCTGTCTCAGATTGAGGTCTTTCTGCTGAAAGATGTACTTCAAGCTCTTGTGGTCGATGTAGATCTCACACGTCTCTCCGTAGAGGTAGTGTCTCTAGATCTTGAGAGCAAACACCACCGCCGCCATCTCCAAATCATGAGTGGGGTAGTTCTGCTCGTGATTCTTCAACTTCCTTAAAGCATAAGCTATCACCCTCCCGTTCTGCATCAAAACACAACCAAGCCCAATCCTGGAAGCATCACAATACACAGAGTAGCCTCCTGAACCAGCAGGCAAGGCCAAAACGGGGGCGGTAGTCAGAGCCTCCTTCAGCCTTTGAAAACTTGACTCACAAGCTTCCGACCACAGAAAAGGCGCGTTCTTCTAAGTTAACTGGGTGAGAGGTGCTGCTATCCGGGAGAAATCTTTGACAAATCTCCGGTAGTAGCCCGCAAGACCCAAGAAACTGCGGATCTCCGTCACCGTTGCAGGTCTAGGCCACTTCTGAACTGCTTCTATCTATTTTGAATCCACCATGATACCATCTTTAGACACTACATGCCCTAGAAAGGTTACTTGATCCAGCCAAAACTCGCACTTGGAGAACTTGGCATAAAGATTGTGATCCCTCAGAGTCTGCAGCACAACCCTGAGATGATGCTCATGCTCCTCAGCACTTTTAGAGTACACCAAGATGTCATCAATGAAGACTATGACGAATCGATCCAAGAACGGTTTGAACACTCGGTTCATGAGATCCATAAAAGCTGCAGGGGCATTGGTCAACCCGAAAGACATCACAAGAAACTCGAAATGCCCATATCGAGTACGGAAAGCCGTCTTCGGAATGTCTCCCTCCTTAATCCTCAACTGATGGTAACCTGATCTCAGATCAATCTTAGAAAAACAGCAAGCACCCTGAAGCTGGTCAAACAAATCATCAATTCTCGGAAGAGGGTACTTGTTTCGGACTGTCATCTTGTTGAGCTGTCTGTAGTCCACGTAAAGCCTCATGGATTCATCCTTCTTCTTAACAAAAAGAACCGGAGCACCCCAAGGTGATGTGCTCGGTCGGATGAACCCTTTGTCCAAGAGATCCTTCAACTCGTTTAACTCTTTCGGAGCCATACGGTAAGGGGGAATGGAAACTGGTTGAGCATCAAGAGCTAGATCAATCCCGAACTCTATCTTCCGATCTGGTGGCATACCCGGTAACTCCTCCAGAAACACATCTGGGTACTCACATACCACTGGAACTTGACCGACATCTACAACACTAGCCTCCATGTTCGTCACTGACGCCAGAAAACTTTGACACCCGTGGTCCATCAACTTCATAGCACTCATAGCCGAGATCAAAGAAGCAGGGGTCATACAATGATCCCCTTGGAACTCGAAGGTCGAACCATCGGGGAGGACAAACTTCACCAACTTGGCATAGCAATCCACCGAGGCATGACAGGAAGCCAACCAATCCATGCCCAAGATGACATCAAAGTCCACCATATCAAGGATCACCAGGTCGGCTATAGTGTCCATCCCGCCCACAGAAACCACACACGACTTGCACACAAGATAAACCATACGAGGTTCTCCGACCGGAGTGCTAACCCAAAAAGGATCCTCCAAAGACACAGGTTGCTCGCCAAGACGGGAAGCAAAGAACGGGGACACATAAGAATGTGTGGAGCCCGGATCAAACAACACATAAGCTTCAGAAGAACAAACTTTCGTTATACCTGCCACCACAGCATTGGATGCCTGAGCATCTTGACGGGTCAAAGCAAAGACTCTAGGCTGAGCTCTTCCTCCACCTCCCTGACCACGACCTCTGTTTCCTCTAGCCGGACCTCTACCCCCATGCCCAGATGATCCACCCGGAGACATAGCTGAGAAAGATGGAGTGGGTAGACTCGGGCCCTGAGGCCTAGCAGCTCCACCAGAAAAGCGAGGACAATCCTTGATAAAGTGGCCTGTCTGACCACATCCATAACAGGTGTGAGGCACAACATGACAGGGTCCCTGATGATACCTTCCACAACTCTTACAATGAGGGGCACGAGAATCTGGCCAATGAGTACTAGACTAAGGAGCACTGCTAGACTGGGACCTCGTCGGCACATCTCTAGGAGCGGATCCTGATGAGTTGGAACCACCCCCAAGTACAAACCTCTGATGTTGGTAGCCATGAGATCCACCAGAACTGGATCATCCAGAGAACTGCCCTGTAGTCTTCTATTTCTTGTCAAACCCTCTACTAGGCTTGTCTTCCTCTAGGGAACCTTCAATCTCCACTCCAGTGTCCATAACTTGAGAAAAAGTCTTCCGCCCAATCTCATTGTGCAAAATGGATCGCATCGGATCCCTGAGCCCCTTCATAAACCTCCTCACTTTCCGGTCCTCCGTAGTGATCTCATGAGGTGCATATCGACATAATCGAGTAAACTGCGTAGTGTACTCGACTACGGACATGCCCTGAGTCTGCTTCAGCTTAAGGAACTGATCAGCCAACAGCTCCCTTCGGTTCTCTGAAAAGAATCTTGCCCTGAAGGCGTCTGTGAACTCTTCCCATACCGGTGGTGGTCTCCTCATGTTTGCCCTTTCAATCCTTAAGGTCTCATACCAGTGGGCTGCAGTGCCCTGCAGAGTTTAGGTAACAAGGTCTACGGCCCTCACATCATGGCATTGGAGAGCACGTAGAGCTCTCGTAGCCCTATCAAGAAACTCCTCGGGGTCTTCATCCATGGAATCTCCAGAAAAGGTTGGCGGATTAAGCCTCAGATACGCCTCTAGCGACACCTCTGTAGCTCCAAAGACTTGCGGCCTTCTTCTTGGCGGCTCATATTCAGGGTTAGGGGGAACCTCTTCTCTTTCCTGATTCTGATTGTTCTGATTATTCTGATTTTCCATCATCTGCATCAAGGTGTTCAGAGTCTGACGAATATCCCGGATCTCCGCGTCGCGGTCATAATCCGTATTGCCCCCTTGGGGTCCCACAGCCTCTTGCTCAGGAGGAGGGTCCCTGTTGATACGAGGTCTACCTCGGGTGCTTCTCCTAGGAGGCATGGTCAGAACAAGATGGCTACACAAATAAACAAGCGTTTAGAAAAACAGCAGAAGAGGTGACCCTGAACAATAAGGGATCACCACACAGAAACATCAAGACAAAACCATAAGACATCCTATAAAAGTTTTCACTAGAGTCACAATCCTGTGAAAATGGGCCGGCAACCATTTACACTATTGTCACCCTATTGAAAACAGTTTGCTCCATAGGTTACAGGACTCAACCTAGGCTCTGATACCAACTTTGTCACGACCCAACTCGGATCGTGACCGACACATGGAACACCGAGTCCCATGTCAGCCTTAACCTGCAATCCACACAATAATCCAGCTAGACAACAGCAACCACAACTACTATAACATACACACATGCATAAGATCCATACATATAGCCTGGTCATAACATTCAGCTAAATCCATAACTCATCATACACAATCCCTACATCTAATATATATGCCATACATGTCCATAAATAAGTCTAACAACATCAACACAACAACAATAAGTCTTACGTAGACTTACACAACATCCATACCACTATCCTAGTCCAAGGAAATCCTGTCTGTAACATAAGGAGCATACACTAGATATGAAATACATAATGCCTCTAACACGTGAGGCTCACCAAATCTAAGAACTCGAAGGAACGGATGAACTCTTCCCTTGATCTGAAAACATATTGTATGAATGGGTGAGTCATACGCTCAGTGAATAAACAGGTTATAAGCAGTGTATGTAGGATACAACAGTGCAAAGCAATTACAACATAAACCATATATATATATATCAACTTCATCGTTCTTATACAGTCTCTTTATCTTGGTAGCTTTTAACCTATGAACACCTGGAGCACAGCCCCGACTCATGTTCATAGTTAGTATGGATGTCCCGCGAGCTATGCCCCTCATCAGACACCATACTGGGAAACCCCGCGAGCTATGCCCCTCATCAGGTTTCCCATTTACGACCCCGCGAGCTATGCCCCTCCTCAGGTAATTTTACCATCTCTTAATTCATTCAATTTTTATCTTACTTAACGCTGTTAGTGGCACATATCATTCATAATCACTCATTCATAATCACAACATAATCAATACATCATCATCATTACAACAGTTCAATATCGAGTTTGGGGTAGTGGTGAACGAGTGGATTTGATTACATGTAATACCTCGGGTATTCTGAGTTAGTTTGAGTAAGAGATCACGGTACAACCGGGGAGATAGAACCAAGTGGGTCCCACCTCCCCACCTCTTTTTCTTTCTTTTCTCCCATTTTCCCTTCCCTTTCCCGTATACCCACTCCCCCCATTTTTCCTTTCTTTCTTTCTCTCATCCTCACCACTTCTCCCTCTCTTAAATCTCTCCCAAATCCATCACCCAACTCCATTAATGTTCAAGATCAAGTTAGCCTTACTCATCTAGTGTATTGTGGGTAAGTGTAGAGTATTTCTTTTTCTCCATTGATGTCTATATTATCTAATTTTCGGATTTGGGGTTTTAGGGTTTAAGATTGGGGTTTTTGATTTTGTGGTGAGATTGAAGTTTGTGATGTGTTCTCTAGGGTCTCAACCAACTAGAGAAGCTCAGGGTACCTCATCCTAGCTCCGGGTGGTGTCTTGGAGCTCATTGGAGTAATTTGTGAGTAATGGTTTATGTTTGATTTTGAATGATATTGTGAATTTCTTACTATGATAGTTGATAGGGACTAAGATTGGTTGATATATAATTGATATTGTATGTTGGTTGTGTTTGATTTGGATGGGTTGTGGTGAAAATGTGGATTTGGAGATGAATTTCGCGTGATTTTCTGCAGAATTTTGTTTCTGACCCAGGCTGTAATCGATTACAGCGAATTGGTAATCGATTACGGTAATCGATTACCAAGACCCTGTAATCGATTACTGCGGGAATGTAATCGATTACAGACTGCCAATTTTTACAAAAATGTTCTTCAGAACGAAATTTGAAGGAGGTAATCGATTACAGATGTCTGGAATCGATTACAACTGCACTAAAAACCATTTTTAAGACTTTAACTCAAAATCTTTATACATTTAAGTTATGTTTTCAAATCCATTTGTTCACCACTACCTCAAACTCGATATTGGGCTGTTTATGATGTTATTATGACGATGATGCGAATATGATGTGATGTACGAATACGTAATGATATTAATTAAAGAATGATAATTGTTGGTTTGCTCGGCCTGAGGAGGGGCATAGCTCCCGGGGTCAAGTTTGATAAAGTCTGATGAGGGGCTGGGCTCCCGGGACTAAAGATCTGAGGAGGGGTTGGGCTCCCGGGATCTCTAATAATGAATACACTTGTAATAATAATACATAAGACGAATTGCGGAATGTGTTGAATGGTGATTATGTGATGGACTGTTATAACTGCATATGTGATCATGATATTGTTGCATAATCTGTTTTTAATCTATTATTCACTGAGCGTATGACTGATCAACTGCCGAATTGAATCAAATTAAAAACTAGATAACTTGTAGACAAGTGGAATACCTAGGTCGTTTTCCCAAGGAACTCAAGAAATGAAAAGTGATTATGCAAGGTTAGGTTTGGGGATTTTAGCATAGAATTTCAGAAATGAGAAAATTCAAACAGGATTTTAATCAAATAGGTAGAAGACACTAGCTCAAGGAATTGGAATTGTAAAGCATATATCATTGATTCATTATCCTCTAATGATCCTTTCAAGAATTAAATTGAATTTCAAATCCAAATTCAAATCTGAATTTAGATCAAGTCTTATGAAAATCTTCAAATATTCATCTTAACACACTTGAATTAAATCTGAAATCTCAAAACCTAACTCAAGGTATCAAGATTGAAGCTCAACAATTCAATTCTCTAGATCAGAAATCTCTAAATCTAGATGTTCTCTCAACTTAAGTTTATTGATCAATAACTCAGAAATCTCTAGAATTATTAATCAATTGGATTCATAATTCAAGAATTAGAAAATCTTCATAATTCTTGAATCATAAATCAAGAAGAGGTGAGAAGAGAGAATTCAAAATTCTTGAATGAATCATGAAAGAAATGCAAGAATACCTCAATCACATAGCTAATCTCAATATCTTTTACAATCCTCCATCCTCAAGCTAGCTATGAGCTTAGTTCTCAATGATCATGGAGAAATCAACAAGAAGAAAATGGGAGAAGAGAGAAAAACGAAAAATGAGAGAAACTAGAGAGAAAATGTAATTCTAAAACTTGAATTGTAAAAAATGAATGTAAAGTGTTCCCTCCAAGTCTGATGTAGGACTTAAATAGACAAAAAAGAAGGTGGAAATGTCTAAAAAGCCCATACACTAAACAATTACAACACATAAGGCAAGGGTACAATGGACAATGCACAAAATTATGACACTTAAGGCAACACAGCAAGGCTAAGCTCCTGCCCGAGATATTGCAGCCAATATCTGAAGCCTATAATGGATGCATCTGCCCTCGAGCCCTGAAGCAAAGTTGTAGCGCTATGTCTTAGCTTTCCATAGCCACCACGATCATCCAATTCCAGTAAGTATAGCTCCAGATATAAGCAAAATACTGACTGCTGCTCCAGATTGCTGTCACATTCGCTGCAGAAACGTCGAGTCAACTTTTGAGCTTATTAGAGACTTCAATTGCTTTCGAGATCTGAAGATGAAATGAAGCCTTGTGCTTTAGCTTTCCAATGCAACTGAAATGGAGTGATTTCAACATCTGTAGCTCCAGCTATGGCTTCTGCAACACTTGCTGTCCAGGATTGCTGTCCAGGAAGATTGACTCAATTTGAAGCTCCAATTTGGAATCCTTATGGTCTGAATCAGCTTTCGAGTTCTTCATAAACTTTGTAGACCTGTGTCTAAGCTTTCCAACAAGACAAAGAACACAAAATTCCAATTTCTATAACTCAAGTTATAGGCAAATTACAAAATAGTGTCACAAAGCACGAAATGCTGAGAAAATGCACAAAGTTCCAATCAAGTACCAAATGCCTAATATGATGCAAAAGTAGCTCATTCATCTCAAAAGTGATCAAATTACATGCATACAAGAGGGAAATAATCAATACAATTATTGCTATATCAAATTCCCCCACACTTAGCCCTTGCATGCCCTCATGCAAGACTAAGAATCAAATGTTAACCACCTAATGAGAAAGAGGGAAATCAAGAGGTGCTACTTGAATTCCAATGAATGATCCAAAAATGTTTCTACTCAAGACCAAGAAAGCAATTTAAAGTGGTAAGAGTTTCCAACAACCAAGCATTCCAATATCAAGGAGGTACAATACACAAGCAAAGCAAAATCCCTTAAAATGCATAGATGAAATGTATGGACCTCAAAGGGTGTGTGTGCTCTCAACTCACTATTATGGTGGACTTGTCTTCCTCTCAACTCTCTTGCTAGACTAAGCATTCAACATAGGTTTGCCAAACCTCTAAATCTCCACTACGAGTATTCCATGCATCCAAGAATCAAGAGGTCTTTGTTTTGGTTGTAATGAGGCCAAGGTGAGGGTGTGGAGTGTATGGGAAAGTGAGCTAAAGACCTAAGGAAATAAGACTAGCATTGGTTAGCATGAGTCACAATTAAACACAAGGGGGAATTCCACCCAAACACAATGCAAAGATTTCACTTTTTTTTTTCTTTTTACATTTCACACTTAAAACACTAGGTCTTTGACCTTGAATTTCTTTTCTCTTTTTTTTTTTTAACTTTGCTTTTTCTTTTGTGTGCTTTTGTTTTTTTTTTTTTCACATACAACAATCCACACATAAGACCACATATACAATGCAACAAAGACACAATGTACAATCAACAACCAAGGTGTCCTTCCCCCACACTTAGAAGTTTGCCTTCCATGGCAAACCCCCACACTTAGACTCAAGCATGCAAGATGATAAAACCAATGCTACTCCACTTTCCAAAGGTAGGGTGTAAAATGGTTTTTCACTTTTTTTGGCTTATGATGAGCTAAGATGAAAGAATAAGATATATGGCTCAAAGGGGCTTGCAAGGGCAATGTATAGGGTAGGCAATATGGTCGTGGACTCAAGAAGAAAAGTGCCTCCATCACACTCAAGAATGCATATGAAAAATGTAACCTCAATAAAGAGACAAGGCAAACCCTAGAATGACAAAGTCCACAAGAGAAGCACACAACAAGAATGGAATGACATGTAATGTGGCCACCCAATGTAAGGCCCAAAACTCACAAGGTGAATGTCCAAAGACAAATCATCTATACACAATAAGATCAATCACCAAGCAAGTATCAAGAAGAACAAAGTGAAATGCAATCATGTCGGAACTCTAACCACCTAAGAAAATGATGCAAGTCTCAAGTACAACACTTCCAAATCAATCAAGAAAGACAAGTAACAACCTATGCAAGCAACCTAACTAATAACTAGCATGAAATCTACAATGCAACAAACAACCTGCTCAACTAACTAGCTACTCATGCTTTATTCAATTGAAATGCAAAAACAAAAAGAAAAAGAAAAAAGGAAAAATGGAAACTCCCCTATGGTGGCTTGTGCTTGAACTCGTCTGGGAGCCTCCAACTAAGTGTATGGTCTAGTCCTCCACCGGGCTCCCACACTATGCGAACAAATCCAGCCGGAAAGAACAAATCATTGCTTTGAGGCTCCTGTGTCTCAATCCTGATAAAATCCTCAGCATGGTCTACAACAAATGGAGAGACACAAACAAGAGGAATGCAATGGAAAATGCGAGATGAAACTGTAAAATCAAAAACAGGAAAGTATGGAGAATCTAACCTAGAAAAATCTACAGGACTATGAACATAAGAAAAAGATGAAAAGTCAGGGGTAACTATGTCAGTGGTAACAGAATCAAAAGTAATGGAATGTAAAGTGGGAGAACAGTTAGATGAACCCCGTGGTGCAACAGGGCTAGACACATTTGAATGTACAAGTATATCAGTGGAAGAATCTTGCACATCCAAACATGCAGCAATCTCAGAACACGCAGCACATAGAATCAGCCCATCACAATCCTTGCACACAAATTCTGCATCAATTTCAGAGAAACTGGGGAACTCAGTCAGCCAATCCTCCTGATATACAAGATCTGCAGCATGTGTGTCGGCACTTGCAATAAGAGTCGCAAGAGAGAAATCTGCTGCAAGAAAAACATCAGTAGCTACTGCTGATTCAAAAGATGAAGGTGAACCAGCAGCACAAGATAAAGTAGCAGCAGGTATATCATGCACAAGAGAATCAGAATGTACATTAGAATGCATCATTGAGTCAGTAGTAATAGAATGCATGAAAGGATGCATATTAGAGTGAGAATGCATATTAGAGTGAGAAATCTCAGAATGCATGGCAGAATCAGAAACATCAGCATGAATGACATCAGAATCAATATCAGCAGAGTCAAAAGAATCAGAATGCAACACAGAATCCTAAAAATCAGAATGCATCTTATCCACTAAAATATCAATGACATCAATGTGATAGACAGAATGCTTTTGCACTACCTCAGATTCTGCAAGAGTCTTCCCACCTCCAATTGTAATGGCACTAACATTTCTGGTGGGGTTTACAGGTTGTGTAGGTAGTTTCTCTAATCCTTGAGCTTGCAACTCCACAATTGTTATAGCTAACTGTTCAATCTGTGTTTGCAAATTCTGGAAAGTGGTCTCTGTTGTATGTTGGAACTGAATGCTGCTAGTTGCCATTTGCTTCACAAGATCTGCCAAGGATGGCTCAGATGGTGCAACAACTTCTTGGATGGTGGATGGCCTAAAATCTGACTTTTGTTGCATGAAATTCTGGTTTCCGGCACCTCCATTTCTATCAAAATTCTGCTGCTGGAAAGGCCTACAAGGAAACATACCAGTCATTAGGTCACTTTCCTCTTGCAATGTGGGACATTGATTTGTGGCATGATCAACCATGTAGCAAATACCACAACTGATGGTTGCCACATGCTTTTGTTTCTGTCTACTTGCAAGAGCTAGTTGTCTCACCAAACTAGTCAACTCATCAATCCTATGCTCCATCCTTTGGGTTGCCTCTGAATACTGAATATCATTTACACCTCTACAGCTTGTTGCTCTAGTACCAAACTGCTGAGAATTCGTAGCCATATTTTCAATCAAAGTCCTTGCTGCAGTAGGTGTCTTATCCATCAAAGCTCCTCCTGATGCTGCATCAATCATGCTCCTATCTATGCCCAACAATCCCTCATAAAAATACTGAATCAACAATTGATCACTGATTTGGTGATGAGGACAGCTTGCACAAAGCTTCTTAAATCTCTCCCAGTACTCATGAAGTGTCTCACCTCCTTGCTGCCTAATGCCACTGATATCTTTTCTGATAGAGGTTGTTCTTAACGCAGGGAAAAATTTCTCAAAAAAAAGTCTCTTCATGTCTTGCCAACAAGTGACAACTCCTGGATGAAGATAGTAGAACCAATCCTTTGCTGCACCATCCAAGGATAAAGGGAAAGCTCTTAACATGACATGATCCTCATCAACTCCATGTGGCCTCATAGTAGAACAAACCACGTGAAACTCCTTTAGATGCATGTGAGGATCCTCTCCAACTAGGCCACAGAACTTAGGAAGCAAACGTATAAATCCAGGTTTTAGCTCAAAGTCAGCATCCAAATGAGGGTATTGGATAGCCAATGCTTGGTAGTTCACATCAAGGGCACCCAATTCCTTCAAAGTCCTCTCAGCCATATTATCTAAACCTGCACCACAATTCTGATTACAAGAAACAACACTAGAACAAGGGTTAGGGTTAGGAGTAGAATCGATAATAGCACCACATGACAATCTCCTCCTAGCACTAATCAACCTACGAGTCCTATCAATCTCTGGATCAAAAGCAACTAATCCAAGATCAATATGTGATATAGTAATCATGCATGATGCAAAAATAGACAAAGTAGCATATGATGACTTGTACTGCAAGTAACACACAATTTAACACATAAAATACTAAAAATAAATGCATCTCAGCAATTCTGCAGATTCTGCCCAACACTTTGCAGCATGATTTTGAGCTCCTTAATGGCCTCAAATGATTTCGAGATTTGAAGATGAAATGTAGCCTTGTGTCTTATCTTTCAAATGCCACTGAAATCAAGAGAATCCGACCTTTGTAGCTCTAGTTATGACCTCTGCACTACTGCCTAGTCAAGAATTGCTGCTGCAGAATTTTGCAGCAAAGATGACCCGACTTTATGCTAAATTCTGAAGTCCTTAAGCTCTGAATCAGGTTTTGTGCTCTTCATGAAAGTTGTAGACCTGCATCTTATCTTTCCAACAAGACAAAGAACACAAAATTCCAATGCCTAAAACTCCAGATATCAACTAATTACAATACAATGTCAGGAACTACAAAATGCTGGAAAATGCAGTTCCAAGTGCAATTGCTGCAATATACTGCTGCTGCAATATACTATACTACTGCTATAATGCTATTCTATTATGTCCTATATAGTTTTAAAACCAAAATAAAAATCAAGGACAAGGTAATGCTAATTGAGAATTAAAGAATACCAGCAGAATTATATAGCATATACCAGCATAATGTAGCATCAAGTGCAGCAAATTGCAGAATTTCAAAAAAAAAAAAATTGCAGCAATCAAAACTACCTAACCAAAATAATATCAAACTAGGTAATGCTAATTGAGAATCTGAAAATTGAACTAGTGCAGAATTAGAATTAGAATTTCTAAAACATAATGCAGAATTTCTAAAACATAATGCAGAATTTCTAAAGCATAATGCAGAATTTAATAATGCAGAATGCTAATGAAGAATGATGCAGAATGCTAATGCATAATGTAAAAAATCAGAACAGAACTAGTGCTAATGCTTAATAGGATTCAATTTCAGAATTCAAAAACAAAACTAAAGTAAACTATTCACATATTCACAACATAATCACTCAACACCATTAAATTCCCCGGCAACGGCACCAAAATTTCATCAACTGCCGAATTGAATCAAATTAAAAACTAGATAACTTGTAGACAAGTGGAATACCTAGGTCGTTTTCCCAAGGAACTCAAGAAATGAAAAGTGATTATGCAAGGTTAGGTTTGGGGATTTTAGCATAGAATTTCAGAAATGAGAAAATTCAAACAGGATTTTAATCAAATAGGTAGAAGACACTAGCTCAAGGAATTGGAATTGTAAAGCATATATCATTGATTCATTATCCTCTAATGATCCTTTCAAGAATTAAATTGAATTTCAAATCCAAATTCAAATCTGAATTTAGATCAAGTCTTATGAAAATCTTCAAACATTCATCTTAACACACTTGAATTAAATCTGAAATCTCAAAACCTAACTCAAGGTATCAAGATTGAAGCTCAACAATTCAATTCTCTAGATCAGAAATCTCTAAATCTAGATGTTCTCTAAACTTAAGTTTATTGATCAATAACTCAGAAATCTCTAGAATTATTAATCAATTGGATTCATAATTCAAGAATTAGAAAATCTTCATAATTCTTGAATCATAAATCAAGAAGAGGTGAGAAGAGAGAATTCAAAATTCTTGAATGAATCATGAAAGAAATGCAAGAATACCTCAATCACATAGCTAATCTCAATATCTTTTACAATCCTCCATCCTCAAGCTAGCTATGAGCTTAGTTCTCAATGATCATGGAGAAATCAGCAAGAAGAAAATGGGAGAAGAGAGAAAAACGAAAAATGAGAGAAACTAGAGAGAAAATGTAATTCTAAAACTTGAATTGTAAAAAATGAATGTAAAGTGTTCCCTTCAAGTCTGATGTAGGACTTAAATAGACAAAACAGAAGGTGGAAATGTCTAAAAAGCCCATACACTAAACAATTACAACACATAAGGCAAGGGTACAATGGACAATGCACAAAATTATGACACTTAAGGCAACACAGCAAGTCTAAGCTCCTGCCCGAGACATTGCAGCCAATATCTGAAGCCTATAATGGATGATTCTGCCCTCGATCTCTGAAGAAAAGTTGTAGCTCTATGTCTTAGCTTTCCATAGCCACCAAGATCATCCAATTCCAGTAAGTATAGCTCCAGATATAAGCAAAATACTGACTGCTGCTCCAGATTGCTGTCACATTCGCTGCAGAAACGTCGAGTCAACTTTTGAGCTTATTATGGACTTCAATTGCTTTCGAGCTCTGAAGATGAAATGAAGCCTTGTGCCTTATCTTTCCAATGCAACTGAAATGGAGTGATTTCAACATCTGTAGCTCCAGCTATGGCTTCTGCAACACTTGCTGTCCAGGATTGCTGTCCAGCAAGATTGACTCAACTGGAAGCTCAAATTTGGAATCCTTATCGTCTGAATTAGCTTTCGAGTTCTTCATCAACTTTGTAGACCTGTGTCTAAGCTTTCCAACAAGACAAAGAACACAAAATTCCAATTTCTAGAACTCAAGTTATAGGCAAATTACAGAATAGTGTCACAAAGCACGAAATGCTGAGAAAATGCACAAAGTTCCAATCAAGTACCAATTGCCTAATATGATGCAAAAGTAGCTCATTCATCTCAAAAGTGGTCAAATTACATGCATACAAGAGGGAAATAATTAATACAATTATTGCTATATCAATGACTCACCCATTCAAACAAACCATTTTCAGATTCAGGTGCAGATCAGGAGGCGATTCCTTCTGTTCCTCCAAACTCTTAGCTTTGGTGAGCCTCGATGTTTAGAGGCGTTATGTTATTATCTATTATGTCAGTAGTATGCTCCATAGGTTTACAAACAGGATTGTCTAAGTTATGTATGTGTTGTAAGTCTAATTAAGACTTGTTACATTTCTGTTGGATTTATGTTAACTTATGGATTGAGCAGGATATTATGACCATATTATATGTATTATGGATTTATGGGGGATACTTTGAGAACCCTATATATGTATGGATTTTATGCATGAATGCATGTTAAAGTAGTTGTGGCTGATGTTGTTTAGCTAGATTGTGTGTGAATTACAGGTCAAGGCTGACATGGGACTCGGTGTCCCATGTGCCGGTCACGATCCGAGTTGGGTCGTGACAAAGTTGGTATCAGAGCCTAGGTTGAGTTTTGTAACTTATGGAGCAATTGTTCTTCAATAGGATGACAATAGTGTAAATGGTTGCCGGCCCATTTTCACAAATTGTGATTCTAGTGAAGACAGTTTAGGGTGTTGTTGTCTCGGGGATGTTAATTCTTTGATTGCTAATCCCTTTTTGACTCGGGGATGTTTCATCTGTTATGTCTCTAAACGATTGGTTGTTTGTGTAGCTGCTCTTGGTTGACCATGCCGCCTAAGCAGGGTACCCGAAGACGGGGAAGGCCTCGTACCACCAGGGACCCCCCCTCCTGTGCAGGGGGATGATGAGCCCGTTGGAGGTGGTGCAGAGCCTAATTATGGTGAGGAGATGCAAGGGGTTCGCCAAGCCCTTAACATCTTGATTCAAATGATGCAAAATCAGAATCAAAACCAAAACCAGAATCAGAATCAGAATCCGGATCAGAACTAGAGGAGGGAAGAGGTTCCTCCGAACATGGACTATGAACCACCTAGGCCGGAACCTCAGGTTTTTGGTACTCATGAGGTGGCGCTAGAGTCTTATCTGAGGCTGAACCCACCGACTTTTTCGGGGGAGTCCATGGAGGAAGACCCGGAGGATTTCTTAGACCGGGCCACTAGAGCTCTGCGTGCCCTTCGATGCCACAATGTGAGGGCCGTGGATCTGGTGACCTACACCCTTCAGGGGACCACTGTTCACTGGTATGAGACTTGGTTGATGGAGAGGGCTCATATGAGGAGGCCGCCACCGGTATGGGAGGAGTTCACTGAAGCCTTCAGGGCAAGATTCTTTTCTGAGAATCGAAGGGAGCTCTTGGTGGAGCAATTTCTCAAGCTGAAGCAGACTCCGGGCATGTTTGTAATCGAGTATGCTACACAATTTACTCGATTATGTCGATATGCGCCGCATGAGATCATCACTGAGGATAGGAAGGTGAGAAGGTTTGTGAAGGGGCTCAGGGAACCGATGCGTTCCATTCTACATAATGAGATAGGGAGAAAGTCTTTCTCTCAGGTCATGGATACAATTGTGGGCATTGAAAGCTCAAGGGAAAAAGAAAAGCCGAATAGGGGATTTGAGAAGAAAAAGAAGACTACCGGGCAGTTCTCCGGGGGATCCAGTTCTGGTGGGTCCCAAGGTTATCAGCAGTAGAGGTTTGCTCTGGGGAGTGGTTCTAACTCCTTAGGATCCACCCCTAGGGCCATGTCTGGGATGAGGCCCCAAGCTAGTAGTGCTTCCCAGTCGAACACACAGTGGTCTGGACCTCAAGGTCCTCAGCATCCTCATTGCAAGCATTGTGGAAGATTCCATCACGGGGCGTGTCGCCCGAACCGGAATGTATGTTATGGATGTGGACAGGCATGGCATTTTATCAGGGAGTGTCCCCGCCTTGCTGGGGGAGCTGCTGGGCATCAGGCACCCGCCTTTCCTGCACCATCTCATTCAGCTATGTCTCCTGGTAGTTCTTCAGGGCAAGAAGGTCGGGGTGCAGTTAGAGGAAACAGAGGCAGAGGTCAGGGTGGAGGAGGGAGAGCTCAGCCGAGGGTTTTTTCTTTGACTCGTCAGGATACTCAGGCGTCCAACACAGTTGTGGCAGGTATATTGAACGTTGGCTCTTCTGAAGTTTATGTATTTTTTGATCCGGGCTCTACACATTCATATGTGTCCCCGTTCTTTGCTTCTCGTTTTGGCGGGCAACCCACAGCGTTGGAGGATCCTTTTTGGGTTAGTACCCCGGTGGGAGAACCCCTCATGGTTCGGTTGTTCTGTAAGTCTTGTGTAGTGTCGGTGAGCGGGATGGACACTTTGGCCGATTTAGTGATCTTGGGTATGGTGGATTTTGATGTGATCCTAGGTATGGATTGGTTGGCTTCCTGTCATGCCTCCGTAGATTGCTACGCTAAGTTGGTCCGATTTGTCCTCCCCGATGGTTCAACCTTCGAGTCTAAGGGGATCGATGTGTGACCCCCGCTTCTTTGATATCGGCCTTAAGTGCCATGAAGTTGATGGATCATCGGAACCAAGGTTTTCTTGCATCAGTTGTGGATGTGGAGGCTAGAGTGCCGGACATGGATCAAGTTCCGATTGTGAGCGAGTTTCCAGATGTCTTTCTAGAGGATTTACCAGGGATGCCGCCGGATAGGGAGATAAAGTTCGGGATTGACTTAAACCTGGAAGCTCAACCTGTTTCTATTCCCCCTTACCGTATGGCTCCGAAAGAGTTGAATGAGCTGAAGGATTAGTTGAGGGACCTCTTGGATAAGGGGTTTATCCGTCCGAGCACTTCACCTTGGGGTGCTCCGGTTCTCTTTGTTAAGAAGAATGATGGGTCTATGAGGCTTTGCGTCGATTATCGGCAGCTCAATAAGATGACGGCCCGTAACAAGTACCCTCTTCCTAGGATCGATGATTTGTTTGATCAGCTTCAAGGTGCTTGTTGCTTCTCGAAGATTGATTTGAGGTCTGGTTACCACTAGTTGAAGATTAAGGAGGGAGACGTTCTGAAGATAGCTTTCCGCACCCGGTATGGACATTTTGAGTTTCTGGTGATGTCCTTCGGTTTGACCAATGCCCCGGCAGCTTTCATAGATCTTATGAATCGGGTGTTTAAGCCGTTCTTGGACCGATTCGTTATCGTCTTCATAGACGACATCTTGGTTCATTCCAAGAATGCGGCGGAGCATGAGCACTATCTCAGAGTTGTGTTGCAGACACTGAGGGATCATAGCCTTTATGCCAAGTTCTCCAAGTGTGAGTTTTGGCTTGACCGGGTGACCTTTCTTGGACACGAGGTATCTAGGGACGGGATCATGGTAGATCCGAAGAAAGTTGAGGCAGTGCAAAAATGGCCGAGGCCTACGACGGTGACCGAGGTCCGTAGCTTCTTGGGTCTTGCTGGTTACTATCGGAGGTTTGTTAAGGACTTCTCAAGGATAGCAGCCCCTCTCACCCAATTAACCCAGAAGAGTGTGCCTTTCCAGTGGTCGGAGGCTTGTGAGGAAAGTTTTCAGAGGTTGAAGGAGTCCCTGACCACCGCTCCTGTCTTGGTTTTGCCTTCGGGTTCCAGAGGGTATTCTGTGTACTGTGATGCTTCTCGGATTGGGCTTGGTTGTGTTTTGATGCAACATGGGAGAGTTATTGCTTATGCATCAAGGAAGTTGAAGAATCACGAGCAGAACTACCCGACTCATGATTTGGAGATGGCCGCGGTCGTTTATGCTCTTAAGATCTGGAGACACTAACTCTACGAGGAGACATGTGAGATTTACACCAATCACAAGAGCTTGAAGTACATCTTTCAGCAGAGGGATCTTAATCTGAGGCAGAGGAGATGGATGGAGTTGCTCAAGGATTATGATTGCACCATTCTGTATCACCCAGGGAAGGCGAATGTAGTCGCTGATGCTTTAAGCAGGAAGTCTATGGGTAGTCTGGCCCACATTGCTGTTGTGAAGAGACCGTTGGTTGAGGAGATCCATAGGTTGGAGTCGGAGGGCATGCACTTCGAGTTAGGGAGATCTGGAGTACTCTTAGCTCATGTGCGGGCTCAATCCTCTTTGGTGGATCAGATTAAGTCTGTTCAGCGGGATGATCCAAGGCTTGCTAAGCTAGTGTCAGAGGTCAGTGAAGGGAAGAACGTGGAGCTAGCTCTAGACTCAGAGGGTGTTTTACGGTGTGGACAGCGGTTGTGCGTACCCGATGTGGGTAATCTGAGGAGGCTCATGATGCCTTGGCATCTTTATCTAATTTTGTGGTTTGAATTCTAATAAATTGTGTTAGTTTAAAGTAATTTCAGTATGCTTTTAGGGTGAATTGAGTGTTTTTAGAATAAAATGGATTTTTCCTGGTTATATTATGTTTTGGGTATTATTTGGTGCTAATTTCAGGAATTGAGCAAGTAATTGATGAAGCAATAGCAACCGGAGAGGCATATTTGAAGGACCGATGCTGACGCCTTGCGCCTGATGCACGCAAGGCGCCTCAAAGTCAGAAACAATTCGGAAGATGTGCGGAAGGCTGGCGCCTTGCGCCTCGCGCGTGCCTTGCGCCTGGATGAACTTCCCAGGCTGGCGCCTTGCACCTGCGCACGCGTTGCGCCCGAGTGGTCCTCCACTAGGCTGGCGCGTTGCGCCCGAGTAGAATTGAACTGGTGGCGCCCTGCGCCCTAGAGAAACCACCCCATGCAGCGCGTCGCGTCCTCCCTACGCCTTGCGTCCGGATAAAAATGGAAACAGAGCATGTATAATTCAGGATTAAATCTGTTTGGATATTACTCTTGACTAGTTATCTAAAAACAAAATCCCTCTGTAATCAATTTAAATTCTAGACTATCTGATTATATATAGGACTAGAATAGGGGAAATTAGGTCATCTATTATCTGATCGATCATCTTGAATCCTTATTTTTCAACAGCAGCTTGTTTTTCATTGTAGTACTCTGTTTTTACTCTGTTGGTCAATACAATGAGTTATTCGTTCTTTAACCTGCTTTCTATCAATTTCTATGCTTTGTTTACTTTGATTATGAGCAACTAATTCCTTGTTAGGGATAGGGGAATCGTATCACTACGAATTAATCCGATGATTGCAAACCTTTGAATTCTATTTCTTCGATTCAGGTAACTACCTTATTGTTTTGTGTTGTTCTGGAGATTGGGAAATCGCTTTTCAACTTATCTTGGATTCATATGTTTATTTGGGAAAATAAGTGTGTGAATTAGCTCAAGGGAAATTGCTGGAAGGATTGATAACTAGGAATAGAGTCAAGACTTTTATGAACTTTGAATCAGTAAACATATTTTCTTTTCTGTGAAACGATTTGATCAAGGGATTGACTGATTGTTCATAGAAAAAGTGTTAAATTACCAAGGGATTGGAATTGACAATTTAAGATTCGTTCATTGAATTAAAGTTTTAGAATTTGAAGGCGAGCAATTGTTTTAATTATTTCAGAAGATACGTGAACCCGATTCCCTAACCTCTCATTCTTTGAAGTTTTCAAAATTAGTTTACTGTCTGTTACTTTGATACTCTTTTGAATTTATGATTTCAAACCTTTCATCACCCTTAATTCGATTCGTCTAATTAGAAATTCACATCACGAAATCTTTGCTCAGTTCTTTAATCCTCGTGGGAACGATACCCACTCACCGTGGACTTTATTACTTGTACGATTCGGTGCACTTGCCGAAGCCCTATCAGCTCATTCTAGAGGAAGCTCACAACTCCAAGTATTCCATCCATCCAGGTAGCACGGAGATGTATCAGGATTTGAAACAGTTGTTTTGGTGGGAAGGCATGAAACGGGATGTAGCGAACTTTGTTTCTCGTTGTCTGGTGTGTCAGCAAGTGAAGGCAGAACATCAGAGACCTGCAGGGTTGTTGCAACCGATAGAGATACCGACATGGAAGTGGGAGAGGTTCACCATGGACTTTGTGACGGGGCTACCTCGCAGTTTTCGAGGCTTTGACTCCATATGGGTGATTGTGGATCGACTGACCAAGTCGGCCCACTTCATTCCAGTTAAGACATCCTACGGGGCGCCTCGTTATGCTCAGTTGTTCATCGAGGTCATTGTGCGACTTCATGGTGTTCCGACCTCCATTATCTCCGATAGAGGGACTCAGTTCACCTCCCGGTTTTGGCGATCTTTTCAAGAAGCCTTGGAGACTCGTCTTAACTTCAGCACAACTTTTCACCCTCAGACCGATGGCCAGTCAGAGAGGACTATTCAGATTTTGGAGGATATGCTCCGAGCGTGTGTTATGGATTTTGGAGATGGTTGGGAGCCGTAACTTCCGTTGGTGGAGTTTTCTTATAATAATAGTTATCAAGCCAGTATTGGTATGGCACCGTTTGAGGTTCTTTATGGTAGGAGGTGTCGGTCTCCCATAGGTTGGTTTGAGAGTGGTGAAGCTGCACTGTTGGGACTCGATCTGGTACAGGATGCCATGGATAAGGTGAAGTTGATCAGGGAAAGGCTCCAAGCGGCTCAGAGTAGGCAGAAGGCCTATGCTAACAACCGAAGGCGAAATTTTGAGTTTTCGGTCGGAGATCATGTGTTTCTCCGCATATCTCCGATGAAGGGAGTTATGAGGTTCGGTAAGAAAGGAAAGCTGAGTCCTCGGTATGTTGGACCTTTTGAGATCTTGGATCGGATTGGGGCAGTGGCCTATCATTTGGCACTTCCACCCGAGATGTCCTCAATCCATCCCGTCTTTCATGTGTCTATGCTGAGGAAGTATTTATCGGATCCATCTCATGTGATCGAGCATCAAGGGTTACCTTTGGATTAGAATTTGGTATACGAGGAGGAACCGGTGGCTATTGTTGATCGGCAGGTGAGGAAACTCCGTTCTAAGGAAGTGGCTACGGTGAAAGTGGTTTGGCGGAACCACTCTGGTCAAGAGGCTACGTGGGAGCCCGAGGAAGCCGTGCGGGATAAGTATCCGCACCTCTTTCATGATTCAGGTAATCTCTTTTTCCCTTCTGTGTTTGAATTCGGAGTCTGAATTCTTTAAGGGGGGAAGATTGTAATACCTCGGGTATTCTGAGTTAGTTTGAGTAAGAGATCACGGTACAACCGGGGAGATAGAACCAAGTGGGTCCCACCTCCCCACCTCTTTTTCTTTCTTTTCTCCCATTTTCCCTTCCCTTTCCCGTATACCCACTCCCCCCATTTTTCCTTTCTTTCTTTCTCTCATCCTCACCACTTCTCCCTCTCTTAAATCTCTCCCAAATCCATCACCCAACTCCATTAATGTTCAAGATCAAGTTAGCCTTACTCATCTAGTGTATTGTGGGTAAGTGTAGAGTATTTCTTTTTCTCCATTGATGTCTATTTTATCTAATGTTCGGATTTGGGGTTTTAGGGTTTAAGATTGGGGTTTTTGATTTTGTTGTGAGATTGAGGTTTGTGATGTGTTCTCTAGGGTCTCAACCAACCAGAGAAGCTCAGGGTACCTCATCCTAGCTCCGGGTGGTGTCTTGGAGCTCATTGGAGTAATTTGTGAGTAATGGGTTATTTATGGTTTATGTTTGATTTTGAATGATATTGTGAATTTCTTGCTATGATAGTTGATAGGGACTGAGATTGGTTGATATATAATTGATATTGTATGTTGGTTGTGTTTGATTTGGATGGGTTGTGGTGAAAATGTGGATTTGGAGATGAATTTCGCGTGATTTTCTGTAGAATTTCGTTTCTGACCCAGGCTGTAATCGATTACAGCGAATTGGTAATCGATTACGGTAATCGATTACCAAGGCCCTGTAATCGATTACTGTAATCGATTAGTGCGGGAATGTAATCGATTACAAACTACCAATTTTTACAAAAATTTTCTTCAGAACGAAATTTGAAGCAGGTAATCGATTACAGATGTCTGTAATCGATTAAAACTGCACTAAAACACCATTTTTAAGACTAACTCAGAATCTTTATACATTTAAGTTACGTTTTCAAATCCATTTGTTCACCACTACCTCAAACTCGATATTGGGCTGTTTATGATGTTATTATGACGATGATGCGAATATGATGTGATGTACGAATACGTAATGATATTAATTAAAGAATGATATTGTTGGTTTGCTCGGCCTGAGGAGGGGCATAGCTCCCGGGGTCAAGTTTGATAAAGTCTGAGGAGGGGCTGGGCTCCCGGGACTAAAGACCTGAGGAGGGGCTGGGCTCCCGGGATCTCTAATAATGAATACACTTGTAATAATAATACATAAGACGGATTGCGAAATGTGTTGAATGGTGATTATGTGATCGACTGTTATAACTGCATATGTGATCACAATATTGTTGCATAATCTGTTTTTAATCTATTATTCACTGAGCGTATGACTCACCCATTCATACAAACCATTTTCAGATTCAGGTGCAGATTAGGAGGCGAGTCCTTCCGTTCCTCCAAGCTCTTAGCTTTGGTGAGCCTCGATGTTTAGAGGCGTTATGTTATTATCTATTATGTCAGTAGTATGCTCCATAGGTTTACAAACAGGATTGTCTAAGTTATGTATGTGTTGTAAGTCTAATTAAGACTTGTTACATTTCTGTTGGATTTATGTTAGCTTATGGATTGAGCAGGATATTATGACCATATTATATGTATTATGGATTTATGGGGGATACTTTGAGAACCCTATATATGTATGGATTTTATGCATGAATGCATGTTAAAGTAGTTGCGGCTGATGTTGTTTAGCTAGATTGTGTGTGAATTACAGGTCAAGGCTGACATGGGACTCGGTGTCCCATGTGCCGGTCACGATCCGAGTTGGGTCGTGACAATACATAACTTAAAAGTATAAGAATTTGAAGTGAAAGTCTTAAAAATAGAGTTTTTGTACTGATGTAATCGATTACAGGCCTCTGTAATCGATTACCAGCTTCAAATTTCGTTCTGAAGAAAATTTTTGTAAAAATTGGCAGTCTGTAATCGATTACAATCCCGCAGTAATCGATTACAGGGTCTTGGTAATCGATTACTGTAATCGATTACCAATTCGCTGTAATCGATTACAGCCTAGGTCAGAAACAAAAATCTGCAGAAAACTTTGCGAAAATCATTTTCAAATCCACATTTTCACCACAACCCATCCAAATCAAACACAACCAACATGCAATATCAATTATATATTAACCAATCTCAGTCCCTATCAACTATCATAACAAGAAATTCACAGATTCAATCAAAATCATACATAAACCACAAATAACACATTACTCACAAATTACTCCAGTGAGCTCCAAGACTCCACCCGGAGCTAGGATGAGTTTCCCGGAGCTTCCCTAGTTGGTTGAGACCCTAGAGAACACATAATAAACCTCAATCTCACAACAAAATCAAAAATCCCAATCTTGAGCCCTAAAACCCCAAATCCGAAAATTAGAGAAAATAGACATCAATGGAGAAAAAGAAATACTCTACACTTACACTCAATATACTAGATGAGCAATGCTAACTTGATCTTTGATGATTAATGGGGTTTGGGTTTGGATTAGAGAAGAAAGAAAGGGATGAGGAAGAAGAAGAAGAGAGAAAATGAGAGGGAGAGAGAAAGTGACGTGAATGGGGGGAGAAAGAAGGAAAAAGGGAAAGAAAACGAGAGGGGAGGTGGGGCCCACGTGGTCGTATCTCCCCAGGTGTACCGTGATCTCTTACTCAAACAAACTCAGACTACCCCAGGTATTACAATAGTAGTAACTCATAAGATTATATACCAAATATACATAATTGTACGACGAGGATACATACACGTCAATTTTATCTTAATCCAATTGTCCTTAGCGAAATCCATTTTGACCATGCTCTATAAGGAAATTGATAACGCATAAATCCCTACATGTATATATCACACATAGGAATCTTTTAAATTTAACTTCTAAAATATCTAATGATAATATTAAAATTAATATGAGATGTAAGCGTATAAAGTCTTATATCAGTCAATATTAACATATATCTTGTCAACCGACATTTAATAAAATTAAATTTACCGTTTCATGATCTAATTCCTTGATTTGCGCTCTTTATCACAAGTCACGGGCTGAGCATCATCCATTGGGGTATTAGGAGGAGGTGCCTGAACATTTCCATCTGCATTGTCCTGAACAGACAATAGAGTTGGTTTTCATCGGTTATCGACATGTTTTCTGCTGCTTGAAACAAAATTCTATTAAGTTCATTGGGATTAGCAACCAATCGGTTTCCAGAATCAATGGAAGTCTTTCATCTAATTCTATTTCTAATTCATCACTAACCCTTACACACCTAATAAAATCATCCATCACCAAATTAAACCGTAATAGAGGTGTACAAGGGTAACTAATGAATTATGATTAAAATTTGGTAGTTTTATTTATTTTAAGTTATGATTATAATTTTTTTAATTTGAGGTTTTTCATTAATTTAGAAATTTGAGATTTAATGATTTAATTTGGGAATTTTGTATATAGATAATTTTATAAAATAAATAATGGATGACTCTTTTAAGTTGAAAACACTAAACTTTATTTTATTTTATGTGTTTACCATAGACCCTCTCCATACACATAAAATAAAATAGATTTTAGTGTTTTAGAATAGAGTTTAGTATTTTAAACTCAAAATAGCCCTCCATGACTTATTTTATAAAATTTTTCCGAAAATTTCTAAATTAAACCATTGAATCCCAACTTCCCCAATTAATAAAATCCTCGAATTAAAAGAAAAAATATAATCTTAATTATAAATAAATAAAACCACATAATCTTAATCCTTATGTACCTCTATTTGGTGATAGTAAGTGCATAAGGATTAGTGATGAATTAGGAACTAAAATTTGATGATTTTATTTATTTGTAATTAGGATTATAAATTATTTTATTTGGGCATTTTATAATTTCGAGATTTGAGAATTTTTGGGAAATTTTTATAAAAGAAGTCATGGAGGACTATTTCGAGTCAAAATAGTAAAATGAGGGACCTAAATGATATATTTACATTACACTATACACGTGCCACATAGGTGTTTTACTATACACATCAGCACTTAAGAATGCACATTAGCACTTATCTAATAAAGTCACAAAAGAGATCCAACGGAATAACTAATTTGAGTTAGAGAATACAAAGTGGACGACTAATATGAACAAAAAATAAAGTAGATGACTAAATTGAAACACACATGCAAAATAGATCACCAATTTGAGGTTAAACTCAAAAATTGAAATTGAAATAATATTTGAACATGTTCCTTACAATATGACTGTGTGCGTTAACTTATAAATACATAGGAATTATATGATTGTGCATTATTATTAAGTTGATAATATAAAAATTGATAGTCATTATTAGCAATATATAATAGAATGAGTTATTATTATTATTATTGATAGAATTGCCATAATTGGCAAAATACAATGCTCATCATCATTGTATAAATTGTTCAAAGGGAAAACTAATAAGCAAAAGATCAATTAAAGTGAAAAAGAAAAATAATGACCCAACAAAGCATCATCACTTCCTTCTTCATTATTCATAATATGATTTCCCCAAATCAACAGTTAGACATCATGTTTTTCAGCCAGTTTATCATCCATGTCAGAACTTCATTCACAACTAAAATCACAACAAACAAAACATTATTTGCAATTATATTAGTAAGTATTAAGATGCCTATAAAAAATGAATATCAATTTTTCTAATATATTAACCGTATAAAAATATTTCACCCAATTATCCTATCATATATATTAACAAATATAATTAACATAAATTTCATTGCCCAAAAACAAAGAAAAATAATAATTGATTGACAATAAAAAAAAAAACTCTTACATATTGATATACATAAAAATTAAATTTTACTATTATTATTATTGTAATTTATTTATTTACCTCCTTCACGATCGAACTGCATCAGCATCACTAAATTGTCAAAATAAAATTTCTTTTTTTCGAACCGTTGACGAAGCCGAGTGTAGGCAGCTTCCATCTCATCAAATTCAGCTTGAAGCCTTTCATTTTCCCTCTAGTTAAATATATAATAGAAAAAATCTATAATTAGTATTATTAGTTATATAATCATATATGCAAAGTGAAAGCACAATTTATACATTAACCAAATATATTAATTATTTTACCAAGAAAAATAGAAAGTTAGGAAATAAATAAACAAATTAATTAAAGGATATTACGTACTTGCAAAATATCATTCTGCTCTTCAAGCTCTCTAAGCCTTGCAGTAAGCTTCTTAATACGACGAGTATACACCCTTTTCGCTTTCCTTCTTCGAAGCATGTTCAAACTTCGAAGGATAATCAATGTCAATTAATAAACAACATTCTACTAAACTATTTTTTTTAATTAATAGGTACATTGAAAAATAATATATTAGAAATCATAATTAATGAAATTGGAGAATTGTATTCAAAATAAATGTAATAAATAATATATATGTACTAAAAGAATTATTTAACCTCATTCTAACCGATGGCGTCTAACGTTTTAAAAAATTAATACAAATAAAAAACAATGATAAGATCGGTAAAAATTATATTATTTAAAACATCATCAAAGATATAAGTGTATAAATTCTTATATCAATCAATATTAACATATATCTTGCCAACCGATATTTAATAAAATTAATTTTACCGTATCACGACTTTATTCCTTGATTTGCGCTTTTTGTCACGAGTCATGTGTTGAGCACCATCCGTTGGGGTAGTAGGAGGAGGTGCCTGAACATTTCCATATGTATCGTCAAGAACAAAAAGAGTAGGGTTTTCATCGGTTATCGGCATGTTTTCTGCTCCTTGAAACAAAATATCATTAAGTTCATTGGGATCAACGACTGATTGATTTCCAGAGTCATTGGAAGCCTTGCTTGTAGGAGCCTTAGGATGCTCTTTGATTTCATCAAATTTCTTGTCACTGATGGGAGCATTGGTGAATGATTGATTGGGCCTGGTTGATACTGGTACCTTTATTTGTTTATAGAAAAAATCACTTTGTAAAAACAATTAATGCACAAACATATATACATGATATAGAATAACATATGACAAAAAAATATTGAGAGAAATCAACAATCAAAGAGAAAATAAATTTCAAGAGTTTTGAGAGTGCTATTCTCAAACCTATGATAATGTGCTATTCTCATACATTCGTACATGTATATCTCGCACGTAGGAATCTTTTAAATTTAATTTCTAAAATATATAATAATGATAATATTAAAATTATTCAGAGATATAAGCTTTATAAAGTCTTATATCAGTCAAAATTAACATATATCTTGTCAACCAATATTTAATAAAATTAAATTTACCGTTTCATGATCTTATTCCTTGATTTGCGCTCTTTGTCACAAGTCACGTGCTGAGCATCATCCATTGGGCTATTAGGAGGAGGTGCCTGAACAATTCCATCTGCATCGTCAATAACAGGTGATAGAGTAGGGTTTTCATCGGTTATCGACACATTTTCTGCTGCTTGAAACAAAATTTCTTTAAGTTCATTGGGATTAGCAGCCGATTGGTTTCCAGAGTCATTGGAAGCCTTGCTAGTAGAAGCCTTAGGATCCTCCTTGATCTCATCAAATATCTTGTCACTGATGAGAGCATTTGTGAAGGATTGGTTGACCATGGTTAATCTTGATACCCTATTTTGGTTATAGCAAAATTCACTTTATTACAACAATGGACAAACATATATACACAATATAGAATAACATAAGATAAAAAAATAAAATAAAATGTTGAGAGAAATTAACAATCAGAGGAAAAATAAATTACAAGGGTTTTGAGAGTACTGTTCTCAAACCTATGATAATGGGAAATAATTACAAACCTATGCTAGAGAAAAAGATAGATGAGAGACAATGATATACGAATCCATAGGACTTAGGTGTCTTTTTATAGTGGATTGTCTAGTGGTAAATCATAAGAGTGTATTAAATAAAAGAGAATAAATCAATATAATTCATTTATGACAGTCAATATAATTAATTTGACAAAGACTGTATTACAGTAATGAGACTTAAACTTATCTTTTTCTTCAATGGGCTACATGTCAAGTTAGGTATAGAGAGATCATCGGTCGTAAAGTTACGTGTCCTATTTATTGTTATATTAACATATATTTATTGTCACATGAAATATTGATTGTTCATTTTTTACTTCTTCTTTATATTGGTCATATCTGATAACTTTTGTTTAAGGATACAATCGATTTTTGGTTACATTGGATACAAAATTTTTTGGTCTAACGTTTGAGTGTTCAGCTTTAGTTGTTCTCAATTTTGTTGTAGAGGTCGGTACGTACAAAGTCAGCATAGTATGATAGGCCCAACTTTGCTAGTCCAAGGTCAACTGATCCAACAAGAGAAGAATCAGACCAGAATAAAAATAAAAATAAAAATCAAATTATCATAAAATCTTAGTTGTGCTAAAAAAATAACAAAGAGCATAGGTTTATTTGGATTGAGAAATGTTTTTTATACACTATATACAAAATCAACCTCCATCAATCACCAAATGCACTTTAAAACATTGGATTAATTTATTCATTTTGATACACTATAAAATAAAGATTATAGACTTTAAAATATTGAATTACATGAATTTTTCACATATAGTTTAAATTGAATGCTATATACTTTAAAATGTGAGATTTCATAATTTTGTTGGTTGTACTATAAAATAAAGACTATTGATTTCAAATATTAAATTACATGAATATTTCACATATAGTGGAAATTGAAGACTGTATACTTTAAAATATGAAATTTCACAATTTTTTTGGTTGTATTATAAAATAAAGACTATAGCTTTTAAAATATTGAATTACATGCATTTTTTACATATAATGAAAATTGAAGGCTATATACGTTAAAATGTGAGATTTCAACATTTTTTTTTGTATTATAAAATAAAGACTATAGCCTTTAAAATATTGAATCACATGAATTTTTCACATATAGTGGAAATGAAAGACTATATACTTTAAAATGTCAGATTTAAAATTTTTTTTTATTGTATTATAAATAAAGACTATTGACTTTAAAATATTGAATCGCATGAATATTTCACATATTGGAAATTGAAGGCTATATACTTTAAAATGTGAGAATTCATAGTTTTTCTTTTTGTTGTACTATAAAATAAAGACTATATAGCCTTTTAAATATTAAATCACATGAAATTTTCATATATAGTGGAAATTGAAGGCTATATACTTTAAAATGTGAGATTTTACAATTTTTTTGGTTATTTTATAACATAAAGACTATAGCCTTTAAAATATTGAATCACATAAATTATTCACTTATAGTGGAAATTGAATGTTATATACTTTAAAAGATGAGATTTCACAATTTTTTTGGTTGTATTATAAAATAAAGATCATAGCCTTTAAAATATTGAATCATATGAATTTTTCACATATAGTGGAAATTGAAGGCTATAAACTTTAAAATTGAGATATTTTTTTGGTTGTAGTATAAAATAAAGACTATTAGGTTTTAAAATATTGAATAACATTATTTGTGTATATATAGCAGAAATTGAAGGCTATATACGTTAAAACATGATATTATACTATTTTTTTAGATACACTATAAAATAAATATTATAGCGTTTAAAATATTGAATCACGTTAATTTTTTACATATAGAAAAAAAGTTGAATGCTATATACTTTAAAGCGTGAGATTTCACAATTTTCTTTAATAGTTTTATAAAATAAAGACTATAATCTTTAAATATTGAATCACATGAATTTTTCACACATACTATAAATAGAAGGCTACATACTTTAAAATGTGAGATTTTACAATTTTTTGTTGTATTAAAAAATAAAGGCTATGTAATACCTCGGGTATTCTGAGTTAGTTTGAGTAAGAGATCACAGTGCACCGGGGAGATAGAACCACGTGGGTCCCACCTCCCCACCCTTTTTCTTCCTTTCCTTTCTTTTTTTCTCTTTTCTTCCTCACTCTCCCGTATCTCTCCCTCTCATTTTCCCAATTCTCCATCTTCTTCCTCATCTCTCTTCTCTCTCAAAATCCCTCACCCGCACTTCTTAATCTTCAAGATCCAAGTTAGCTTTGCTCATCTAGTGTAGTCTGGGTAAGTGTAGGGTATTTCTTTTCCTCCATTGTTGTCTATTTCTCTATATTTTCGGATTTGGGGTTTTAGGGTTTAAGATTGGGGTTTTTGATTTTGTTGTGAGATTGAGGTTTGTGATATGTTCTCTAGGGTCTCAACCAACTAGGGAAGCTCCGGGTAACTCATCCTAGCTCCGGGTGGTGTCTTGGAGCTCATTGGAGTAATTTGTGAGTAATGAGTTATTTATGGTTTATGTTTGATTTTGAATGATATTGTGAATTTCTTGCTATGATAGTTGATAGGGACTGAGATTGGTTGATATATAATTGATATTGTGTGTTGGTTGTGTTTGATTTGGATGGGTTGTGGTGAAAATGTGGATTTGGAGATGAATTTCGCGTGATTTTCTGCAGAATTTCGTTTCTGACCCAGGCTGTAATCGATTACAGCGAATTGGTAATCGATTACTGCGGGATTGTAATCGATTACAGGTGGCCAATTTTCGTAAACATTTTCTTCAGAACAAAATTTGAAGCAGGTAATCGATTACAGATGTCTGTAATCGATTACAACTGCACTAAAACACCATTTTTAAGACTTTAACTCGAAATCTTTATACGTTTAAGTTATGTTTTCAAATCCATATGTTCACCACTACTCCAAACTTGATACTGGGCTGTTTATGATGGTATTATGACTATGATGCGAATATGATGCGATGTACGATTGTGAAATGTTAATAATTAAAGGATGATTAAGATTGGTTAGTTCGGCCTGAGGGGGGGCATAGCTCACGGGGTCGAATTTTAAGGAAGTCTGAGGAGGGGCTAGGCTCACAGGACTAGAGTCTGAGGAGGGGCTGAGCTCCCGGGACTAAAGATCCGAGGGGGGGCTGGGCTCCCGGGATCTCTAATAATAAATACACTTGTAATAACAATACATAAGACGAATTGCGGAATGTGTTGCATGGTGATTATGTGAAGAATTGCTACGGTTGTATATGTGATCATGATATTGTTCCATAAACTGTTTTTAACCTATTATTCACTGAGCGTATGACTCACCCATTCATACAAACCATTTTCAGATTCAGGTGCAGACCAGGAGACGAGTCCTTCCGTTCCTCCAAGCTCTTAGCTTTGGTGAGCCTCGATGTTTAGAGGCGCTAGGTTATTTTCTTTTATGTCAGTAGTATGCTCCATAGGTTTACAAACAGGATTGGCTAAGTTATGTATGTGTTGTAAGTCTAAGTAAGACTTGATTGGATTTCTGTTGAATTATGTTAGTTTATGGATTTATGGGTGATACTTTGAGAACCCTATTATATGTATGGATTACAGGTTAAGGCTGACATGGGACTCGGTGTCCCATGTGCTGGTCACGATCCAAGTTGGGTCGTGACAAAGTTGGTATCAGAGCCTAGGTTGAGTTTTGTAACTTATGGAGCAATTGTTCTTCAATAGGATGACAATAGCGTAAATGGTTGCCGGCCCATTTTCACAAATTGTGATTCTAGTGAAGACATTTTAGGGTGTTGTTGTCCAAGTTAATTCCTTGATTGCTAATCCCTTTTTGACTCGGGGATGTGTCCTACGCTATGTCTCTAAACGATTGGTGTTTGTGTAGCTGCTCTTGGTTGACCATGCCGCCTAAGCAGGGTCCCCGAAGACGGGGAGGGCCTCGTACCCCCAGGGACCCCCCTCCTGTGCAGGGGGATGATGAGTCCGTTGGAGGTGGTGCGGAGCCTAACTATGGTGAGGAGATGCGAGGGATTCGCCAAGCCCTCAACATCTTGATTCAGATGATGCAGAACCGGAATCAGAACCAGAATCAGAATCAGAATCAGGATTAGAATTAGAACCAGAGGAGGGAAGAGGTTCCTCCGAACATGGACTACGAACCACCTAGGTCGGGACCTCAGGTTTTTGGTACCCATGAAGTGACGCTGGAGGCATATCTGAGACTGAACCCACCGACTTTTTCGGGGGAGTCCATGGAGGAAGACCCGAAGGATTTCTTGGATCGGGCCACTAGAGCTCTACGTGCCCTTCGATGCCATGATGTGAGGGCCGTGGATCTGGTGACCTACACCCTTCAGGGGACTGCTATTCACTGGTATGAGACCTGGTTGATGCAGAGGGCTCATATGAGGAGGCCGCCACCAGTATGGGAGGAGTTCACTGAAGCCTTCAGGGCAAGATTCTTTTCTGAGAACCGAAGGGAGCTCTTGGTGGAGCAATTTCTCAAGCTGAAGCAGACTCCGGGCATGTCTGTAGTCGAGTATGCTACACAATTTACTCAATTATGTCGATATGCGCCACATGAGATCACTACAGAGGATAGAAAAGTGAGAAGGTTTGTGAAAGGGCTCAGGAACCCGATGCGTTCCATTCTGCATAATGAGATAGGGAGGAAGTCCTTCTCTCAAGTGATGGATACCGCGGTGGGCATTGAAAACTCAAGGGAGGAAGACAAGCCGAGTAGAGGACTTGAGAAGAAAAAGAAGACTACAGGGAAGTTCTCCGGAGGATCCAGTTCTGGTGGGTCCCAAGATTATCAACATCAGAGGTTTGCTCTGGGGAGTGGTTCCAACTCCTCAGGATCCGCTCCTAGGGCCATGTCTGGGATGGGACCCCAAGCAAGCAGTGCTTCCTAGTCAAACACACAGCGTTCTGGACCCCAAGGTCATCGGCGCCCTCACTGCAAGCAGTGTAGAAGATTCCACCATGGCGTGTGTCGCCCGAATCAGAATGTATGCTTTGGGTGCAGGCAGGCAGGGCATTTCGTCAGGGAGTGCCCTCGCCTTGCTGGGGGAGCTACCGAGCATCAAGCACCCATCTTTCCTGCACCATCTCTTTCAGCTATGTCTCCGGGTAGTTCTTCCGGGCAAGGAGGTCGGGGTGCAACCAGAGGAAACAGAGGTAGAGGTCAAGGTGGAGGAGGGAGAGCTCAGCCGAGAGTCTTTGCTATGACTCGCCAGGATGCTCAGGCATCTAACACAGTTCTGGCAGGTATATTGAAAGTTGGCTCTTCTGAGGCTTATGTATTGTTTGATCCGGGCTCTACACATTCATATGTGTCCCCGTTCTTTGCTTCTCGTTTTGGCGAGCAACCCACAACGTTGGAGGATCCTTTTTGGGTTAGTACTCCGGTGGGAGAACCCCTCATGGTTCGGTTGGTCTGTAGGTCGTGTGTAGTGTCGGTGAGCGGGATGGACACTTTGGCCGATTTAGTGATCTTGGATATGGTGGATTTTGATGTGATCCTAGGCATGGATGGGTTGGCTTCCTGTCATGCCTCCGTAGATTGCTACGCTAAGTTGGTCCAATTTGTCCTCACCGATGGCTCAACCTTCGAGTTCCAAGGGGATCGATGTGTGACCCCCGCTTCTCTGATATCGGCCTTAAGTGCCATGAGGTTGATGGATCATGGGAACCAAGGTTTTCTTGCATCAGTCGTGGATGTGGAGGCTAGAGTGCCGGATTTGGATCAAGTTCCGATTGTGAGCGAGTTTCCGGATGTCTTTCCGAAGGAGTTACCGGATATACCACCCGATCGGGAGATAGAGTTCAAGATTGATCTAGCTCCTGAAGCTCAACCAGTTTCCATTCCTCCTTATCGTATGGCTCCGAAAGAATTGAATGAGCTGAAGGATCAGTTGACGGACCTTTTGGATAAGGGATTTATCCGCCCGAGCACTTCACCTTGGGGCGCTCCGGTCCTCTTTGTTAAGAAGAAGGATGGGTCTATGAGGCTTTGTGTGGATTATCGGCAGCTCAATAAGATGACGGTCCGCAACAAGTACCCTCTTCCCAGAATCGATGATTTGTTTGATCAGCTTCAAGGTGCTTGTTGCTTCTCGAAGATTGATTTGAGGTCTGGTTACCACCAGTTGAGGATTAAGGAGGGAGACGTTCCGAAGACAGCTTTCCGCACTAGGTATGGACATTTTGAATTTCTGGTGATGTCCTTCGGTTTGACCAATGCTCCGGCAGCTTTCATGGATCTTATGAATCGGGTGTTTAAGCCGTTCTTGGACCGATTCGTCATTGTCTTCATTGACGACATCTTGGTTTACTCCAAGAATGCGGCGGAGCGTGAGCACCATCTCAGAGTTGTGTTGCAGACGCTGAAGGATCGTAGTCTTTATGCCAAGTTCTCCAAGTGCGAGTTTTGGCTAGACCGGGTGACCTTCTCGGGCATGTGGTATCTAGGGACGGGATCATGGCAGATCCGAAGAAAGTCGAGGCAGTGCAGAAGTGGCCGAGGCCTACGACGGTGACCGAGATCCGTAGCTTCTTGGGTCTTGCTGGTTACTATCGGAGGTTTGTTAAGGATTTCTCGAGGATAGCAGCCCCACTCACCCAGTTAACCCAGAAAAGTGTACCCTTCCAGTGGTCGGAGGCTTGTGAGGAAAGTTTTCAGAGGTTGAAGGAGTCCTTGACCAAATATTACAATTTTTTAGTTGTATACTATAATAAAGACTGGATGCTTTAAAATATTGAATTATATGAATTTTTTATGTGTAGTAGAAACTGAAGGCTATATACTTTAAAAAATGGATTAATTTATTTATTTTGATACACTATAAAATAAAGACTATAGCCTTTAAAATAATTAATCACATGGAATTTTCACATATAGTTTTTGTAACACACCTGAAAATCCTAATTTAAATATAACGTGCATTAGAATAATTCGAGATTTAATTTATTATTCTTTTTGACGATTTAGTAACCCGATAATTTAATTATGACGATATTACCCTTGAATATATACATGCATGTTTAATATGATGAATTAAACCCCATGCAAAATTATAATACTTCATGCATGCATAAATACCATGTGACATCACTATATACAACTTTCATGCAAACCATGCAAATTCTAATACTTCCATGCAAACCATGCAAAAATCATACAACAACCATGCAATCTTTAATAATGTAAATAAAAAATATTTTTATTCAAGAATGAAATATTTTTACTCACCATATTATAATTTCCTGGACCAAATACTTAATTTAGAGCCGAGAAAATTTAGTACGTGAAATTATCAAAATACCCCTACTCAAACCTAGACCTAAACCACTCAACCTAGTATCAAAATTTGAATTTCCCTAGCCCTAAATAGCCTCATGGCCGAACCCATAGGCGTCGAGACCAAGCAATGGTCTTAGCCACCCTCATTAATCCTAAGATGCATGCTTTAAGAGACAATGTTGCCATTTGTCATTAAAGAAGCTTCTAATTAAACTCAAATCCATCATTGTGCTTCTTAAACATTCATTGACCCATTCTAATCACCCTTGGATCATCATCTAATGGCCAATAATGTTTCCCTCCCTTCCCTTCTTGCTAGCTACGGCCAAGCCCCCTCCCATGGCCATAAATATGAGTTTCTTGGTTCACATTTTGGCACTTCAAACAACCTCAAGGCTATGTCAAAACTATAGCAAAATTTCTCTAGAAAATCTCTCATAGAATCCTCTCATCTTCCCTCACATATTCGGTCATCACACCACCACCTTCAACCTCCACCATTTTATTCACAAGTTCTCATTTTCTACATCAAACACCATTAACCTTTACAAACCACCATCAACTCTCAAACAAGAAAACACCACCCCATTCCAAGGAGAGCATTCGGCCAAGAGAAAAGGAGGACAAGCTCTAGCAACCTCAACTTCAATATCATCACCCTTGAGTTCGTTTTAAGTGAGTCATCTTCTTTAAAAAGCTCTATTCTTGAATAAAAGTGTTTTTGAGTAAAGATAATCGGTGAAAATATTTTGTTTAACTCAAAATAATATTTTTGAAGCATACATGATATTGCCTAAAATATTTACCGATTAAAAAGTATATTTGCATTGGTTATGTGTTTGTATGATGAAAAAGCTTGCATATTGAAGTGTATTTTGAATATATGATGCTTGAAAGTATTGAGTCAAGAGAGTTGAATATTTTTGTCACCCTTGAAAGGCTATACCCGCAGCCTATTGAGGTTGGAAATCTGGTGTTGTTGTTTCATGTGTTAAAAATGATTAATGTGGTTTAAAGATTCAAAATCTTAAAGAAAGATGATAATAAATAAAGTCTTAATGAAGTAATGAACAATGTCACGACCCAACTCGGATCCGTGACCGGCACATGGGACACCATGTCCCATGTCAGCCTTAACATGTGTTCATACCCTAACTAACTCAGACAACAACACACATCACATGAAATCCATAATATAATAGGGTCTTTAAAGTATCATCCCTATATCCATTACACATGTGATCCTGTGATGCGGGACAACCCGGAGTGTCGTTACTTCTCCAAGTTCCGATCAATTTAGTAAATAATCTGTTCAACGGGAAAACAAAGGTTTGATTTAGCTTACGCACGAGATAGCGGTAAACTAACCGAAAGTCGTCTCTTGAGGAAACTACTAGTAATTCTTGTTAATTTTGAAGGGGATTTTTGTGTAAGCATACAAATTAAAGGTGCTGGAAATTTCAATTACAAAGGTGTTCCAGTGTTTATAAAGAAGACTTGCATGAATTCATCCATCATTGACTCATAAAAACCATGAAGCATGCATGAAACAAGAGTGTTTAGTTCACTTTTATCATTATGCTCTTGATTAAAGGTGATCATACAAACATATTACTCACTTTTAACCATTGAACTAACCATTTTACACATTAAACCATGTATAATCTGATCTTATTAGTGAATTCAACTTAATCTTTACCAAGAATTAATCTCATACAAAGGAGTTGTTTAGTCAAGTTGTTAATTCATAAACCAATTCATTAACTCCTCAATTAAACAAATCAAAACATGCACAAATCAATAAACCTTGAATCATACACATTCTGATCATCCACCATATATCAGAAAATCATCCTCAACATAAATGGATTAAAACCAAAGTACAAGAACTCAAGTTCATACATGAAGAACACATGAATTTTATTTATCTCAAGACTTCATTATGCAAGAATTCAATTACAAACACCAGAACTGAAAAGTTTACTCTTCCATAACTTAAATTACAACAACAATACCAGAAGAATTCGTGGAAGAAAGATCAGAATGGAGGTTGAGTGTGGAAGAAGGTTGGAAGTGTTCTTGGAATTCTAGAGAGAGGTGAGAGCTTCTCTCACTACACTATTGATATCAGAATGATTGGGGAGGCTAGAATGATTGCAGACAAGCTCCTGGAGCTCCCTTGTATCAAGGGATCACGGGTTGGAAGGATCAGAAGAGCCAAACTTGAAAATGACAGCTCCACTAATTGCTGCTGTTTTCTGCGATATTGGTCGCTAGCGGCCTGCTCACACTCGCTAGTGACCGCACACGCGCTAGTGCATGAAGGACGGGCGCTAGCGAGTTGTTACTGGGCTCACGGGAAATTGGGCCGAAGCGCGACGCGGGTTGGGCCTTTGATCCGTGTTGGCCGCTAGCCGCTTGAACATGGGCGTTAGCGGGTATCAATTGGGCGCTAGCGGCCAGTGCGTTCCTGGACAGAATTTTTCCTAAGTGTTCTTTGCTTCCATGCTTATTCTTCTACCAAATTGGTCCCTGAAATTAAAAACACAACAACTTTTTATTTAATATTTTTCAAAACCAAAATTAACACTTATTTCAAGCATTATATACAATTTATTTACAATGTGTTCAAAGTGGAAATATGATTAAAACTATCTAATGCATGGATATTGAAGCAAGAACATGAACAAATATATTAAGTATAGAGGTAAAAAGTGTGCAGAATTTCACACTTATCATCCTGCCATAACCGCATACATAACTCGGAAATCAAAATAACACCTCAAAGGTTCAATAACTCTTAATTAGACTACATCACATACACATAACAGACTCAACAAAGTTTGTAATCTTATGGAGCACACTACGGAAACAACTACTAAACATACGCCTCTAAACCTTGAGGTTCACCAAAGCTAAGAGCTTGGAGGAACGGGAAGATTCGCTCCTTGATCTGCACCTGAATCTGAAAATGTTTTGTATGAATGGGTGAGTCATACGCTCAGTGAATAAGGATTATAAACAGTTTATAAATGACACATGTAACATACACAAGCATCAACAATTCATACAATAATACGTACCACATACGATCCGGTTTCCTTATCATAAATCCTCGTACGTTAATTCGTTTCACATTTCCGTATGTCTCATTATGTATATTACTTTTATGGATCCCGGGAGCCCAGCCCCTCCTCAGATCCTCATTACTGTCCCAAGAGCCCCGCCCCTCCTCAGACATACTAACCTAAGAACCCCGGGAGCCCCGCCCCTCCTCAGGTCCTTAAGTCCTTCGACCCCGGGAGCCCAGCCCCTCCTCAGGTCGAATCCAAACTGATCCTGCCTTCGAATTTCTTTCGTAAATAAATATGTGGTTTATGTCTTAAATCTTAATTATCATTGATTCATCGTCATCGCATCATCATCACACCATTTACATATCACTCATGCATCATCGTTTCATCATCATCATTTCATTAATACAACGACATCAAATCATCCTCATGTCATAATCATATTATCATCATATCATTATTATATTATTACATAAAACAAAGTAATTTCTAGATTACCACACATCCAATCTCATCCAATACCAAATTATCATCATAAACACTCAAGTGTCAAGTTTTCGGGTAGTGGTGAACGAGGGGAAATGGAGGTATAACTTAAACACATGAAAGCAATGAATTAAAATCATAAAAATGAGGTTTTTACATTGTGTAATCGATTACAGACTCACTGTAATCGATTACAGCCTTTAAAATAGGATTTTTGTGAATTTTTACACTGTGTAATCGATTACGTAACTGATTACCAGTTCGTGGTAATCGATTACAGACAGCACCAGTAGCGATTTTCTGCGAAAAATAACGCGAAAAACTTCCCCAAATCCACTTTTTCACCACAACCCATCCAAATCAAACATAACCAACATGCAATATCAATCATATATCAACCAATCTAAGTCCCTATCAACTATCATAGCAAGAAATTCACCATAGCATTCAAAATCAAACATAAACCATAAATAACCCATTACTCACAAATTACTCCAATGAGCTCCCAGACACCACCCGGAGCTAGGATGAGTTACCCGGAGCTTCTCTAGTTGGTTGAGACCCTAGAGAACACATCACAAACCTCAATCTCACAACAAAATCAAAAACCCCAATTGTAAGCCCTAAAACCCCAAATCCGAAAATAGAGAGAAATAGACATCGATGGAGAAAAATAAATACTCTACACTTACCCACAATACACTAGATGAGCAAGGCTAACTTGAATCTTGAAGATTGATGGAGATTTGGTTGAGATTTGAGAAAGAGAGAGATGGGAGAAAGAGATGAGGAAGAAGGAGAAGAGAGGAAATGGGGGTGAGAGGGGTTACGGGAAGAATGAAGAAAGAAAGGGAAAAAGGAAGGGAAAAAGGAAGGGAAAAAGGGTAGGGAGGTGGGACCCACTTGGTCCTATCTCCCCGGTTGTACCGTGATCTCTTACTCAAACTAACTCAGAATACCTGAGGTATTACAAACAAGTACACATTTCACTCCATAATATTAAGAGCAAGAATATGAACTTGTGATGAAAATGTGTTGTTGAAATATTTCCCCTATTCATAAGAAAATAAGACTAGAAAGTATAGTAGTAAAGTCTCCTTTGTTCAAAATAAAAATGGTTTTGTGAGAAAAATATTCTAATAAAATATAGCTTACTGAAATAAATAAGTTTTTAGTAAAAAAAAAGTTTAGTTTCTGATTTATTTATATCTATTATTTACTTGATAAGAAAAAGCTTTAAAAGTACATAGTTTTGTGAAAATAAGCACTAGTATGTATTTTAATATAATAAACTATGGTTTAAAATAATTAGAAACTTTTTATATGACTAAAAAGTAATATTTAAGATTTATTTAAGTTCTGTCCAGAATTAAAAAGTGACTTAAAATAATTTAAAACCTATTTTCTAATAATAGGACTAGTCTAGAATAAATAGTAACTATTATAGAAATTTTTGGGTAATTTTCCTAAAATTAATAAGACCTGGCCGAATGGTCTAGGATAATATCAGTAAGGTAAAAATAAAGAAAAGTAATAACAAAGTGATTAGAAGTTTGAACTATGTACAAAATAACTTAGTTTTTACGTATTCGGGTAACACTGAGTAAGCTTTTGGAAAATAAAGAAAATAAGAGAAAAATATAACAATAAGTTAAAGATATTTCTGAAATAAAAATGAGATGAAAATATTTTAAATAATTATATTTAACTTAGATAAAGATTTATTTGTAAAATTTTAATTACTTAGTAACTAGTTTAATTATAGTACAGACGCAGAGAAGGATAAATAGATAAATAATATTTAAATATTTAATTAATGATGACATAGATAATATTAACAAATATTTATTAATCATAAGAGAATATTAAAAATGTTATCACTTCATAAGACTTTAAAGAAATTTATAAAAGACAGACTATTTCATAATATACGTAGAACTTGAGAGGGAAGCACGTAACAACGTTTTAAGTGTATACATGCGATTTGACTGATGAAAGCTATTGTTGATACATGGTTGATGTTGAGATGATGATGAGAATGTCACGACCCAATCCGGATACGTGACCGGCACATGGGACATCGAGTCCCATGTCAGCCTTAACCTGCTATTATATCGACATATTCAAAATACTCAATATCAACAACACTCGTTTCATGCATATACATACATATATATATAAACACCATGGGGATTATATCATTCAATCCTAGGTTTCACCATACACAGATTTCATCTCATAACAATACATCACAAATATAAATAGTCTTACATAGACCACAACACATACACTAGCTATAATAATACTTAGGAACCCTGTCTATAACATTATGGAGCACAAGACCTACTCTCTCTACTACTACTATTTCCTCTAAACTAGGAGGCTCACCATAGCTAAGAGCTCGGAGGTACGGACAAGTCCATCCCTTGATCTGCACCTGAGTCTGAAAATGTTTTGGATGAATGGGTGAGTCATACGCTCAGTGAATAAACAGGTTATAAGCAGTGTATAAGGCATATAACAGTGCAAAGAAGTCATAACATAAACCAATAACATATATGTATCGATTCCATCGTTCTTATACAGTCTCTTTATCTTGGTAGCTTTTAACCTATGAACACCTGGAGCTCGGCCCCGACTCGTGTTCATAGGAAGTATGGATGTCCCGCGAGCTATGCCCCTCATCAGACACCATACTGAGAAACCCCGCGAGCTATGCCCCTCATCAGGTTTCCCATTTACGACCCCGCGAGCTATGCCCATCCTCAGGTCGTTTTACCATCTCTTAATTCATTCAATTTTTATCTTATTTAGCGCTGTTAGTGGCACATATCATTCATAATCACAGCATAAGTAATTCATCATCATCTTCACCACATTTATATAGCACTCATGCATCATCGTTTCATCATCACATCATCAGCATCATACCATAGACGCAACGACATCATAAACATCCAAGTAATAAATTTAGGGTAGTGGTGAACGAATGGATTTGAGTAACTAACTTTAAAATATGAAAATTTTGAGTTAAAGTCTTTAAAATAGAGTTTTTGTACTGTTGTAATCGATTACAGGTCTCTATAATCGATTACCAGCTTCAAATTTCGTTCTGAAGAAAATTTTTACGAAAATGGGCAGTCTGTAATCGATTACAAACCCGTGTTAATCGATTACAATAATCGATTACAGAGTCTTGGTAATCGATTACCAAATCGCTGTAATCGATTACAGCCTGGGTCAGAGACGAAATTCTGCAGAAAACTTCGCGAAAATCATTTCCAAATCCACATTTTCACCACAACCCATCCAAATCAAACACAACCAACATGCAATATCAATCATATATCAATCAATCTCAGTCCCTATCAACTATCATAACAAGAAATTCACAGATTCAATCAAAATCATACATAAACCACAAATAACCCATTGCTCACAAATTACTCCAATGAGCTCCAAGACACCACCCGGAGCTAGGATGAGCTACCCGGAGCTTCCCTAGTTCCATGAGACCCTAGAGAACACATCAATCTGAAAGTGTATGTGTGCACGAGAAGGGGGGGGGTTGAATCGTGCAAGTTTTAAAAATTACTTCTTAAAACTTTTACTTAGAAAGCTGTTTTTACTCAGAAGATAGATTTTAAAGTTTGCAGCTGAAATTGCTTTCTGAGAAGATTAAGTTTCTGAGAACTTAGTCTTTCTGAGAAAGTTCCTTTCTGAGCAGTTTTAAGAAAATAACTTTGAGTTAGAGTTTCTTAAACGCTTTCTGATCTTAATCAATGAAGTTTTCACGAGACCTCTTAATTAAAGTTGTGATAGAGATTTTCTCAAAGATTTGTACAAGTAAGGAGTAAGGGAGAAAAGCTTAACACAAGGAATTTTATACTGGTTCGGTTATAACCAACCTACTCCAGTCCTCAACCTTCAGTTGAGAGTTCTTAGATATTCTTCTTAATGTGCCTTCCCAGACAACACTGCCTTTACCAAGTAAAGGACTTCCACCACTTCACAACCCGAAGTGGATTTCTTTGCCTCACACTAGAGGACTTCCTTGCCTCAAACTAGAGGACTTCTTTGCCTTAAACACTTAAGGACTTCCTTGCCTCACAACTGAGGACTTCCTTGCCTTAATCACTTAAGGACTTTGAACTTTGCCTCAAACACCAGAGGACTTAAAACTGCCTTCACACAAAGAAGGACTTAGCGTTTTTCGAAAGTTTGATTTGATCAAAAACAACTACCAAGACTAAGTTACAAACCTAGTTTTACACTTAGTAGACTTCTAGAATTAACTTACAAATGTAAGAATTTACACCAATTCAGAACTAGAAGATTTTGCAAAGTTAGAAGAACAATTTCGTAAAAATTGTCTTTCTGAGAAAGTTCTAAGTTTTCGCAAAATGATTTTCAATTCAACAGAGTTTTGGTTCGTTTAATCAAGAGTTTTACCGCAAGAGTTTCGTCACATTGCTCTGGAACTGAACTCATATATATAGGCATCAAAGAGCCGCGAAATTAGAAGCTTTCACTTTGCTTATGTGGCTGTGTCCTTTTCAGAACGGCTCCCTGCTACAGTCAGCGCGAAATGAGGAACTTTTCAGAACTGCACAGTGCGCGTGTTCCCACTTCCTTAGCTAGTTGTAGCGAGCTTTCTGAGACTGCTTGCGATCCCTTGAGTCCAGACACTTGGTTGCTTCTGAGTCCAACTTTCTGAGAGTTGTACGGACTTCTGAGGCGAACCTTCTGAGGGAAGACCCTTCTGAGAACTACTAGTCGCAAGGTCTTCTGAGACCCTTCTGAGGCGACAGTGTTCTTTCCTCAGAAACATGTTTTCACCTTCTGCGCTTCTGTGACATCCTTTCTGATATCTTTTGGCGCTATGATTTTATCAATTGATCTCGAGGCTACTTGATGTTTTGTCTTGGTCTTTGCTCATGGTATTGCAATAATTTAAAGCTTTCTGAGACACTTAGCGCACATATTAGTACAACCTTAAGTAAAATTTTTATACTTATGGCTTACCTTGTTATCATTAAAACTTTCATTGCTCTAAGAGAATTATGCCTAATTCTCTCAGAAGGGTTCTGGAGCTTACACAATCAACTTAGATCCACATCAAAACAAAAAATCTCAATATTCCCAATTCAAAACCCTAAACCCTCAAATCCAAAATAGAGAGGAATGAGAGACCAATAGAGAGAAAGAAATACTCTACACTTACCCATAATATACTAGATGAGCAATGCTAACTTGATCTTGAACATTAATGGAGTTTGGAGAGTGTTTGAGAGATATATGAGAGGAAGAGATGGAGAAGAAGAAAGGAAGAAAGAAAAAGAGAGAGAAAAGGGGGTTTACGGGAATGGAAGGGAAAAAGGGGGAGAAAGAAAAGAAAAAGGGGAGGGGAGGTGGGCCCCACTTGGCTCTAACTCCCCGGGTGTACCGTGATCTCTTACTCATACTACTCAGAATACCCGAGGTATTACAATCTTCCCCCCTTAAAGAATTCGGTCCCCAAATTCAAACACACATGGGAAAGGAAGGATGACCTGAGTCATCAAAGAGGTGAGGATATCTAGCCATCATGGCTTCCTCTGATTCCCATGTAGCTTCGTAACCCGAGTGGTCCCATCAAACCACTTTCACTCTAACCACTTCCTGCAGAACGGAGCTTTCGTACTTTGCCAATCACCAATCAACATCGGTTCCTACTCATATGCCCATACTTGTCCAAATTTGATTACATCCTTTACTTTAAAGACTCAGAGGGATGCACGACCCTCTAAAGAGAACCTCAAGGTCCATCATCTGTTGTTATCACCTACCTCGACTTTCACAAAGCTGAAACCCAAAATCGCTACTTCGCCACTCTCGAAACATTCCACACAGATTCTGCAATCCTTTTCCCTCTTATCACGCCTCGAGAAGAAGTCATACCAACACTTGGCCTACTTATTGATGTTACCAGAAGACCAGACTAAGGACACACGTGATCCCAAACATCTCCCAAAATCACGTTCACAATTCCGGAGCATGCCTTATAGAATCTGAATTGCCTTCACAGCCTAAGGTGAAAGACATTGTTAAGATCGAGACAATTTCCACGAACCTCCCGAACTTGCTCCAACAACACCAGATGAACTGAATCTCTCGGCCTGAAACACTAGAGAAGGGAGTTCCATGTAGCTGTACAATAACATCACCGGAGAGGTGAACATAACTGAGTACCACAAAAGTCACATTTTCTAAATGACATGAGCCGACTAGCTCATCCCGCACACCGTAAATGATAACGTGGTTTTTACCAATATTTTATGCCCTTAATTTGGATGATTGTATGCAATTCTTTGCTCTATTTTGGCCTTTTATTGTATTTAATACAATTTGGAATTAATCTGAGCTTAATAGAAATGAAGGCTAAAATAACAAGTTTTATGATGTTTTTACAATTCGAGGATGACCTTTGCACTTGATCTTGCATATTTTGTATTTTTAGTGCAGGTCACAGGTATTATTGGAGTTGTAGACATCAGGAATTGAGCAAGAAGCGGACCAGTGGATTTCAGAGTCAGCATCGAGCGCTCTAGCGCCTGTAGCGCGCCCCAGCGCGCGTGGCTCACTTAAACTCGTCACGTGCACAGCGCTGGCGCTCTAGCGAGCTATACGCGCCACAGTGCCGCGCCGCAACTCTGTCACAGCAGAAACCCTATCTGCACGAGTTGGGGGCCCAAATTGACTAGGGTTTGGAGGCTGCTCATCTTATTTAAAGGGAGCTAATGCATCAGAAACATCACCTCTCAACACCTCCACTTTTACATATTTTCTTTTCCTAGTTAGAGTTATTTTTGCTTCCCATTAGGATTTCCATCTTTCCTAGTTTAGCTCTAGCTCCATCTTTTACATTTCAAACGTTATTCGTCCAGCCCTTTTGGGTTTTGTAAGTACTCTTTTATCATTAATTCAGTTATTCGTTCGAACTTGCATTTAATTTCTTACTTTGTTCTTTATTATTAATTGCTTTCTTTATTCCAATTTATTTCTTGCCTTTTAATTTCTTGCCATGAGTAGCTAAGTCTCTTGGTGGTTTGTGAGGGTGTGAACATCATTGGGGTAAATTGAGGCTTTGTTCTTAATCTTGCATAAGTTTTCATTATCAACCCTTGGCATATAATTTGAGATCTTAAATTGTGTGTTTAATCCTTTGTCTTGGCTCACTCGATTGAGTTGGCTAATTCATTGGCATATGTTTATGTGTTAGTTGATTAATTGATGCATGGCATATTAGGAATTGGTAATGAGTAATTAATTGGCTGATTAGTCTCTTTAATTAGATTAATGTGATTGGCTTTAATAATTGTTGAAAGTGGAACTAAAGGTGAGATCTCACTAATTAATCCCATTCTAGGCAATTAATCATTAGAATCACAACAAAGGAGTTAGATCTAACTCCGGCGTAATTAATCAACTCATGCATTCTTTTGTAGCCAATGATAACACCTAATGAATGTTCCACCCCCATAAACCACTGTTTTTATTATTTTCAATTTATTCCAATTTAATTCCCTTGCATACAAAAACCCCCCAATTGTGACAAACCGTCATACAACTAGTCTTGTGCATTACTCTCTTAGCCATTCCTTGTGAGAGACGACCCTGGTTTCCACTAAACTATATTAGGGGAACTTGATTTAAAAATAATTAAATTTATGGTTGACACGACACAGCCATCAGTAAACCATATAAAGTTAAACGCCGCAAAATCTACTAGGTAAGGTTGTCACCAAATCCATGTCAATCATTACCAACTTTAACCCGCTGATATGCCAATCAACGAGAAACACAAGCTATCACAGTTCTCTTCCTGCCTTCCCACTAAATAACTCGTTCCGGTCTCAATACCTCTTAGCATTTCTTGAGTGATCCAAACATATAACATTGTGGGTGTCCTTTACAGTCAACCTTCTCACGTCACAAACGTTGGTACACCAAAACTCCTACTTCAATCTTAACGTCCCTTTTTCCGATTCCATTGAAAATTCCAAGTTCTTACATCATCATCATTAGCCTTAAGCTCCTTCACCCTTGAATTTTCTCTCTGTAATATCCTGACCTGAATCAGGACCACTAAGCCTCATCGTGTGTTAGAATTACCCCTAGACTTCCTGACTTAAAATGCAACCCCTTCATATTCATCTGACATACTTCATCCACTAGGGCTTGACCGTAGAAACAATAAAAGATAATCAACACATGAACTTCGGTCTCCTACATCAACAACCTTATTAGCTTCCTCCCAGCTGATAAATAACATTGCACATAATTCTCAAACGTCGTGTCCACCTACGTGTCCTCAGATCTCAAGAGCAAACTTCATTACAAACACCTTCCATTCGTGGGTGAAATGTCCCTACTCACGTTGTTTTAACTTTCTTAAACATAGGCAACACCCTCCAATGATTCCCAAGAGAACTTTCCAATGCTGTACTCGAACCATCGTCACACTGGGGCCCTTCTGATCCTGACTTTATAAGAATAGAGGCAGTGCTCACGCACTCCTTAAGCTTTTTGGAAACTCTGATTGACTTCTTACCACTGAGAGCGAACACCATCTTCGATTGACCGTGCCAATGGTACCACTGTTGCTAAGAAATCCTGAACAGAGGTGTCAGCAACACTGACTAAGTCCAAGAAACTCTTGGTTAGAGATGTGGTCTTTGGCTACTGCCGGATTGCTCTCTCCTTCTGGGGGTTTACCATAACCCGTCCTATCCAAGGGAAGCCGTTCCATCCAAAGATCGCATAGCATGCCGAGACGAGATCAAAGAGGCATGAATCACACACTATTCTTCTTGAGACACAAGGCTCACCTCATAGGGAGACAAATCCTACCTGCCTGGAACGTTAAATCCCTGATGCATGACATAAGGCAACTAAGGCACATACCACGGCAACATCACAATCCACCTCCTTAGTTCTAGTCACAACTTCCTCTCGCTTTCCCTCTATCGGACCTGTCTGAAAGGATAAGTCGAGTCAGGTATGGGTCGGGGACTCCCATTAAGCAAGGACATACCACACAAGATGTCTCAACTGTTTAAATCCAACACATATATTCAGACTCTAACGACACAACTCAGAATGAAACCTCTTGCACAAGTTCCAAAGGGGGAGATGAGGTCCAAATGATCCTAACCATCGCGTGATGGGGGATGCGTACTGCATGAAGCAAGATTCCAACCCGACCTGACTCTAGTTGTGGTCCTCACCGACCCTCATCTTTCTCTAGACGTAAGGTAGCGGTTCCAATGGCCGTAAAGATCACCCGAGACATCCTTACTAACTACTATCCTTTGTCTTATTCTTCTCTTTCAAACTTTTTATTAGCTCTTTACTCCTCTTGTGTGTTACCGATACTAGGGCCAACGCCCGTGACCTTGGGTACAAGCATTCTCCTTACCTAAAAATACAGATCAAAGTATATCGAGTTCCTTAGCCTCTTCGTAATCCACTTGACTTCCTTCCTTCTCATGTGACTTCATGAATCGCATAGCCGCATAACCCAACTGAACTCTATAGTGGCCTCAAATAGCGACATAATTAGGACCTGCTTGAGCTTAAAACTACTATGCTAACAACCCTTTTTAAATAACTGAGACTATCCTTCCTTTGAAGACTTTGCCGAACTCCTCCCACACTGGCGGTAGCATCCCGTCACTTAACTCTTTTCACCCGCCTCGTACCAAGAACAACATTTCCCTATATAGAGTAGGTTGTTATGTCCATGTCCAACATCATCATGACATCGAAGGGCCTATAGAACTCGGGTAGCCCTGTGTAAAACTCCTGAGGGTCTTCGCCCATGGGGTCTCTTGAGAACTCCGGCGGTCAACCTTAGGCAAAATTCCAGACTTACTTCATTCCCGTCATCAAGTTGTGGTTCACGTCCTTGTGGTGCCCTCTTCATGTAGGGTCACATCTCGTCGCTTCCCTGGTTCCGACTATTCAAAATCTATCTCACGGTGTTGGGCACTCGATGAATCTCTCTCATCACTTCCGCATGGATGGTCTATATTCCATCCCTACGAAAAGGGTAGGAGTTCCCTAAACAAGGGAATACCTCCCTACAAGGCAAATCCCTAAGGTAACGTTCTCTCACTTATCCGTGTGGCCTATCATTCGGAAAATAAAAGCATAGGAAACACTGCACGAGGTGTGCATATCCCTAGATAGTAGGGATTCAACGACGATAAAACTTATACTGACAAGATCCTACGATAACCTCTTAAAATTGTCTTCCTTAGAGTCACAAATGTGAAAATGGGCCGGCAACCATTTACACTATTGTCACCCTACTAAAGAACAATTGCTCCATATGTTACAAAACTCGAACCTAGGCTCTGATACTAACTTTGTCACGACCCAATCCGGATACGTGACCGGCACATGGGACACCGAGTCCCATGTCAGCCTTAACCTGCTATTATATCGACATATTCAAAATACTCAATATCAACAACACTCGTTTCATGCATATACATACATATATATATATAAACACCATGGGGATTATATCATTCAATCCTAGGTTTCACCATACACAGATTTCATCTCATAAGAATACATCACAAATATAAATAGTCTTACATAGACCACAACACATACACTAGCTATAATAATACTTAGGAACCCTGTTTGTAACATTATGGAGCACAAAACCTACTCTCTCTATTACTACTATTGCCTCTAAACCAGGAGGCTCACCATAGCTAAGAGCTCGGAGGTACGGACAAGTCCATCCCTTGATCTGCACCTAAATCTGAAAATGTTTTGTATAAATGGGTGAGTCATACGCTCAGTGAATAAACATGTTATAAGCAGTGTATAAAGCATATAACAGTGCAATGCAGTCATAACATAAACCAATAACATATATGTATCGATTCCATCGTTCTTATACAGTCTCTTTATCTTGGTATCTTTTAACCTATGAACACCTGGAGCTCGGCCCGACTCATGTTCATAGGAAGTATGGATGTCCCGCGAGCTATGCCCCTCATCAGACACCATTTTGAGAAACCCCGCGAGCTATGACCCTCATCAGGTTTCCCATTTACGACTCCGCGAGCTATGCCCCTCCTCAAGTCGTTTTACCATCTCTTAATTCCTTCAATTTTTATCTTATTTAGCATTGTTAGTGGCACATATCATTCATAATCACAGCATAAGTAATTCATCATCATCTTCACAACATTTACATAGCACTCATGCATCACCGTTTCATCATCACATCACCAGCATCATATCATAATTAAAACGACATCATAAACATCCAATTAATAAGTTTCGGGTAGTGGTGAACGAATGGATTTGAGTAACTAACTTTAAAATATGAAAATTTTGAGTTAAAGTCTTGAAAATGGTAATTTAGTACAGCTGTAATCGATTACAGACCTCTGTAATCGATTACCTGCTTCAAATTTCGTTCTGAAGAAAATTTTTGCGAAAATTGGCAGTCTGTAATCGATTACAAACCCGCAGTAATCTATTACAGAGTTTTGGTAATCGATTACAGTAATCGATTACCAATTCGCTGTAATCGATTACAGCCTGGGTCAGAGACGAAATTCTGCAAAAAACTTCGCGAAAATCATCCCCAAATCCACATTTTCACCACAACCCATCAAAATCAAACACAACCAACATGCAATATCAATTATATATCAACCAATCTCAGTCCCTATCAACTATCATGACCAGAAATTCACAGAATCAATCAAAATCATACATAAACCACAAATAACCCATTACTCACAAATTACTCCAATGAGCTCCAAGACACCACCTAGAGCTAGGATGAGCTACCCGGAGCTTCCCTAGTTGAATGAGACCCTAGAGAACACATCATAAACCTCAGATTCTCAACAAAATCAAAAACCCCCAATTTAAACCCTAAGACCCCAAAACCGAGATTGAAGAGAAATATACATCAATGGAGAAAAAGAAATACTCTACACTTACCCACAATATACTAGACGAGCAATGCTAACATGAATCTTGAAGTTTAATGGAGTTTGGGTGAGAGTTGAGGAAGAAGGAGATGAGGAAGAGGAAGAAGAAGAAAAGAGAATGTGAGGGAGAGAGAGATACGGGAAGAATGAGGGGGAAAGGGAGAAAAAGAAAAGAAAAAGAAAGAAAGGGGTGGGGAGGTGGGACCCACGTGGTTCTATCTCCCCGGTGCACCGTGATCTCTTACTCAAACTAACTCAAAATACCTGAGGTATTACACTGCTGCTGCGGAGGTTACTGTTGTCGCTCGGGCGGCGGCGGTGAGCTCGAGCTTGAGGGTGAGAGAGAGAGCCCGATGGAGAGAGGGGGCTGCTGTCGCTGCTTCTGTGGCTTCTAGTGGCGTCCGACTGTGACCGGAGAAGTAAGAAGAGAGGCGTGCGGCTCTCGCCGCCGCCGCTGCTACGACCGCAAGGCGCCGATTGTGGCTGTTGTCGCTGCTGTTGCGAGTGGCGCCCGTGTTAAAATATGGATGTTCGATGATGATGACACTGTTGTGTTAGTGGTGGCTATGGATGATCCATCATGATGATGTTGCTGTGTTAGTGGTGGCTTCTATTGTTGCCGCTGTTGTTCTCCGGTCGACGTTGCTGCTGGTGGTGGTTTCTGACGTCACGAGGCTGGCTGGGACGTGGCCAATGGTGGTGTTGTGTTTCCCCGCGGCAGTCGCTTTGTTTCTTGTTGTTTCCTTGTCTGCTCCCCTGTTTCTTGTGCTCTGTGTTTTGTCTCGTTGTTCTCCCCCTTGTTGCTGTTACATGAATAACATATATAGCTACTAGGTTAAATCTAAAATTAATGTAATGGAATTATGATTTATTTTTACTGATTGTGTTTGATTGATTTTGATTTTATATTTAATGTGATTGTATTTGATGAGATTTTGATTGATGATAATTGATTTTGAGTTGATTGTGATTGTTCCTAATTACACCTGATTTGCATTAAATTTGATCTAATTGCAATTTTGAAACCTATTTTTTTTATTTTTCTATTTTTTGTGTTTTTCTAGTTTTTATAAAAATCCGGACAAAATACGGTGTTTACAGAGGCAAAGGAAAGTCCTTGATTGTTTGTGGCAAGTTAAGTCCTCTGTTGTCAGGCAAGTGAAAGTCCTTTAGTGTTAAAGCTAAGGAAAGTCCTCCAGTGTTTGAGGCAAGTTAAGTCCTTGTGTTGAGGCAAGAAAATCCATTTCGGTTGTAAAATGGTGAAAGTCTTTTACGGTGTTAAAGGCAGTGTTGTCTGGGAAGGCACAATAAGAAAAATATCTAAAGGAAACTCTCAACTGAAGGTTGAGTACTGGAGTAGGTTGGTTATAACCGAACCAGTATAAAATCCTTGTGTGTGATCTTTTCTGTCTACTCTTTTATTTATAACATCTTTTGAGAAAATATCAACTCTGATTTAGAAGAAGAACCTTCTGATAACTTATTAAAGTTCATTTTAAAAGAAGTTTCAACAAGACTTATCTAAAACTAACTTCTTGAAAACTCAGAAGGATTGCCTTCTCAGAAAGTTAAAGTTCTCAGAACCTTAACCTTCTCAGAAGCTAAATTCCGCTGCGACTCACAAGTCTCCCTTCTGAGAAGATTCTTCTTCTAAGACAAGATTTTAAAGAACTTAATTTTTAAAGAAGCACGATTCACCCCCCCCCTCTCGTGCACATATACACCTTCACGTGCGTCTTAGTTCATTTTATACATGTGAATATACATAATCATAAGGTGACATGAATGACTTACATTCTACAATGCACATACAAAAGCAACATTCATAACACATAACATGGCTTTCTTTAATCTTGTCTTTAACTTTACTTTTATCTGTAACATTGTGGCAAGCCACCCTCCCTTCCTTTTCCTCCTAACACCCGGCCCCTAGGCATGAGCTTATCCTAATCTTATGGGGGAGAGGGGGTAAATTTCACCTTCCCTTAGTGAAGAGGTTGTATACTGAGGATGTCATCCCTCCCTTAGCAACTCTCAACACATACTGAAGGCTACATAGTGTCTTACTTTAACTTTAACTTTACATTGTCTCATAACATCTTTATCTTTAACATCATATCATATCATAAATATAAGAGTTAAACCTCAAATTGGTCCTCCACTTTGTATGCGTGAATCAAATTAGTCTTCCACTTTAATTTTTGCTCAAAATAGTCCTCCACTTTTCACTTTGTGAATCGAGTTGGTCCTCCATTTATTTTTTATATTATAACTCTGTTAATTTCTGCTGATATGGACTGTTTATAACTAACTTAGCAAGTACTATGTAATCCTAGAAATTCATAACTCCTATAACTCCTCCGATTTACTTGTTTTGAATCAAAATAGTTCTCTTTAAATAAGAGTGGATAATTATTTTGATTCAAAACAAGTCAAATGGAGGACTAATATGAGTTATATGTATTTATAGGGTTACATGTCACTTGTCAAGTTGTTATTAAATAGTCCACATTAGCAGAAATTAACAGAGTTATAACAAAAGAATGTTAGGAGAACTAACTTGATTCACATATTGTAAAGTGGAGGACTATTTTGAGCAAAAATTAAAGTGGAGGACTAATTTGATTCACGCATGCAAAGTGGAAGACCAGTTTGATGTTTAACTCATAAAATAAAGATTATAGCTTTTAAAATATTAATTAAATGAAAATTTTAAATATAATGAAAATTGAACGCTATATATTTTAAAATGTGAGATTTCATAATTTTTTTGGTTGTGTTATAAAATAAAGACTATAACCTTTAAAATATTGAATCACATGAATTTTTCACACATAGTAGAAATTGAAGGCTATATATTTTAAAACATGAGATTAATTTTTTTTATACACTATAAAATAAAGACTATAGCCTTTAAAATATTGAATCACATGAATTTTTCACATATAGTAGAAATTAAAGGCTATATATTTTAAAATGTGAGATTTCACAATTTTTTTTTTGGTTGTGTTATAAAATAAAGTGTCACGACCCAACTCGGATCCGTGACCGGCACATGGGACACCGAGTCCCATGTCAGCCTTAACCTGTAATCCACACAACAAACCAGCTAAACAGCAATAACCACAACTACTACAACATCACACATCACATAATATCCATACATAAAGATAGGGTTTTTGAGTATCATCCCTATACCCCTAACCCATACAATCCAAACATAACATCCTTCGTAAATCAGAATCAACAAGTCTTAATTAGACTATCTCAATTACGCCTAACATAGACAATCCTGTTTGTAAACTTATGGAGCATACTACAGAGACAAAAGATAATAACTTAGCGCCTCTAACATTGAGGCTCACCGAATCTAAGAGCTTGGAGGAACGGAAGGATTTGCCTCCGGATCTGCACCTGAATCTGAAAATGTTTTGTATGAATGGGTGAGTCATACGCTCAGTGAATAAACAGGTTATAAGCAGTGTATATATGAAGCATATAACAGTACAACGCGATTACAACATAAACTAATAACATATATGTATCAATTCCATCATTCTTATACAGTCTCTTTATCTTGGTAGCTTTTAACCTATGAACACCTGGAGCTTGGCCCCGACTCATGTTCATAGGAAGTATGGATGTCCCGCGAGCTATGCCCCTCATCAGACACCATACTGAGAAACCCCGCGAGCTATGCCCCTCATCAGGTTTCCCATTTACGACCCCGCGAGCTATGCCCCTCCTTAGGTCGTTTTACCATCTCTTAATTCCTTCAATTTTTATCTTATTTAGCGCTGTTAGTGGCACATATCATTCATAATCACAACATAAATAATTCATCATCATCTTCACAACATTTACATAGCACTCATGCATCATCGTTTCATCATCACATCATCAGCATCATATCATAAATACAACGACATCATAAACATCCAAGTAATAAGTTTGGGGTAGTGGTGAACGAATGGATTTGAGTAACTAACTTTAAAATATGAAAATTTTGAGTTAAAGTCTTGTAAATAGAGTTTTTGTACTGATGTAATCGATTACAGGCCTCTGTAATCGATTACCAGCTTCAAATTTCGTTCTGAAGGAAAGTTTTGCGAAATTAGGCAGTCTGTAATTGATTACAGACTCGTGGTAATCGATTACAGTAATCGATTACCAAATCGCTGTAATCGATTACAGCCTGGGTCAGAGACGAAATTCTGCAGAAAACTTCGCGAAAATCATCTCCAAATCCACATTTTCACCACAACCCATCCAAATCAAACACAACCAACATGCAATATCAATCATATATCAATCAATCTCAGTCCCTATCAACTATCATAACAAGAAATTCACAGATTCAATCAAAAACATATATAAACCACAAATAACCCATTACTCACAAATTACTCCAGTGAGCTCCAAGACTCCACCCGGAGCTAGGATGAGTTCCCCGAAGCTTCCCTAGTTGGTTGAGACCCTAGAGAACACATCAAAATCCTCAGATCCATACCAAAACCAAAACCCCAAATATAAACCCTAAACCCCCAATCCGAAAATAGAGATAAATAGACATCAATGGAGAAAAAGAAATACTCTACACTTACCCACAATATACTAGATGAGCAATGCTAACTTGAATCTTTAAGATTGATGGAGATTTGGTTGAGATATGAGAAAGAGAGAGATGAGAGAAAGAGATGTGGAAGAAGGAGAAGAGAGGAAATGGGGGTGAGAGGGGTTACGGGAAGAATGAAGAAAGAAAGGGAAAAAGGGTGGGGAGCTGGGACCCACTTGGTTCTATCTCCCCGGTTGTACCGTGATCTCTTACTCAAACTAACTCAGAATACCTGAGGTATTACATAAAGAATATATAACCTTTAAAATAATGAATCATATGAAATTTTCACATATAGGTGAAATCAAAGGTTATGTATTTTAAAATTTGAGATTTCACAATTTTTTTGATTGTATTATAAAATAAAGACTATAGGCTTGAATTACATGAAATTTTTACATATAGTAGAAATTGAAGGCTATGTACTTTAAAATATGAGACTATTTTTTTTTTAGATACACTATAAAATAAAGATTATAGCCTTTAAAATACAGAATCACATTAATTTTTCATATACTAGAAATTAAAAGCTATATACTTTCAAATGTGAGATTTCAAAAAAAATTTATTGTATTATAAATAAAGACTATAGCCTTTAATATATTGAATTATATGATTTTTTCACATATATTGGAAATTGAAGGATGTATACTTTAAAATGTGAGAATTTAATGTTTTTTTTCTTGTACTATAAAATAAACACTATAGACTTTAAAATATTGAATCACATGATTTTTCACACATACTAGAAATAGAAGGCTATATACTTTAAAATGTGAGATTTCACAATTTCTTTGGCTGTATTGTAAAATATAGGCTATAACCTTTAAAATTATGAATCAATGAATTTTTCACATATAATGCAAATTGAAGGTTCTATACTTTAAAATGTGAGATTTTACAATTTTTTTTGTTGTATTATAAAATAAAGACTATAACCTTTAAAATATTGGATCACATAAATTTTTCACTTATAGTGGAAATTGAAGGCTATATACTTTAAAATATGAGATTTTACAAATTTTTCGGTTCTATTATAAAATAAGGACTATAGCTTTTAAAATATTGAATCAAATGAAAATGTAACATATTGTGGAAATTGAAGGCTATATACTTTAAAATATGAGATTTCACTATTTTTTGGTTGTACTATAAGATAAAGTCTATTGTCTTTAAAATATTGAATCACATGGATTTTCATTTATAGTGGAAATTGAAGGGTATATACTTTAAAATATGAGATTTCATAATTGTTTTTGTTGTATTATAAAATAAAGATCATATCCTTTAAAATATTGAATCACATGAATTTTTCACATGTAGTTGAAATTGAAGGCTATATACCTTAAAATGTGAGATATTTTTTGGTTGTATTATAAAATAAAGAGATAGACTTTAAAATATTGAATTATATGAATTTTTATATATAATAGGAATTGAAGGCAATATACTTTAAAACGTGATATACTATTTTTTTGGATACACTATAAAATTAAGATTACAACCTTTAAAACGTGAGATTTGACAATATTTTTTATAGTATTATAAAATAAAGACTATAACCTTTAAAATACTGAATCAAATGAAATTTTCACACTTAGTAGAAATAAAAGCCTATATACTTTAAAATGTGAGACTTCACAATTTGTTTGGTTGTATTATAACATAAAGACTATAGCCTTTAAAATATTGAATCACATGAAATTTTCACATATAGTGGAAATTGAAGGCTATATTCTTTAAAATGTGAGATTTCACAAGTTTTTTGCTTGTGTTATAAAGTAAAGACTATAACCTTTAAAATATTGAATCACATGAATTTTTCACATATATTTGAAATTGAAGGCTATATACTTTAAAACATGAGATTTTTTTTTTTTTATACACTATAAAATAAAGACTATATAGCCTTTAAAATATTGAATCACATGAATTTTTCACATATAGTAGAAATTGAAGGGTATATAGTTTAAAATGTGAGATTTCACAATTATTTTTTTGGTTATATTTTAAAATAAACACTATAAACTTTAAAATATTCAATCACATGAATTTTTCACATATAGTTGAAATTGAAGGCTATATACTTTAAAATGTGAGATTTCACAATTTTTTTCATTATATTATAAAATAAAGACTATATACTTTAAAATATTGAATTATATGAATTTTTCACAAATGGTAGAAATTGAGATCAATGACTAATTGATTTTTAGAGTCATTGAAAACCTTGCTACTATGAGCCTTAGGATGCTCTTTGATTTCATGAAATTTATTGTCCCAGATGGAGCATTGGTGAATGATTGATTAGCCATGGTTGTTCTTAGTACCCTTTTTTGTTCATAGAAAATTCACTTTGTAAAAATAATTAATAGGCAAAGATATATACATGATATAGAATAATATATGACAAAAAAATAAAATGTTGAGAGAAATCAACAATCAAAGAAAAATTAAATTGCAAGAATTTTGAGAGTGATATTCTCAAACCTATAATAATGAGAAAGAATTACAAACCTATGCTATGGAGAAAGATAGAAGAGAGAAAAAGATGTATGAATCCACAAGACATAGTTATCTTTTTGTAATACCTCGGGTATTCTGAGTTAGTTTGAGTAAGAGATCACGGTACAAACGGGGATATAGAACCACGTGGGTCCCACCTCCCCACCCCTTTTCTTCTTTTCCTTTCTCTTTCTCTCTTTTCTTCCCCCACTCTCCCGTATCTCTCTCCCTCTCATTTCCCATTTCTTCATCTTCTTCCTAATCTCTCAAATCTCTCAAATCCCTCACCCAATCTTCATCAATCTTCAAGGTTCAAGTTAGTATAGCTCATCTAGTATATTGTGGGTAAGTGTAGAGTATTTCTTTTTCTCCATTGATGTCTATTTCTCTCCAATCTCGGTTTTGGGGTTTTAGGGTTTAAATTGGGGGGTTTTGATTTTGTTGAGAATCTGAGGTTTATGATGTGTTCCCTAGGGTCTCAACCAACTAGAGAAGCTCCGGGTAACTCGTCCTAGCTCCGGGTGGTGTCTTGGAGCTCATTGGAGTAATTTGTGAGTAATGGGTTAATTGTGGTTTATGTATGATTTTGATTGAATCTGTGAATTTCTTGTTATGATAGTTGATAGGGACTGAGATTGGCTGATATATAATTGATATTGCATGTTGGTTGTGTTTGATTTGGATGGGTTGTGGTGAAAATGTGGATTTGGAGATGATTTTTGCGAAGTTTTCTGCAGAATTTCGTCTCTGACCCAGGCTGAAATCGATTACAGCGAATTGGTAATCGATTACAGTAATCGATTACCAAAACTCTGTAATTGATTACTGCGGGTTTGTAATCGATTACAGACTGCTTATTTTCGCAAAAATTTTCTTCAGAACGAAATTTGAAGCTGGTAATCGATTACAGAGGCCTGTAATCGATTACATCAGTACTAAAACTTTATTTTCAAGACTTTAACTCAAAATCTTTATACAATTAAGTTACGTTTTCAAATCTATTCGTTCACCACTACCCCAAACCCGATATTGGTTGTTTATGATGTTATGTTGATGATGATTGAATGAAATGCAAATATGCGATTGTGAAATGATTATGATTAAATGACAATTAAGGTTGGTTGGTTCGGCCTGAGGAGGGGCATAGCTCCCGGGATCGAGTATTAAGAAAGTCTGAGGAGGAGCTGAGCTCCCGGGACTAAAGATCTGAGGAGGGGCTGGGCTCCCGGGATCTCTAATAATAAATACACTTGTAATAGGAATGGATAAGACGAATTGCGGAATGTGTTGTATGTGATCATGATATTGTTGCATAAACTGTTTTTAATCTATTATTCACTGAGCGTATGACTCACCCATTAATACAAACCATTTTCAGATTCAGGTGAAGATCAGGAGGCGAGCCCTTCCGTTCCTCCAAGCTCTTAGCTTTGGTGAGCCTCAATATGTAGAGGCGTTATCTTATGTCTGTTATGTCAGTAGTATGCTCCATAGGTTTACAAACAGGATTGTCTAAGTTATGTTTGTATTGTAAGTCTAATTAAGACTCGTTGAATTTCTATTGGGTTATGTTGGCTTGTGGGTTAAGCAGGATGTTATGACCATATTATATGTATTATGGATTTAGGGGTGATACCTTGTGAACCCTATTATATGTATGGATTTTATATATATATGCATGTTAAAGTAGTTGTGGCTGTTGTTGTTTAGCTGGATTGTTGTGTGGATTATAGGTTAAGGCTGACATGGGACTCGTTGTCCCATGTGCCGGTCACGATCCGAGTTGGGTCGTGACACTTTTTATAGTGGATTGTATAGTAGTAACTCATAAGATTATATACCAAATATACATAATTGTACGACGAGGATACATACACGTCAATTTTATCTTAATCCAATTGTCCTTAGCGAAATCCATTTTGACCATGCTCTATAAGGAAATTGATAACGTAAAAATCCCTACTGCAACATCCTCAATTTTAGGACTGTTAGTTGATTTATTTTATTGTGATAACATTAAGTTGATTTACAAAATAATAATAATTCATATAGAGTTTATATATATATATATATATACACGTTAGTTATATATAGGTAATTAATATATATACATATATAGAAATCGTAACTAGGAAAGAAATAATATAAATTTCATATATATATATATATATATATATATATAAGAATCGTAATTTGGAAAGTAATATATATACACACACGTAGGTAAGTAATATATATACATATATAAGAATCGTAATTTGGAAAGGAATATTATTAATTAATATAGATTATATATATATATATATAAACGTGTGTATAGGTAAGTAATATATATATATATATATATATATATATAGAAATCGTATATGTATGTACGATATATAGAAATTGTAATTAGGAAGGAAATATTGTTAATTAATATAAATTTTATATATATATATATATATGTACGTTAGTTATATATAGGTTAGATATATATAGGTAATTGATATGACATATATATGTAGGATTATAATAGATACTAATCAACTCTATCATTCCACCAATTAAATCAAAACCCTAATTTTTTTTTAGGGAAAGTTTACCCATCACTTCACTATTTAAATACTCATAGGAAGAGTCAGTAGAGGAGTTTTTCTAAACACTAAAAAGAGAGAGAGAGGCAAGAGGGATTTTGTCTAGGAGCTTTTGTCAACATCTTCAAGCTTTTGAGGTAGGGATTGTTGTGCCTTATTGCTATTCATGTATGATTTTATGTTAATGTATATTCTTAAATTTTATTATGTTATTGTATCATGTTTATTGTACTTCTTCAAGAATAAATGATAAGTTATGTTAAAGAATGGAGTATTGTTTTGAGTTAATACATTTATATGTAAGCCATTAAGATAAAACGTAAAACATCTGGTAAATAATTAGTACATGTAAATATATATGTGCACACACGTAAGAAACAATAAAGAAATTGTAACACATATGATATATATATATACACATATATATGTGCGTATGGCGTGAACCTTGGCAGCGTGAGCGACTATTTTATATATATATATATATATAATAATAATAATAATAATAATAATAAACAAATAAAATAAAAATAAAACAGTTTACTAGTATATGTATATTACTCTTACATATTATTATTATATAAACTTATACCTATTAACATGTATATTAGTTAATAGTAGGTAGATAACATGTAGAAATAATAATAATAATATGATAATGGTAGTAATATTAATAGGGAAGATAATAATAAAATGTTAACCCTAATAATAATAATTATTATGAATGGGTAGGTACTGTTAATAATAAATAAGTATTATTAGAAATAGTTAATAAGTATTATTAACAATGGGTATGTGTTATTAGCGTGTATAATGGTTAGTACCGAGTGAGTAACAAGAAACTATATTAATAATAAAATTAAAGTAATAAGACGGTAATAAAGTTAAGTTGTTAACTTTATAACTTTAGGAATAAGATAATAGTAATTAGTAACTATGATAATAAGATATTATGTTGACTTTATAACATTAAGAACAATACAATAAAATATTAAATAAGATATATATAAGTATATGAGATAATATCTGATACATGATAATAATAATAACGATAATATAGAAGAAAAGATTAGTGATGAATAAAATATAAGGATTTACAAGATACTTGAGGGTAGAGTAAAAAGTACAAGTAAAACTAGAATAAATTACAAAGTAAGAAATAATAATAAAATAAACGAGATCAAATGACATGAAAGGTGTCGAAGCACTAAGAATAATATTTATAAGTAATTATATATCATGTTTATTTGATAAGGTGTTGTATTTATTTATTCTCCATGATGTGAGAGCAAGTAAGTGTATGTGCTATGTTTATTTCATGATGTTAAAAAATATATTTTACATGTTTGATGATGATTGCATTTCAAGTTTATGCATAATTAAAGTAAAGATAATTAAAAGTTATAGGAAAAGTAAAGAGATGATCCTCCGGTAAGGGGAGGTGATTCGCCAAGATGATGACGATCCTTCGGTAAGGGAAGGTGACTCTCAAAAGTACCCCATAATTAAAGATTATAAGAAAAGTAAAGAGATGATCCTCCGGTAAGGGGAGGTGATTCGCCAAGATGATGATGATCCTTCGGTAAGGGAAGGTGACTCTCAAAAGTACGCCATAATTAAAGATTATAAGAAAAGTAAAGAGATGATCCTCCGGTAAGGGGAGGTGATTCTAGCCAAGATGATGACGATCCTTTGGTAAGGGAAGGTGACTCTCAAAAGTACCCCTCTCCCGAAAGGGAACCCAAGGTGGCGACGGCCACGGTATGAGCTCATTACCAAGAAAGAAAGAAGTTGAGGGAGGTCCATATGGACTAAGGCAAAATTAAAGTTAAAGTTAAAGTAAAGTAAAACAAAGTTAAAGTTAAAGTTAAAGGTAAAGTAAAGTTAAAGACAAGAAAGAACTAAGATGTCATGAAAATGTTTATGTGGCTAACTGTCTTATGAATGAGTTATTATGTGAATTTTTAATATGAATATGTTCAATGCATAACATGTTTATTATGTTATTAAGAAGCATGATTAAAAGCCATCCACTTCAACTAAAGGAATTTTTAACTTAAAATTGAACAAGTCTTTATGTATGATCACAATTTCATAAAAAACTCGAAGTGGCGGAGATGGATACGATGACACTTATGTGTGCATACCCTACTGAGAAATTATAGTTTCTCACCCCTATTTCCATACCATCTCTAGATGGAGAGCTCTGGTAGGATGCTGAAGGACCTGAGGGTCCCTCCGTTCGTAAGGAGCTTAGAAGATCAACCGCTGGAGGAAGCCGTCATACCAACGTCCAAGACACCTGTAGCCGAGGCAACGACGCTTAGAGCTTCCGTTGTTTTATACGTTTTTCCCTTATTTATGTGCTTTACCCTTAGTTAAAGTCGGACCATTATTAGCCGGCGATGTTTATATTAGTAATATATTATATTCAATAATTGTTATGATTCATGTATTTGGGAATATTTGTGATGTATGTTTAAAGTTAGAATTGCATTGCATGTATATATTACATAGATATATTATGTATGGTTATACCTAGCGTGTATATATTGACGATTGCCCCTATTTTCACGATATTATATTTTCGAAAATAAATTCCCACGTATTTTCCGCGTATATTATTTTAAAAGAAAGGAACAAGCTACAAAATCAGGACGTGACACTTGATGATTGGCCTAAGATGACTTAAGCATTAAGGGCTAATTTCTAGGGTGTTACATTTGGTATCAGAGCCTGTCAATCCTTTTGGGGCTTGAGGATTGGACCTTCTATGCTTTTGTTGCATAGTACGTTAGTTAGACATTCTTTTAAGGTTTGGCCTGTATGGCAACCTTCAGGATAGAAACGCATGGATGTCAAGTTGTGTGTTGCAGTAGCTATGCATTCTTAAACCAAACGTTGGGTCTGGCCAACTCGATGGTTTTGTTTTGTGTGTATAGGGACTGATGACTCCAATAAAACATAGTAGGGACGTGTTGCATACCTCGAGGAGCGAAGGAGTTGCTGTAAGAGTTTCATCAGGAGCATTTCATCCCCAGAAACATGACAAGGATCACCCAAATTAGCAAGGACGATCTGACATGAACAACCTAGAAGGAAGCATGGGATGCCTCGATCATTCTTGAAGTTAGCAAGATCAACCCCTTTGCGGTTGTCGGATCCCTCAACCCGAGCATCGTTAGCAACTGGATTTTGAGGATGAAGGAGTACTTCACCGACATGCCATACACGGAAGAACAGAAGTTTGTTCATGACGCCCTCATGTCAGTAGAAGATGCAAGGTGTTGGTCTTTTCGCAACTGGATTCTTCTCATCCCAGACGCTTAGAAGTAGTTCTCGCCACTGACCTTGTGAGACCTTTGGACTACCTATCGTCCGAGGTAGGTGTTCGTAGGTTGTTTGGTTTTGCCATGTTTGCGGTGATGACTAGCCTTAATCATCATTTATGTACCCATGTTGTGCGAAAGCGCAATGGGATGTTGTTTGAAAACCATGTCTAGGCTTAAGGTCGAACTACCTCTAGTTTTACTAAGGCCTAGTCGAGGTTAGTTAAGGGTAGTCGACCTTAGTTAAGAGTTGGTTGCCTTAACTAGTTAGCCACGAATGGTTGCCCGTCTTTGGTTAATCATGGCCTCTATATGTTTTCTTGTGCGTTAACTACACCCTCGTTTGATTTAGACAAAAAAAAAAATGTTTTCGAAAAGATTTTACATGGAAACTAAAAGGTATGTTTTCAAACATGTCTTCTGCTCATATTTTTGAAAGGATGTCTTTGCAAATTGACTTCACTTCTTTATTTATTTATTTATTTTTCATCAAATAAAAGAGTGTTTTACTTCGACCAGTTCCGTAGTCATGATGGGATAACGCTTATGAATAATCATGTCCTTCTAGCTGAACCCTCTTTCTTTTTGGAAACACTTTACCCCATCACATACATTGATAGATATAAGCCTTAACACCTCTAGGTACCTCACTCTCGTACATTAGAATATATGAGCCCTTACAGCCGAAGGTACCGTATCACCACTAACTACCGGAATATTCATTGACCGTGTCATACCACATCCTCTAAGCTTCCCAAACACTACCCTCCATCAACTATGAGTATAGAAGAAGTCTTTCCTCTTCTACATCGTTTGCATGATCCTAGAGAGAGACCACACTTCCCTGTAATTACCTATTGCTCTTTAGAAACCTTTTGCCTTCTCACATATGTACCCATATATATACCATGTCGTCACAAGACACTAAACGTATTCCCTAACTCTACCTGACTTCAGGTACTAGTAGTCCCCTAAAACATTATATTCATACCCTTAAGAGTTAAGAAGGAGCATTTTTCTTCACGCATGCCATTAGTAAGATTCAAGAGAATCCTTGAGGAGCCATGTGAGAGTTAGTTTCATCATACCCATCTTGTTTTTGAAAGCTTGTCCCACATAGTGGCTTAGGATGTACGTCGAAGATGTTTTCGCCTCATCTTTTTTATTTCAAGTAAATTTCAAAAGTTTGCTCAGGTGATGTTTTGTTTTCAATATTGGTTTTAGAGAATGATCCCATACCCTATCAAATTTAAGGGATGAAGTTCCTTAAGACCCTTTTTACAATAATTAAGTTGCAAAGATCAAAATTAGTTTTTCTGTTAAATCTAGTTTTGTAACTATTTTATGTTGTTTTGAAAATCTCTCTGGAACTTCTTAATACGACGGTTGTAATCATGCATAGTAGGGTCCAATATGTTTTTCATGATTTTTGTGGGTTTTGAAAACATGCGTTGTGGACATGGGTAGATGATTTCCAAAATAACAGTACAATATAAGTTGAATAAAGTTTTTGAAAGCTTTTCCTCTATATGTTTTGTGAAAACTTATGCGATTAAATATCTTAGGAATAAATAAAATATGTTTTGATTGGAGTGAATGTGAGAATTTTAGAGTGTTTCTAAGAGCATAAAATTGCCTTCGATTGCAAGCAAAAAAGTTTTGAGCTCTAGGCTTGGTTTTTGTAGATCGAGAAAGTAGATGTGTTTTGAACTACTAGGACTTGGGGACTAACTTGGCTTTTCGAAAAAAAAGAACAAAAAAAAAACAAAAAAAAACGATACTTATTTTGGATTTTTGGCAGCTAACAAAAGTAGTTTTATTTTGGTTAGTTTGGCTAACAAAAAAAAAATGAGTTTGATTTCTAGTTTGTGACCACTCATGTTGATTGATTGTTATGCCGCTCGATTTTTTCGGGTTAGACGTTTGTGAACCCGTGTAAACCTTGCATCGAGTCTCTGCGAGGAAAATGGTTGCATGTGGTGTTGTTTGATCGAATATATGCTCAACATTTGTATGTATATGTGGTAATAAATTTGAGGACAAATTCTTTTTTTTAGGAGGGTGGAAATGTAACATCCTCAATTTTAGGACTCTTAGTTGATTTATTTTATTGTGATAACATTAAGTTGATTTACAAAATAATAATAATTCATATAGAGTTTATATATATATATATACGTTAGTTATATATAGGTAATTAATATATATACATATATAGAAATCGTAACTAGAAAAAAAATAATATAGATTTCATATATATATATATATATATATATATATATATATATATATATATATATATATATATATATATACACGTAGGTAAGTAATATATATACATATATAAGAATCGTAATTTGGAAAGGAATATTATTAATTAATATAGATTATATATATATATATAAACGTGTGTATAGGTAAGTAATATATATATATATATATATATATATATATATATATATATATATAGAAATCGTATATGTATGTACAATATATAGAAATTGTAATTAGGAAGGAAATATTGTTAATTAATATAGATTTTATATATATATATGTACGTTAGTTATATATAGGTTAGATATATATAGGTAATTGATATGACATATATATGTAGGATTATAATAGATACTAATCAACTCTATCACTCTACCAATTAAATCAAAACCCTAATTTTTTTTAGGGAAAGTTTACCCATCACTTCACTATTTAAATACTCATAGGAAGAGTCAGCAGGGGAGTTTTTCTAAACACTAAAAAGAGAGAGAGAGGCAAGAGGGATTTTGTCTAGGAGCTTTTGTCTACATCTTCAAGCTTTTGAGGTAGGGATTGTTGTGCCTTATTGCTATTCATGTATGATCTTATGTTAATGTATATTCTTAAATTTTATTATGTTATTGTATCATGTTTATTGTATTTCTTCAAGAACAAATGATGAGTTATGTTAAAGAATGAAGTATTGTTTTGAGTTAATACATTTAAATGTAAGCCATTAAGATAAAACGTAAAACATCTGGTAAATAATTAGTACATGTAAATGTATATGTGCACACACGTAAGAAACAATAAAGAAATTGTAACACATATGATATATATATATACACATATATATGTGCGTATGGCGTGAATACTATTTTATATATATAATAATAATAATAATAATACTAATAATAATAAACAAATAAAATAAAAATAAAAAAAAACAGTTTACTAGTATATGTATATTACTCTTACATATTATTATTACATAAACTTATACCTATTAACATGTATATTAGTTAATAGCAGGTAGATAACATGTAGAAATAATAATAATAATATGATAATGGTAGTAATATTAATAGGGAAGATAATAATAAAATGTTAACCCTAATAATAATTATTATTATGAGTGGGTAGGTACTGTTAATAATAAATAAGTATTATTAGAAATAGTTAATAAGTATTATTAACAATGGGTATGTGTTATTAGCGTGTATAATGGTTAGTACTGAGTGAGTAACAAGAAACTATATTAATAATAAAATTAAAGTAATAAGACGGTAATAAAGCTAAGTTGTTAACTTTATAACTTTAGGAATAAGATAATAGTAATTAGTAACTATGATAATAAGATATTATGTTGACTATATAACATTAAGAACAATACAATAGAATATTAAATAAGATATATATAAGTATATGAGATAATATCTGATACATGATAATAATAATAACGATAATATAGAAGACAAGATTAGTGATGAATAAAATATAAGGATTTACAAGATACTTGAGGGTAGAGTAAAAAGTACAAGTAAAACTAGAATAAAGTACAAAGTAAGAAATAAGAATAAAATAAACGAGATCAAATGACATGAAAGGTATCGAAGCACTAAGAATAATATTTATAAGTAATTATATATCATGTTTATTTGATAAGGTGTTGTATTTATTTATTCTCCATGATGTCAGAGCAAGTAAGTGTATGTGCTATGTTTATTTCATGATGTTAAAGAGTATATTTTACATGTTTGATGATGATTGCATTTCAAGTTTATGCATAATTAAAGTAAAGATAATTAAAAGTTATAGGAAAAGTAAAGAGATGATCCTCCGGTAAGGGGAGGTGATTCGCCAAGATGATGACGATCCTTCGGTAAGGGAAGGTGACTCTCAACAGTACCCCATAATTAAACATTATAAGAAAAGTAAAGAGATGATCCTCCGGTAAGGGGAGGTGATTCGCCAAGATGATGATGATCCTTCGGTAAGGGAAGGTGACTCTCAAAAGTACGCCATAATTAAAGATTATAAGAAAAGTAAAGAGATGATCCTCCGGTAAGGGGAGGTGATTCTAGCCAAGATGATGACGATCCTTCGGTAAGGGAAGGTGACTCTCAAAAGTACCCCTCTCCCGAAAGGGAACCCAAGGTGGCGACGGCCACGGTTTGAGCTCATTACCAAGAAAGAAAAAAGTTGAGGGAGGTCCATATGGACTAAGGCAAAGTTAAAGTTAAAGTTAAAGTAAAGTAAAACAAAGTTAAAGTTAAAGTTAAAGCTAAAGTAAAGTTAAAGACAAGAAAGAACTAAGATGTCATGAAAATGTTTATGTGGCTAACTGTCTTATGAATGAGTTATTATGTGAATTTTTAATATGAATATGTTCAATGCATAACATGTTTATTATGTTATTAAGAAGCATGATTAAAAGTCATCCACTTCGACTAAAGGAATTTTTAACTTAAAATTGAACAAGTCTTTATGTATGATCACAATTTCATAAAAAACTCGAAGTGGCGGAGATGGATACGATGACACTTATGTGTGCATACCCTACTGAGAAATTATAGTTTCTCACCCCTATTTCCGTACCATCTCTAGATGGAGAGCTCTGGTAGGATGCTGAAGGACCTGAGGGTCCCTCCGTTCGTAAGGAGCTTAGAAGATCAACCGCTGGAGGAAGTCGTCATACCAACGTCCAAGACACCTGTAGCCGAGGCGACGACGCTTAGAGCTTCCGTTGTTTTATATGTTTTTCCCTTATTTATGTGCTTTACCCTTAGTTAAAGTCGGACCATTGTTAGCCGGCGATATTTATATTAGTAATATATTATATTCAATAATTGTTATGATTCATGTATTTGAGAATATTTGTGATGTATGTTTAAAGTTAGAATTGCATTGCATGTATATATTACATAGATATATTATGTATGGTTATACCTAGCGTGTATATATTGACGATTGCCCCTATTTTCACGATATTATATTTTCGAAAATAAATTCCCACGTATTTTCCGCGTATGTTATTTTAAAAGAAAGGAACAAGCTATGAAATCAGGACGTGACACTTGATGATTGGCCTAAGATGACTTAAGCATTAAGGGCTAATTTCAAGGGTGTTACACCTACATGTATATATCACACATAGGAATCTTTTAAATTTTACTTCTAAAATATCTAATGATAATATTAAAATTAATATGGGATGTAAGCGTATAAAGTCTTATATTAGTCAATATTAACATATATCTTGTCAACCGACATTTAATAAAATTAAATTTACCGTTTCATGATCTAATTCCTTGATTTGCGCTATTTGTCACAAGTCACGTGTTGAGCATCATCCATTGGGGTATTAGGAGGAGGTGCCTGAACATTTCCATCTGCATAGTCATGAACAGACAATAGAGTTGGTTTTCATCGGTTATCGACATGTTTTCTGCTGCTTGAAACAAAATTCTATTTAGTTCATTGGGATTAGCAACCAATCGGTTTCCAGAATCAATGGAAGTCTTTCATCTAATTCTATTTCTAATTCATCACTAACCCTTACACACCTAATAAAATCATCCATCACCAAATTAAACTGTAATAGAGGTGTATAAGGGTAACTAATGAATTATGATTAAAATTTGGTAGTTTTATTTATTTTAAGTTATAATTATAATTTTTTTAATTTGAGGTTTTTCATTAATTTAGAAATTTGAGATTTAATGATTTAATTTGAGAATTTTGTATATAGATAATTTTATAAAATAAATAATGGATGACTCTTTTAAGTTGAAAACACTAAACTTTATTTTATTTTATGTGTTTACCATAGACCCTCTCCATACACATAAAATAAAATGGATTTTAGTGTTTTAAAATAGAGTTTAGTATTTTAAACTCAAAATAGCCCTCCATGACTTATTTTATAAAATTTTTCCGAAAATTTCTAAATTAAACCATTGAATCCCAACTTCCCCAATTAATAAAATCCTCAAATTAAAAAAAATATATAATCTTAATTATAAATAAATAAAACCACATAATCTTAATCCTAATTCATCATTAATCCTTATGTACCTCTATTTGGTGATAGTAAGTGCATAAGGATTAGTGATGAATTAGGAACTAAAATTTGATGATTTTATTTATTTGTAATTAGGATTATAATTTATTTTATTTGGGCATTTTATAATTTCGAGATTTTAGAATTTTTGGGAAATTTTTATAAAATAAGTCATGGAGGACTATTTCGAGTCAAAATAGTAAAATGAGGGACCTAAATGATATATTTACATTACACTATACATGTGCCACATGGGTGTTTTACTATGCACATCAGCACTTAAGAATGCACATTAGCACTTATCTAATAAAGTCACAAAAGAGATCCAACGGAATAACTAATTTGAGTTAGAGAATACAAAGTGGACGACTAATATGAACAAAAGATAAAGTAGATGACTAAATTGAAACACACATGCAAAATAGATCACCAATTTGAGGTTAAACTCAAAAATTGAAATTGAAATAATATTTGAACATGTCCCTTACAATATGACTGTGTGCGTTAACTTATAAATACATAGGAATTATATGATTGTGCATTATTATTAAGTTGATAATATAAAAATTGATAGTCATTATTAGCAATATATAATAGAATGAGTTATTATTATTATTATTATTGATAGAATTGCCATAATTGGCAAAATACAATGCTCATCATCATTGTATAAATTGTTCAAAGGGAAAACTAATAAGCAAAATATCAATTAAAGTGAAAAAGAAAAATAATGACCCAACAAAGCATCATTACTTCCTTCTTCATTATTCATAATATGATTTCCCCAAATCAACAGTTAGACATCATGTTTTTCAGCCAGTTTATCATCCATGTCAGAACTTCATTCACAACTGAAATCACAACAAACAAAACATTACTTGCAATTATATTAGTAAGTAATTAAGATGCTTATAAAAAATGAATATCAATTTTTCTAATATATTAATCGTATAAAAATATTTCACCCAATTATCCTATCATATATATTAACAAATATAATTAACATAAATTTCATTGCCCAAAAACAAAGAAAAATAATAATTGATTGACAATAAAAAAAACTCTTACATATTGATATACATAAAAATTAAATTTTACTATTATTATTATTGTAATTTATTTATTTACCTCCTTCACGATCGAACTGCATCAGCATCACCAAATTGTCAAAATAAAATTTCTTTTTTTCGAACCGTTGACGAAGCCGAGTGTAGGCAGCTTCCATCTCATCAAATTCAGCTTGAAGCCTTTCATTTTCCCTCTAGTTAAATATATAATAAAATCTATAATTAGTATTATTAGTTATATAATCATATATGCAAAGTGAAAGCACAATTTATACATTAACCAAATATATTAATTATTTTACCAAAAAAAAAATAGAAAGTTAGGAAATAAATAAACAAATTAATTAAAGGATATTACGTACTTGCAAAATATCATTCTGCTCTTCAAGCTCTCTAAGCCTTGCAGTAAGCTTCTTAATACGACGAGTATACACCCTTTTCGCTTTCCTTCTTCGAAGCATGTTCAAACTTCGAAGGATAATCAATGTCAATTAATAAACAACATTCTACTAAACTATTTTTTTTAATTAATAGGTACATTGAAAAATAATATATTAGAAATCATAATTAATGAAATTGGAGAATTGTATTCAAAATAAATGTAATAAATAATATATATGTATTAAAAGAATTATTTAACCTCATTCTAACCTATGGCGTCTAACGTTTTAAAAAATTAATACAAATAAAAGACAATGATAAGATCGGTAAAAATTATATTATTTAAAACATCATCAAAGATATAAGTGTATAAATTCTTATATCAATCAATATTAACATATATCTTGCCAACCGATATTTAATAAAATTAATTTTACCGTATCACGACTTTATTCCTTGATTTGCGCTTTTTGTCACGAGTCATGTGTTGAGCATCATCCGTTGGGGTAGTAGGAGGAGGTGCCTGAACATTTCCATATGTATCGTCAAGAACAAACAGAGTAGGGTTTTCATCGGTTATCGGCATGTTTTCTGCTCCTTGAAACAAAATATCATTAAGTTCATTGGGATCAACGATTGATTGATTTCCAGAGTCATTGGAAGCCTTGCTTGTAGGAGCCTTAGGATGCTCTTTGATTTCATCAAATTTCTTGTCACTGATGGGAGCATTGGTGAATGATTGATTGGGCCTGGTTGATACTTTTACCCTTATTTGTTTATAGAAAAAATCACTTTGTAAAAACAATTAATCCACAAACATATATACATGATATAGAATAACATATGACAAAAAAAATATTGAGAGAAATCAACAATCAAAGAAAAAATAAATTTCAAGAGTTTTGAGAGTGCTATTCTCAAACCTATGATAATGTGCTATTCTCATACATTCGTACAAGTATATCTCGCACGTAGGAATCTTTTAAATTTAATTTCTAAAATATATAATGATAATATTAAAATTATTCAGAGATATAAGCTTTATAAAGTCTTATATCAGTCAAAATTAACATATATCTTGTCAACCAACATTTAATAAAATTAAATTTACCGTTTCATGATCTTATTCCTTGATTTGCGCTCTTTGTCACAAGTCACGTGCTGAGCATCATCCATTGGGTTATTAGGAGGAGGTGCCTGAACAATTCCATCTGCATCGTCAAGAACAGGTGATAGAGTAGGGTTTTCATCGGTTATCGACACATTTTCTACTGCTTGAAACAAAATTTCTTTAAGTTCATTGGGATTAGCAGCTGATTGGTTTCCAGAGTCATTGGAAGCCTTGCTAGTAGAAGCCTTAGGATCCTCCCTGATCTCATCAAATTTCTTGTCACTGATGAGAGCATTTGTGAAGGATTGGTTGACCATGGTTAATCTTGATACCTTATTTTGGTTATAGCAAAATTCACTTTATTACAACAATGGACAAACATATATACACAATATAGAATAACATAAGATAAAAAAATAAAATAAAATGTTGAGAGAAATTAACAATCAGAGGAAAAATAAATTACAAGGGTTTTGAGAGTACTGTTCTCAAACCTATGATAATGAGAAAGAATTACAAACCTATGCTAGAGAAAAAGATAGATGAGAGACAATGATATACGAATCCATAAGACTTAGGTGTCTTTTTATAGTGGATGTCTAGTGGTAAATCATAAGAGTGTATTAAATAAAAGAGAATAAATCAATATAATTCATTTATGACAGTCAATATAATTAATTTGACAAAGACTGTATTAAAGTAATGAGACTTAAACTTATCTTTTTCTTCAATGGGCTACATGTCAAGTTAGGTATAGAGAGATCACCGGTCGTAAAGTTACGTGTCCTATTTATTGTTATATTAACATATATTTATTGTCACATGAAATATTGATTGTTCATTTTTTACTTTTTCTTTATATTGGTCATATCTAATAACTTTTGTTTAAGGATACAATAGATTTTTGGTTACATTGGATACAAAATTTTTTGGTCTAACGTTTTGTTCAGCTTTAGTTGTTCTCAATTTTGTTGTAGAGGTCGGTACGTACAAAGTCAGCATAGTATGATAGGCCCAACTTTGCTAGTCCAAGGTCAACTGATCCAACAAGAGAAGAATCATACCAGAATAAAAATAAAAATAAAAATCAAATTATCATAAAATCTTAGTTGTGCTAAAAAAATAACAAAGAGCATAGGTTTATTTGGATTGAGAAATGCTTTTTATACACTATATATAAAATCAACCTCCATCAATCACCAAATGCACTTTAAAACATTAGATTAATTTATTCATTTTGATACACTATAAAATAAAGATTATAGACTTTAAAATATTGAATTACATGAATTTTTCACATATAGTTTAAATTGAATGCTATATACTTTAAAATGTGAGATTTCATAATTTTTTTGGTTGTACTATAAAATAAAGACTATTGCCTTTCAAATATTAAATCACATGAATATTTCACATATAGTGGAAATTGAAGACTGTATATTTTAAAATATGAAATTTCACAATTTTTTTGGTTGTATTATAAAATAAAGACTATAGCTTTTAAAATATTGAATTACATGCATTTTTTACAAATAATGAAAATTGAAGGCTATATACGTTAAAATGTGAGATTTCAACATTTTTTTTTGTATTATAAAATAAAGACTATAGCCTTTAAAATATTGAATCACATGAATTTTTCACATATAGTGGAAATGAAAGACTATATACTTTAAAATGTCAGATTTTAAAATTTTGTTTATTGTATTATAAATAAAGACTATTGACTTTAAAATATTGAATCGCATGAATATTTCACATATTGGAAATTGAAGGCTATATACTTTAAAATGTGAGAATTCATAGTTTTTCTTTTTGTTGTACTATAAAATAGACTATATAGCCTTTAAAATATTAAATCACATGAAATTTTCATATATAGTGGAAATTGAAGGCTATATACTTTAAAATGTGAGATTTCACAATTTTTTTGGTTATTTTATAACATAAAGACTATAGCCTTTAAAATATTGAATCACATAAATTATTCACTTATAGTGGAAATTGAATGTTATATACTTTAAAAGATGAGATTTCACAATTTTTTTGGTTGTAATATAAAATAAAGATCATAGCCTTTAAAATATTGAATCACATGAATTTTTCACATATAGTGGAAATTGAAGGCTATATACTTAAAAATGTGAGATATTTTTTTGGTTGTATTATAAAATAAAGACTATTAGGTTTTAAAATATTGAATAACATTATTTGTGTATATATAGCAGAAATTGAAGGCTATATACGTTAAAACATGATATTATACTATTTTTTTTAGATACACTATAAAATAAAGATTATAGCGTTTAAAATATTGAATCACGTTAATTTTTTACATATAGAAAAAAAGTTGAATGCTATATACTTTAAAGTGTGAGATTTCACAATTTTTTTTTAGTTTTATAAAATAAAGACTATAATCTTTAAATATTGAATCACATGAATTTTTCACACATACTATAAATAGAAGGCTACATACTTTAAAATGTGAGATTTTACAATTTTTTGTTGTATTATAAAATAAAGACTATAACCTTTAAAATATTGATTCACATGAATATTTCACAAATAGTGCAAATTGAAGACTATATACTTTAAAACGTGACATTTCACAATTTCTTTGGTTGTATTATAAAATATAGACTATAGCCTTTAAAATAATGAATCAATTGAAATTTTCATATATAATGGAAATTTGTCACGACCCAACTCGGATCGTGACCGGCACATGGGACACCGAGTCCCATGTCAGCCTTAACCTGTAATCCACACGACAATCCAGCTAAACAACAACAACCACAACTACAATAACATACACACATACATAAGATCCATATATATAGTCTGGTCATAACATTCAACTTAATCCATAAACCATCATACACAATCCCTACATCTAAATATATATGTCATACATGTCCATAAATAAGCCTAACAACATCAACACAACAACAATAAGTCTTACATAGACTTATACTATAACACCCTACTAGATAGCCCTTAATGCTTAAGACATCTTAGGCCATTTCATAAGGGTTACTTCCTGTTATCATAAATATTTTTATATTCAAAATACATATACGCGGAAAATACGTGGGAGGAGTTTTCGTAAATCGTTTGCGGAATATAAAATAAGGGCCTTGCGGAATAATACGACGTATATAGACGTGGGAACAATAATCCTGAATAATACCTCAATATAATTGAATAAACCATGTAATCTCCCAAAACATTCATCAAAAACAATAATAATAATAGTGTTATCTCATGAGCCTAAAACAGTGACTCACAAGACTCCACACATACAATCCATAAAGAAATAATACTTGCCGGCTAGCAAAGGTCCGGACTTAGGAATATAAACGGAAACAGAACATAAATCAAGATATATAATCCATAAGAAAAGACATAGTCTAAGAGATGAATCTGATAAATTAGTAATAAATGAAATCTAGTCTACGACTGTCCAGGCTCCAAACCCGCGCCGTCATCCTGCTGATACTCATCATCTAAAAGGGGTGAAATAACATGGGGTGGGTACTTTAAAGTAACTCAATAGGGGAGTCGTCCCGGGTTTAATTAATAAATACGTGAGCATGAATGAATTCAATTCAGTTATAAGTTCCAAAATGATCTTTTCCTGGTACGACTACCTATGTGAGTCTTGTTCCTTTTTAATTAACATTTATACATAGCATAAATATTCATCAATGTGTGGTGTAATAAGTGCTTGACCATCATATAATTACATAAGGTAATATAACATTCTTTACTTAAATTATCTTGAGTCTTTTAAGCATACTTAGTATGCCTGTGGATCCGTTTCATTAAAGCACGCCCTTTTGGTGTCTGTGGATCATTTACATTGTTTTGGCCTGACCACCCTCCTGTAACCTCCGCATCACCGACCATAGGTATGAGCTCATCCTATACTATTGGGTAGAGGGGGTAATTCACCTTCCGCTAATGAGTCGTTACAACCGAGGTTGCCAGCCCCCTGTAACGTTCATCACGAACAGAAAGGCTACACTGTGTGTTTTAATCTTTCTCTTCACTTTGCACATTAATCTCTTCGTATAACATGTACTCATTCATCATATACATCATATTATTCATTCAAACAACATATATAGTCACATATATTCCATAGGACATTCATACATATCCTTCATACAAGTCGTAGAACACATTAGGGTGCATAAAGGATCAAAACAATTCATTTTCGCACAAACAACAGTGCTGTAATCGATTACCATGGGGCGGTAATCGATTACTGTAATTGATTAACAGAGAGCACGCGTTTCTGACGATTGGAAATTCACTTGTTGTAATCGATTACGAACTCGTGGTAATCGATTACAGCGTCGTAAAACACGATTCTAGTGTTCCAAAACACGATTTTCCATAGCCAATGGCCAAAATAATAACATAGAATCGTTCCAATCATTAGAAAACAAAGCCATACGAAAATCAATCGTAAAAATACAATTTAAACACTTTTTAATCGGTGAAAACACTTTTAATTTCAAAACCAGTCGGTACAATTTACCCCTTTCATGAACCCTAATGGGAAAAACAACAAGAACATCAATTTCATCAAAAATCATTATCATCATGCATGAAATTCAACATTTAGAATGTCTAAACCCCTACCTCTTAGAAAACAATGCAAAACTTGATGGCAACACTCTAGCCCGACGTTTCCCGTGAATCCTCTTCTTCTCTCTAAACCCACGAACGGTTCGGTGACAACGGTGACACTTGATGGAGAACAGAAACCGGTGGTTTTGTGTATTTCGGTGTGAGGATTAATAATATGTGGTCGGTTTCTTGATCGGGTGAGAACTGGTGGGTGTTTCTTGGTGTGGAAGGGTTATGGCTTTGTGTATTCTTGAGAGAGAAACCTATGGAGGCTCAAAGATGGGGAGAGAGAGTTTTCTGATGGAATGATAGTGGTATTAGGGTTTACACACATGGTGGCTAGGTTAAACGTGTTCTGGAGTCACCGTGGGGCCCGAACGTCACTTAAACGCGCTGAAAAACGCGTTCTGCGCACATGGTAATCGATTACATCGATTTTGTAATCGATTACACATGGCGAAAACAGCTGTAATCGATTACCACGAGATGGTAATCGATTACTGGGCTGTGAAAAAGCTTCAAAACACTTCTAAACGTCCCGACTCGTACCTTAACATCCGTATATCCTTTTTAACTTTTAAACATCATAAAATCACATACTTGGGCACATAAAACACATAGCATACAATACTTTAAGCTAGGAGAAACTTATCCACTCAAATCCAATTAAGTCCCAATTAAGGTCCTTTACCCTTAATTTCTGTTAATTAGGACTTAATTAAAGATCGGGGTGTTACATTTCTCCCCCCCTAAAAAGAATTTCGTCCCCTAAATTCATACCTGTAAACATAAGCGGAAACTGACGACGCATTTCGTCCTCCAGCTCCCAAGTGAAGTCGCCCAGCCGACCTCCGCCCCAGACCACCTTGATTAAAGGCACATCCTTCCGTCTTAACCTTTTTACGCTGCGGTCAAAGATGCTCATAGGGGGTAACTCAAAACTCAAATCATCCCTTAGTTGTACACTTTCCGGCTCAGGAACATGACTAGGATCAGACACATACTTTCTCAATTGTGAGACATGAAAAACGTTATGCAAGTTTGAGAGGGTGGGAGGTAAGGCCACTCGGTAGGCGACTGGCCCGACACGACTCAGGATCTCAAAGGGACCAAGGTACCTAGGGCTAAGCTTTCTAACCTTCAGGGCTCGTCCTATACCTGTCGTGGGGGTAACCCGCAAAAAGACGTGCTCGCCTACTGAGAACTCTAAGGGTCATCTCCTCTGATCAGCATAGCTCTTTTGGCGGCTTAGGGCCGCGAGCATTCTCTCCCTAATCATCCTCACCTGCTCCGAGGTCTCCCTCACTAACTCAGGTCCTAGAACACTCGCCTCTCCCGGGTCATGCCAACACAAGGGTGATCTACACTTCCGTCCATACAAAGCCTCGAAAGGCGCCATCCCTATGCTTGCCCGGTAGCTGTTGTTATAAGAGAACTCTATTAAGGGCAACAACTTGTCCCAACTCCCCTGTCCCTCCAGTATGAACGCCCTCAACATGTCCTCCAGGGTCTGGATAGTCCTCTCCGACTGACCATCCGTCTGCGGATGATATACCGTACTCATGCTCAACTCCGAGCCGAGCGCTTTCTGGAAAGCTCTCCAGAAGCGAGACGCGAACCTCGGATCACGATCCGAGACTATCGTCTTCGGCACACCATGCATCCTCACAACCTCCCGGATATAGATCTTAGCTAGCTTCTCCAAGGGGTAGGTCATCCTAATCGCCTGAAAGTGAACCGACTTGGTCAGTCGATCAACGATAACCCACACAGCGTCGTGTCCCGTCTGAGTCCTCGGCAACCCGGACACGAAGTCCATAGATATGCTCTCCCACTTCCACTCAGGTACACTCAGCGGCTGTAGTAGTCCCGACATTCTCCTGTGCTTCGCTTTCACCTTTTGGCAGACTAGACATCTGCTGACCCACTCCGCTACATCCCTCTTAAGTCCCTGCCACCAAAACATCTTCCTCAGGTCCTGGTACATCTTGTCTATCCCCGGATGAATGGTGAAATGGCTCTTATGAGCCTCCTCCAGGATCGCTCTCCGAAGGTCACCACTCGCAGGAACGCAGACACGCCCCTCAAACCTCCACAGACCATCTCCGTCCAACCGAAAACCCTGCATCCTCCCTTCGCTAACAGCCTTCAGCACCTTCCCGAACTCCTCATCCTCCTGCTGCGCTTTGGCTATGTCCCTCAGAAAAACACTCGACACCTGAAGCTGACTCACTCTCGCACTGGTGGAGGTAAGGGTAACTCCTAGGTCAAGGTCTTTAAACTGCTCTATCTGCTACCACATTCGCCTTCCCTGGGTGGTAGTTCAACTCAAAATCGTAGTCCTTCAGGAACTCCACCCAGCGCCTCTGCCTCATATTCAGCTCCTTCTGATCAAACAGGTACCTAAGACTCTTATGATCAGAAAACACCTCAAGCCTGACTCCATAAAGATAGTGCCTCCACATCTTTAAAGCAAACACTACCGCCGCATGCTCCAAGTCGTGGGTAGGGTAATTAAGCTCATGTGGCTTCAACTGCCGTGAAGCGTATGCCACAACGTTGCGATGCTGCATTAGCACGCAACCCAGCCCCTTCCCTGAAGCATCACAGTAAACCTCGAAAGGTTCTCCAGGGTCCGGTAACGTAAGCACTGGAGTCGAGGTCAACCTCCTCTTCAACTCCGTGAAGCTACTGTCACACTCATCCGACCATACGAAAGCAGCATTCTTCCTAGTAAGCTTCGTCAAGGGTAACGTTATCTGGGAGAAGTTCGAAATGAACCTACGGTAATACCCGGCTAACCCGAGAAAACTCCGAATCTCCGTCACCGTAGTGGGTCGCTCCCAGCTCATCACAACCTCTATCTTACTAGGGTCCACAGAGATACCTCCCTTCGACACCACGTGCCCTAGAAACTTCACTTCCTCCATCCAAAACTCATACTTAGACAGCTTGGCGAACAACTTCTTCTCCTTCAGCACCTCCAACACTACCTTCAAGTGACTCTCATGCTCCTCATGCGTCTTTGAATGGATAAGAATGTCGTCGATGAAGACAACAACGAATCTATCCAAATAGGGTCTAAAGATCCTGTTCATGTAATCCATGAACACCGCCGGAGCATTGGTCAGTCCAAAGGACATGACCGTGAACTCGTAGTGACCATAACGAGTCCTGAAAGCCGTCTTCGAGATATCCTCATCTCTTACCCGAATCTGATGGTACCCTGACCTCAAGTCGATCTTTGAAAACACCTGGGCACCTCTCAGCTGGTCCATCAAATCATCGATCCTCGACAGTGGGTACTTGTTCTTGATGGTCACTTTGTTCAGCTGCCTGTAGTCGATACATAGCCTCATGCTCCCATCCTTCTTCTTCACAAACAGCACTGGCGCCCCCCATGGTGATACACGAGGTCTAACGAACCATTTCTCCAACAGCTCCTCCAACTGCGTCTTAAGCTCCGCCAACTCTCCGGGTGTCATCCTATAAGGTGCTATAGATATGGGTCCGGTCCCGGGCATCAGGTCTATGGAAAACTCTACCTCTCTGGTTGGGGCAAACTCAGGTATATCCTCAGGGTAGTCTCTCACTATGTGTAACTCACTCAACACCTGACCCTTCTCTATCTCACTAGCGGCGAGGAAAACCTGAGCATTGCTCATAACCCCACAACAGTTCAGCCTAATAGCACTAACGTATAGGTCTACAGGGGTGACACATGCAGAAGGAATAGAAGGAAAGATCACAGACTTTGCATGACAATCAAGCAGGACTCGATTGGCGGACAACCAATCCATGCCTAAGATAATGCCTAGACCTGTCATGGGCAAGAAGATGAGATCAAATGTAAATGCCCTATCATCTATATGGAACTTACACTTTATGCAAACTAAGCATGTCCTAATGGGTGTAGCAGTAGGGGTGGATACTAACAAATCAAAAGGTAGCTCTGACATGTGCAAACCTAGGCTCCTAGCATGATCATGTGAAATGAATGAATGCATAGCACCGGAATCATACAGTACAACTAAGGACTTTCCATAAATCATACACGTACCCCTAATGAGATCGTCGGACCACTCTGCGCCCTCCGCTGTAACCGTGAATACCCTGCCTTGGTGTTGTGGCCTAAGAGAGGAAGAAGGCTGTGAACCTGTAACTCTGCAGACTCTGGAGATGTGACCCGGCTGGCCACAACGATAACAAACACCCTGCCCGACGCGACAAACCCCAGGGTGAAGCTTGCCGCATGTGGCACATGGAGGTCGCGGTGCTGCTATTGTCGGACGCGGCTGCTGCTGCTGCTGCTGTGGGCGTGGCTGAGTCTGTGGCCTGTGAGGCTGGCCATACGGCTGAAAGCGTGCAGGGGCGGAGCGGTTAGTCTGCTGAGGTGCCGCACCCCTTCTTTGAGCATCGACCCTCTGCGGAGCCACTGGGCAGCTCGTCTCCTCCACAATTCTGCAGGTGTCTACCATCTCCCGGTAGTCTCTGATCTTCATATGCTTAACCATCCTCTTGATGTCTTGGTTAAGCCCAGCACAGAATTTCATACACTTCCAGCTCTCCTTTGGGTTCTCCTGGTAGATCTCAGAAAACCGGATAAGCTCCTCAAACTTAGCAATGTATTCTGGAATGGTCATAGAGCCCTGGCGGAGATCAAGGAACTCCATCTCCTTGTCTTGGCGAACTGTCTCTGGGAAGTACTTCTCATAGAACATGTCCTTGAACATGTCCTATGTGATAGCTAAACCCGCCGCATCAGAAGCGCGACGTGCGTTGTTCCACCAAGAATGTGCCTCCATCTATAGCATGAAAGTAGCCAGCTGCGTTTTCTGGACCTCTGTGCACTGAACCACCGTAAAGATATCTTCTATACCTCTCAGCCAATCCTCGGCTTCAGAAGGGTTAACGGTGCCGAGAAATGGAGAGGGATTAGCCCTCTTGAAGTCAGCAAAATAGGAACTGCCGTTACTCGCAGGTGGTGCTGCAGGTGGAGTGGTGTGCTGTTGTGTCATATGGTCCACCATCCTGTTCACGGCCCTTGCCATCTCCATAAACGCCTTCGCAGAAAACCCGCTTCCTTGCCCGTTTTCCTCATGAGTGTCACCATCGTCCCTAATGCGTCTGTTCTGTGGTGCCATATTCCTGTGCACACAAAACAAGAAACATTGAGTTGATCAGGCTCCATATTACAGTTGTGTATGCACAGTTACTATGACAGTAAAACAGACCAATCATGCACCCCAAACTAACTAAAACACATAAGAGGCATACACATGATACAACTAACGTGCATGCAACAATAGCATAACAGGTCCATTACCCCAAGCCCTGTAGGATAGACCCGCTCTGATACCAAAATGTAACACCCTACTAGATAGCCCTTAATGCTTAAGACATCTTGGCCTATACGCGGAAAATACGTGGGAGAAATTTTCGTAAATCGTTTGCGGAATATAAAATAAGGGCCTTGCGGAATAATACGACGTATATAGACGTGGGAACAATAATCCTGAATAATACCTCAATATAATTGAATAAACCATGTAATCTCCCAAAATATTCATCAAAAACAATAATAATAATAGTGTTATCTCATGAGCCTAAAACAGTGACTCACAAGACTCCACACATACAATCCATAAAGAAATAATACTTGCCGGCTAGCAAAGGTCCGGACTAAGGAATATAAACGGAAACAGAACATAAATCAAGACATATAATCCATAAGAAAATACATAGTCTAAGAGATGAATCTGATAAATTAGTAATAAATGAAATCTAGTCTACGACTGTCCAGGCTCCAAACCCGCGTCGTCATCCTGCTGATACTCATCATCTAAAAGGGGTGAAATAACATGGGGTAAGTACTTTAAAGTAACTCAGTAGAGCAGCCGTCCCAGGTTTAATTAATAAATATGTGAGCATGAATGAATTCAATTCAGTTATAAGTTCCAAAATGATCTTTTCCCGATACGACTACCTATGTGCGTCTTGTTCCTTTTTAATTAACAGTTATACATAGCATAAATATTCATCAATGTGTGGTGTAATAAGTGCTTGACCATCATATAATTACATAAGGTAATACAACATTCTTTACTTAAATTATCTTGAGTCTTTTAAGCATACTTAGTATGCTTGTGGATCCGTTTCATTAAAGCACGCCCTTTTAGTGCCTGTGGATCATTTACATTGTTTTGGCCTGACCACCCTCCTGTAACCTCCGCATCACCGACCCTAGGTATGAGCTCATCCTATACTATTGGGTAGAGTGGGTAATTCACCTTCCGCTAATGAGTCGTTACAACCGAGGTTGCCAGCCCCCTGTAACGTTCATCACGAACGGAAAGGCTACTCTGTGTGTTTTTAACTTTATCTTCACTTTGCACATTAATCTCTTCGTATAACATGTACTCATTCATCATATAGATCACATAATTCATTCAAACAGCATATATAATCACATATATTCCATAGGACATTCATACATATCCTTCATACAAGTTGTAGAACACATTAGGGTGCATAAAGGGTCAAAACAATTCATTTTCGCACAAACAGCAGTGCTGTAATCGATTACAGGACCCCTGTAATCGATTAACAAAGAGCACGCGTTTCTGACGATTGGAAATTTACTTGCTGTAATCGATTACGAACTCGTGGTAATCGATTAAAGCGTCGTAAAACACGATTCTAGTGTTCCAAAACACGATTTTCCATAGCCAATGGCCAAAATAATAACCTAGAATCGTTCCAATCATTAGAAAACAAAGCCATACGAAAATCAATCGTAAAAATACAATTTAAACACTTTTTAATCGGTGAAAACACTTTTAATTTCAAAACCAGTCGGTACAATTTACCCTTTTCATGAACCCTAATGGGAAAAACAACAAGAACATCAATTTCATCAAAAATCATTATCATCATGCATGAAATTCAACATTTAGAATGTCTAACCCCCTACCTCTTAGAAAACAATGCAAAACTTGATGACAACACTCTAGCCCGACGTTTCCCGTGAATCCTCTTCTTCTCTCTAAACCCACGAACGGTTCGGTGACAACAGTGACACTTGATGGAGAAAAGAAACCAGTGGTTTTGTGTATTTCGGTGTGAGGATTAATAATATGTGGTCGGTTTCTTGATCGGGTGAGAATTGGTGGGTGTTTTTTGGTGTGGAAGGGTTATGGCTTTGTGTATTCTTGAGAGAGAAACCTATGGAGGCTCAAAGATGGGGAGAGAGAGTTTTCTGATGGAATGATAGTGGTATTAGGGTTTACACACATGGTGGCTAGGTTAAACATGTTCTGGAGTCACCGTGAGGCTCGAACGTCACTTAAACGTGCTGAAAAACGCATTCTGCGCACATGGTAATCGATTACATCGATTTTGTAATCGATTACACATGGCGAAAACAGCTGTAATCGATTACCACGGGATGATAATCGATTACTGGGCTGTGAAAAAGCTTCAAAACACTTCTAAACGTCCCGACTCATACCTTAACATACGTATATCCTTTTTAACTTTTAAACATCATAAAATCACATACTTGGGCACATAAAACACATAGCATACAATACTTTAAGCTAGGAGAAACTTATCCACTCAAATCCAATTAAGTCCCAATTAAGGTCCTTTACCCTTAATTTCTCTTAATTAGGACTTAATTAAAGATCAGGGTGTTACATATACAACATTCATCCACTACCCTAGTCCAAGGAAATCCTCTCTATAACATAAGGAGCATACACTAGAAATAAACTACATAATGCCTCTAACACATGAGGCTCACCAAATCTAAGAACCCGGAGGAACGGATGAACTCGTCCCTTGATCTGCACCTTGATCTGAAAACATATTGTATGAATGGGTGAGTCATACGCTCAGTGAATAAACAGGTTATAAGCAGTGTATGTAGGATACAACAGTACCAAAGCTGTTATAACATAAATCAAATATATATATATATATATCAATTTCATCGTTCTTATGCAGTCTCTTTATCTTGGTAGCTTTTAACCTATGAACACTTGGAGCACGGCCCCGACTCATGTTCATAGGTAGTATGGATGTCCCGCGAGCTATGCCCCTCATCAGATACCATACTAGGAAACCCCGCGAGCTATGCCCCTCATCAGGTTTCCCATTTACGACCCCGCGAGCTATGCCCCTCCTCAGGTCGTTTTACCATCTCTTAATTTATTCAACTTTTATCTTATTTAGCGCTGTTAGTGGCACATATCATTCATAATCACAACCTCAATAATTGATCATCATCAACATTTCAGTATCGGGTTTAGGTAGTGGTGAACGAATGGATTTGAATTCATAACTTAAAAATATAAGGATTTTGAGTTAAAGCCTTGAAAATAGAGTTTTTGTACTGATGTAATCGATTACAGGCCTCTATAATCGATTATTGTAATCGATTACCACGGGTTGGTAATCGATTACAGGCTGCCAAAATTTACAAAAATTTCCTTCCAGTGCGAAATCTGATATTGGTAATCGATTACAGGGGGTATGTAATCGATTACAGCAGTACTAAAACTCTATTTTTATGACTTTAACTCAAAATTTTCATATTTTAAAGTTATTTACTCAAATCCATTCGTTCACCACTATCCCACACGTATTACTTGGATGTTTATGATGTCGTTGTATTTATGATATGATGCTGAGGATGTGATGATGAAACGATGATGCATGAGTGCTATGTAAATGTTGTGAAGATGATGATGAATTACTTATGCTGTGATTATGAATGATATGTGCCAATAACAGCGCTAAATAAGATAAAAATTGAAGGAATTAAGAGATGGTAAAACGACCTGAGGAGGGGCATAGCTCGCGGGGTCGTAAATGGGAAACCTGATGAGGGGCATAGCTCACGGGGTTTCTCAGTATGGTGTCTGATGAGGGGCATAGCTCGCGGGACATCCATACTTCCTATGAACATGAGTCGGGGCTGATATAGCATTATTTGTATTGATTATTTCCCTCTTGTAAGCATGTAATTTGACCACTTTTGGGATGAATGAGCTACGTTTGCATCATATTAGGCATTTGGTACTTGATTGGAACTTTGTGCATTTTCTCAGCCTTTTGTGCTTTTTGACACTATTCTGTAATTTGCCTATAACTTGAGTTCTGGAAATTGGAATTTTGTGTTCTTTGTCTTGTGGAAAAGCTTAGACACAGGTATACAAAGTTGATGAAGAACTCGAAAGCTGATTCAGACCATAAGGATTCCAAATTGGAGCTTCAAGTTGAGTCAATCTTGCTGCAGAATTCTGGACAGCAATCCTGGACAGCAAGTGTTGCAGAAGCCATAGCTGGAGCTACAGATGTTGAAATCACTCCATTTCAGTTGCATTGGAAAGCTAAGGCACAAGACTTCATTTCATATTCAGAGCGCGAAAGCAATTGAAGTCTCTAAGGAGCTCAAAAGGTGACTCAAAGTTGCTGCAGCGAATGTGACAGCAATCTGGAGCAGCACTCAGTAGTTTGCCTATATCTGGAGCTATACTTATTGGAATTGGATGATCTTGGTGGCTATGGAAAGCTGAGACATAGATCTACAACTGTGATTCAGGGCTCGAGGGCAGAATCATCCATTAGAGGCTTCAGATATTGGCTGCAATATTTCGGGCAGAAGCTTAGCCTTGCTGTGTTGCCTTAAGTGTCATAATTTTGTGCATTGTCCATTGTACCCTTGCCTTATGTGTTGTAATTGTTTAGTGTATGGGCTTTTTAGACATTTCCACCTTCTTTTATGTCTATTTAAGTCCAAAATCAGATTTGGAGGAAACATTTTACATTCATTTTTTTACAATTCAAGTTTTAGAATTACATTTTTCTCTCTAGCTTTCTCTCATTTCGTTTTTCTCTTTTCCTCCAATTGTTCTTGCTGAGTTCTCCATGATTATGGAGAGATAAACTCATAGCTAGCTTGAGGATGGAGGATTGTAAAAGATATTGAGATTAGCAATGTGATTGAGGTATTTCTTACATTTCTTTCATGATTCATTCAAGAATTTCGAATTCTCTCCTATCACCTCTTCTTGATTTATGATTCAAGAATTATGAAGGTTTTCTAATTCTTGAATTATGAATCTAATTGATTAATAATTCTAGAGATTTCTATGTTATTGATCAATAAATTTAAGTTGAGAGAACATCTAGATTTAGAGATTTCTGATCTAGAAAATTGAATTGTAGAGCTTCAATCTTAATGTCTTGGATTAGGTTTTGAGATTTCAGATTTAATTCAAGTGTATTAAGGTGAATGTTTGAAAATTTTCATAAGACTTGATCTGAATTCATATTTGAATTTGGATTTGAAATTCAATTTAATTCTTGAAAGGATCATGAGAGGATAATGAATCAATGATATATGTTTTATAATTCGAATTCCTTGAGCTAGTGTCTTCTACCTATTTGATTAAAATCCTGTTTGAATTTTCTCATTTCTGAAATTTGATGCTAAAATCCCTAAACCTAACCTTGCATAATCACTTTTCACTTCTTGATTTCCTTGGGAAAACGACCTAGGTTTTCCACTTGTCTACAAGTTATCTAGTTTTTAATTTGATTCAATTCGGTAGTTGATCAGGGGCCGAGCTCCAGGTGTTCATAGGTTAAAAGCTACCAAGATAAAGAGACTGTATAAGAACGATCGAATCGATACATATATGTTATTGGTTTATGTGTTGTATGTAATCATGATATTGTTGCATAAACTGCTTTTAATCTATTATTCACTGAGCGTATGACTCACCCATTCATACAAAACATTTTCAGACTCAGGTGTAGATCAAGGGATGGACTTGTCCGTGCCTCCGAGCTCTTAGCTATGGTGAGCCTCCTGGTTTAGAGGCAATAGTAGTAGTAGAGAGAGTAGGTCTGGTGCTCCATAATGTTACAGACATGGTTCCTAAGTATTATTATAGCTAGTGTATGTGTTGTTGTCTATGTAAGACTATTTATATTTGTGATATATAGTTATGAGATGAAATTTGTGTATGGTGAAACCAATGATTGAATGATATAATCCCCATGGTGTTTATATATATATGCATGTATATGCATGAAACGAGTGTTGTTGATATTGAGTATTTTGGATTTGTCGATATAATAGCAGGTTAAGGCTGACATGGGACTCGGTGTCCCATGTGCCGGTCACGTATCCGGATTGGGTCGTGACAAATAAAGACTATAACCTTTAAAATATTAAATCAGATGAATTATTCACATATATTAGAAATTAAAAGCTATATATTTTAAAATGTGAGATTTCACAATTTATTTGTTGATTGTATTATAAAATAAAGACTATAGGCTTTAAAATCTTGAATTTTATGAATTTTTTACATATAGTAGAAATTGAAAGCTATATTCTTTAAAAATGAAATTAATTTTCTTTGGATACACTATAAAATAAAGACTATAGCCTTTAAAATATTGAATCACATGAATTTTTCAGATATAGTGGAAATGAAAGGTTATATACTTTAAATTGTAAAATATTACAATTTTTTAGTTGTATACTATAATAAAGACTAGAGGCTTTAAAATATTGAATTATATGAATTTTTTACGTGTAGTAGAAACTGAAGGCTATATACTTTAAAAAATGGATTAATTTATTTATTTTGATACACTATAAAATAAAGACTATAGCCTTTAAAATAATTAATCACATGGAATTTTCACATATAGTTTTTGTAACACCCCTGAAAATTCTAATTTAAATATAACGTGCATTAGAATAATTAGAGATTTAATTTATTATTCTTTTTGACGATTTAGTAACCCGATAATTTAATTATGACGATATTACCCTTGAATATATACATGCATGTTTAATATGATGAATTCAACCCCATGCAAAATTATAACACTTCATGCATGCATAAATACCATGTGACATCACTATATACAACTTTCATGCAATCCATGCAAATTCTAATACTTCCATGCAAACCATGCAAAAATCATACAACAACCATGCAATCTTTAATAATGTAAATCAATTTTATTCAAGAATGAAATATTTTTACTCACCATATTATAGTTTCCTGGACCAAATACTTAATTTAGAGCCGATAAAATTTAGTACGTGAAATTATCAAAATACCCCTACTCAAACCTAGACCTAAACCACTCAACCTAGTATCAAAATTTGAATTTCCCTAGCCCTAAATAGCCTCATGGCCGAACCCATAGGCTTGGAGACCAAGTGTAATACCTCGGGTATTCTGAGTTAGTTTGAATAAGAGATTTCGGTACACCGGGGAGATAGAACCAAGTGGGTCCCACCTCCCCACCCCTTTTTCCCTTTTTCTTTTCTTTTTCTCTCTCCCTCCCTCACTTCCCGTAACCCTCCCCCACCCTCTCTTTCTTTCTTTCCTTCTTTCTTTCTTTCTCACCCTTTCTTCCATCCCTCTCTCAAATCCCTCACCCAACTCCATTAATGTTCAAGATCAAGTTAGTCTTGCTCATCTAGTGTATTGTGGGTAAGTGTAGAGTATTTCTTTTTCTCCATTGATGTTTATTCCCTTCAATTTTTGGATTTGGGGTTTAGGGTTTATATTTGGGGTTTTTGGTTTTGGTATGGATCTGAGGATTTTGATGTGTTCTCTAGGGTGTCAACCAACTAGGGAAGGTCCGGGTAGCTCATCCTAGCTCCGGTGGTGTCTTGGAGCTCATTGGAGTAATTTGTGAGTAATGGGTTTTTTGTGGTTTATGTATAATTTTGATTGATATTATGAATTTCTTGCTATGATAGTTGATAGGGACTGAGATTGGTTGATATATGATTGATATTGCATGTTGGTTATGTTTGATTTGGATGGGTTGTGGTGAAAATGTGGATTGGAGGATGAATTTCGCGTAAAAACGCTGCTGTTTTTCGTCTCTGGACTGGTTGTAATCGATTACCACGTATTGGTAATCGATTACAATGTTTCAAAACGTTAAAAATTGAACTTTTGAGGTCTGTAATCGATTACAACCAAGTGGTAATCGATTACTGTATTCGATTACAGCAAGGATGTAATCGATTACAGTCTGGGAAATTTTGCGAAAATTTTATTCCAGGACGAAATTTGACACTAGTAATCGATTACAGACCCCTGTAATCGATTACACCAGTATTGAAACTCCATTTTTTTTAAGACTTTAACTCAAAATTTCCATATTTTAAAGTTAGTTACTCAAATCCATTCGTTCACCACTACCCCAAACTTATTACTTGGATGTTTATGATGTCGTTGTATTTATGATATGATGCTGAGGATGTGATGATGAAACGATGATGCATGAGTGCTATGTAAATGTTGTGAAGATGATGATGAATTACTTATACTGTGATTATGAATGATATGTGCCACTAACAGCGCTAAATAAGATAAAAATTGAAGGAATTAAGATATGGTAAAATGACCTGAGGAGGGGCATAGCTCGCAGGGTTTCTCAGTATGGTGTTTGATGAGGGGCATAACTCGCGGGACATCCATACTTCCTATGAACATGAGTCGGGGCCGAGCTCCAGGTGTTCATAGGTTAAAAGCTACCAAGATAAAGAGACTGCATAAGAACGATAGAATCGATACATATATGTTATTGGTTTATGTGTTGTATGTGATCATGATATTGTTGCATAAATTGTTTTTAATCTTTTATTCACTGAGCGTATGACTCACCCATTCATACAAACCATTTTCAGAGTCAGGTGCAGATCAAGGGATGGACTTGTCCGTACCTCCGAGCTCTTAGCTATGGTGAGCCTCCTGGTTTATAGGCAATAGTAGTAGTAGAGAGAGTAGGTCTTGTGCTCCATAATGTTACAGACAGGGTTCCTATGTATTATTATAGGTAGTGTATGTGTTGTGGTCTATGTAAGACTATTTATATTTGTGATGTATTGTTATGAGATGAAATCTGTGTATGGTGAAACCAAGGATTGAATGTGATACAATCCCCATGGTGTTTATATATATATGTATGTATATGCATGAAACGAGTGTTGTTTATATTGAGTATTTTGAATATGTCGATATTATAGCAAGTTAAGGCTGACATGGGACTCGGTGTCCCATGTGCCGGTCACGTACCCGGATTGGGTCGTGACAAAGTTGGTATCAGAGACTAGGTTTGAGTTTTGTAACTTATGGAGCAATTGTTCTTCAGTAGGGTGACAATAGTGTAAATGATTGCCGGCCCATTTTCACAAAATTGTGACTCTAAGGAAGACAATTTTAGGATGTCATCGTAGGATCTTGTCAATATAGGTTTTCTCGTCGTTGAATCCCTACTACCTAGGGATATGCACACCTGGTGTAGTGTTTCTGATGCTTTTGTTTTCTAAGTGATATGCCACCTTGATAAGTGAGAGGATGTTACCTTAAGGATATGCTTGGTAGGGGGTATTTCCTTGTTAGGGAACCCTTACCCTTTTCATAAGGATGGAATGTAGACCATCCATGCTGAAACGATAAGAGAGATTCATCAAGTGCTTAGCACAGTGATATAGATCTTGAATAGTCGGAACCAGAGAAGCGGCAAGATGTAACCCTAGATGAAAAGGGCACCACAAGGACGTGAACCACAACCTGATGACGGGAAGGAAGTAAGTCTGGAATTCTGCCAAATGTTGACCGCCGAAGTTCTCAAGAGACCCCATGGGCGAAGACCCTCAGGAGTTTTACACAGGGCTACCCGAGTTCTATAGGCCATTCGATGTCATGACAATGTTGGACGTGGATATAACGCCCTACTCTATATAAGGAAATGTTGTTCTTGGTACGAGGTGTTGGTGAAAAGAGGCAAATGACAGGATGTCACCGCCGGTGTGAGAGGAGTTCGTCAAAGTCTTCAGAGGAAGGATAGTCTCGGATATTCAAGAAGGTTGTTAGCATAGTAGTCTTTAAGATCAAACAGGTCCTATTTATGTTGGTATTTGGGTGCGCTGTAGAGTCCGGTTGGGTTACACGGCTATGCAACTCATGAAGTCACCTGAGAAGGAAGAGAGTCAAGCAGATTATGAAGGCGCTAAGGAAACCGATGTGTTTTGATCTATATATTTCCAGATAAAGAGAGTGTCTTCACCTAGGCTCATGGGTGTTGGCCTTAATATTCAGAGCATACAAGGGGAATAAGGAGTTAGTAGAAGTTTGAAAAAGAGGAACGAGAGCAAAGGATAGCATCTAGTGGGACTACTTCGAGTGAGCCTTAAAGTTATTGGGACCGCTATTTTACTTCTAGGGGAAGATTCGGGTCAGTGAGGACCGCAACTAGAGACAGGTCGGGTTGAAATCTTTATGCAGCATTGTGTTTCCCCCATCATGCGTTGGTTAGGGTCGTTTAGACCTCATCGCCCTCTTTGGAACCTGTGCAAGGGGTCTCATTCAGGGTTATGTCGTCAGAGACTGAGCATATGTTTCGGATTTAAGCAGTTGGGACACCTTGTGTGGTAATGTCCTCGCTTAGTGGGAGTCTCCGACACATACCTGACTCGATTTATCCTTCGGATACCATTTCCAGTAGTCGTGTCGTCGGATAACCTTTCGGACAGGTCTGATAGAGGGAAAGCAAGAGGAAGTTGTGACGGGAACCAAGGAGGTGGATTTTGATGTTGTCGTGGTATGTGTCTTAGTTGCCTTATGTCACGCATCAGAGATTTAACGTTCCAGGCAGGTAGGATTTCTTCCCTATGGCGTGAGCCTTGTGTCTCAAGAAGAATAGTGTGTGATTCATGCCTCTTTGATCTCGTCTCGGCGTGCTACGCGATCTTTGGATGAGCGGCTTCCCTTGGATAGGACGGTTTATGGTAAACCCCAAGAAGGAGAGAGCAATCCGGCAGTAGCCAAAGACCACATCTCTAACCAGGAGTTTCTTGGACTTAGTCAGTGTTGCTGACACTTCTGTTCAGGATTTCTTGGCAACAGCGGTACCGTTGACACGGTCAATCGAAGATGGTGTTCGCTCTCAGTGGTCAGAAGTCAATCAGAGTTTCCAAAAAGCTTAAGGAGTGCGTCAGCACTACCTCTATTCTTATTAAGTCAGGATCAGGAGGGCCCCAGTGTAACGATGGTTCGAGTACGATCGAAAGTTCTCTTGGGAATCACGGAAAGGTGTTGCCTATGTTTAAGAAAGTTAAAACAACGTGAGTAGGGACATTTCACCCACGAATGGAAGGTGTTTGTAATGAAGTTTGCTCTTGAGATCTGAGGACACGTAGGTGGACACGATGTTTGGGGATTATGTGCAATGTTATTTATCAGCTGGGAGGAAGCTAATAAGGTTGTTGATGTAGGAGACCGAAGTCCATGTATTGATTATCTTTTATTGTTTCTACGGTCAAACCCTAGTGGATGAAGTATGTCAGATGAATATGAAGGGGTTGCATTTTAAGGAAGACAAGGGGTAATTCTAACACACGATGAGACTTAATGGTGTTGATTCAGATCAGTATGTCACAGTGAGAAGATCTGAGGGTGAAAGAGCTTAAGGCTAATGATGATGACGTAAGAGCTTGGAGTTTTCATTGGAATCGGAAAAGGGACGTTAAGATTGAAGTAGGAGTTGTTAGCTCCAAGAACCCTACATTGTCATAAGATGTTTTGAATGATAAAAATCTTTAAGTGTTGTATAAGAATTTTGCTTGTGAATACTAATGGTTTCATCAAGTGTTTCAGGAGGTTAACCTATGAGGTATTAAAAATATTAAGAAAACACTTGAAGCAAAAGAGCACCCAAGAGGCGCATAGCATAGCCTCAGGCAAGCTAGAGGCGCATAGCACAAGCTAAAGCTAGAGGCTCATAGCATAAGCTAAAGCTAGAGGCTCATAGCATAAGCTCAAAGCATCAAGGGAAGCTTCTTGCACCACAAGCAAGCTATAGGTGGAGCATAGCATAAGCTCAAGACACCAAGGGAAGCTTCTTGCAACACAAGCTACCTCTAAGTGGAGCAAAATACAAGCTCAACACATCTAGGAAGCTCAAGCAAGCTCAAGCTAGTAAGCAAAGCTACCTAGCAACCAAAGCTAATCACCTAGGCTTGGTGATAGTAGAACAAGCTAAGCACACCAAGGGAGCTCAAGCAAGATTAAGCTCAAGCAAGCTCAAGTAAGCATAGGCGCATAGAAGCATGAGCTCAAGCATTAAAGACAAGTTCAAAGTTTCCTTATTTGGAAGTGGACTTTGAAGCCTATAAATACCCCATCATTTGACAAGAGCATCAAGAGAATCAAGAACAAAAAAGCCGAAACTCTGTCAAAAATCCTAACAACTATTTGTAAGGTTTAGCTAAGAACAATTTGAATATCCTTGCATTTGCAAGTTAAGCTTTGAAGATCAAATAAGAGCAAAATTTAGTTGCATTTAAGTTCTTATTTGATTCTTAGAATCACAAGAATCTCTTCAATTCACTGTTTGTACAAGTCCTTCTAGTTGTGAAGGCAGAAGTCCTTGAAGGTTCAAGGCAGGGTAGAAAGACCTTCAGTGTTGAAGGCAAGGAAGTCATCTCTAGGCTGAGGTGCAGTTAGTCACTTCAAGTGTGAAGTGCAATAATGAGGCAGAAATCCTTCAAGTGTTTGGAGGTGGTGATTAGTAAACTCTCAAGTGAATCTTGAGGACTGGAGTAGGCACATTGCCGAACCAGTATAAAAACGTACTGTGTGCACTCTCTCTACCTTACTCTTTGCATAGTAATTTCGCATATCACATAGTACACACACTTGCACCTAACTAAGTTAAAGCAACATAAGTTAGCCATATAGAGCCAAAGCTCAAAGGCTAGATAAATTAACTTAATCTACAATCACTAAGTTATCAAAACATCAGCAAGCCTTACACCTAAGGCTAAGCTATTCGAAACCTAAACTTGCTAAACTCACTAATCCGCTGCACTCTTTAACAAGACAAGCTTATAGCTTGATCAGACTTGCGAGTTTCAGGTAACAAAGTTTTTGAGTAGACGTGATTCAACCCCCCTTCTCACGTCACAAGCACCTTCAGGAGTTTTGGTGTACCAACGTATGTGACTTGAGAAGGTTGACTGTAAAGGACACCCAGAATGTTATATGTTCGGATCACCCAAGAAAGGTTAAGAGGTATTGAGACCAGAATGAGTTATTTAGTGGGAAGGCATGAAGAGAACTGTGATAGCTTGTGTTTCTCGTTGATTGCCATATCAGCGGGTTAAACTTGTAACCGACGGTTTGGTAAGTTTGACATGGAGTTGGTGACAACCTTACCTTGAAGATTTTTGCGGCGTTTAACTTTATATGGTTTACGGTGTGCGGGATGAGCTAGTCGGCTCATGTCATTTGGAAAATGTGACTTATGTGGTACTCAGTTATGTTCACCTCTCCGGTGATGTTATTGTACAGCTACATGGAACTCCCTTCTCTAGTGTTTCAGGCCGAGAGATTCAGTTCATCTGGTATTGTTGGAGCAAGTTCGGGAGGTTCGTAGAAACCGTCTCGATCTTAACAATGCCTTTCACCTCAAGCTGTGAAGGCAATTCAGATTCTATAAGACATGCTCCAGAATTGTGAACGTGATTTTGGAAGAAGTTCGAGATCACGTGTGTCCTTGGTTTGATCTTCTGGTAAAATCAGTAAGTTGACCAAGTGTTGGCATGACTTCTTCTTGAGGCTTTATAAGAGGGAAAAGAATTGTGGAATCTGTGTGGGATGTTTCGAGAGTGACGAAGTAGCGATTTTGGGTTTCAACTCAGTGAACGCCGAAGGTAGATGATAACGAAAGAGATGAAACTTGAGATTCCCTTTAGAGGGTCATGTGCCCCTTTGAGTTGTGGAAGGAAAGAATGTTATAAGATTTGGGAAGTTATGGAAGTTTTGTCCTCCAGATATTAGACCTTTGGGGAAGAAGTTATCCGACCTATCTCGTGTTCTAGAGTCTCAAGTGTTACCCTTGGCTTAGCATGGGCATAGGAGTAGGAACCGATATTGATTGTTGATCGACTAGTGAGGAAACTCCGTTCTAAGGAAGTGACTGCAGTGAAGGTGGTTTGGCGGAACCACTCTGGTCAGGAGGCTACGTGGGAGCCCGAGGAAGCCATACGGAATAAGTATATGCACCTCTCTCATGTTTCGGGTAAACTCTTTTCCCTTCTGTGTTTGAATTCGGGGTCCGAATTCTTTAAGGGGGGAAGATTGTAATACCTCAGGTATTCTGAGTTAGTTTGAATAAGAGATTTCGGTACACCGGGGAGATAGAACCAAGAGGGTCCCACCTCCCCACCCCTTTTTCCCTTTTTCTCTTCTTTTTCTCTCTCCCTCCCTTACTTCCCGTAACCCTCCCCCACCCTCTCTTTCTTTCTTTCCTTCTTTCTTTCTTTCTCACCCTTTCTTCCATCCCTCTCTCAAATCCCTCACCCAACTCCATTAATGTTCAAGATCAAGTTAGCCTTGCTCATCTAGTGTATTGTGGGTAAGTGTAGAGTATTTCTTTTTCTCCATTGATGTTTATTCCCTTCAATTTTCGGATTTGGGGTTTAGGGTTTATATTTGGGGTTTTTGGTTTTGGTATGGATCTGAGGATTTTGATGTGTTCTCTAGGGTGTCAACCAACTATGGAAGCTCCGGGTAGCTCATCCTAGCTCCGGTGGTGTCTTGGAGCTCATTGGAGTAATTTGTGAGTAATGGGTTATTTGTGGTTTATGTATGATTTTGATTGATATTATGAATTTCTTGCTATGATAGTTGATAGGGACTGAGATTGGTTGATATATGATTGATATTGCATGTTGGTTATGTTTGATTTGGATGGGTTGTGGTGAAAATATGGATTGGAGGATGAATTTCACGTAAAAACGCTGCTGTTTTTCGTCTCTGGACTGGTTGTAATCGATTACCACGTATTGGTAATCGATTACAATGTTTCGAAACGTTAAAAATTGAATTTTAGAGGTCTGTAATCGATTACAACCAAGTGGTAATCGATTACAACAAGGATGTAATCGATTACAGTCTGGGAAGTTTTGCGAAAATTTTATTCCAGGACGAAATTTGACACTAGTAATCGATTACAGACCCCTGTAATCGATTACACCAGTATTGAAACTCCATTTTTTTTAAGACTTTAACTCAAAATTTCCATATTTTAAAGTTAGTTACTCAAATCCATTCGTTCACCACTACCCCAAACTTATTACTTGGATGTTTATGATGTCGTTGTATTTATGATATGATGCTGAGGATGTGATGATGAAACGATGATGCATGAGTGCTATGTAAATGTTGTGAAGATGATGATGAATTACTTATGCTGTGATTATGAATGATATGTGCCACTAACAGCGCTAAATAAGATAAAAATTGAAGGAATTAAGAGATGGTAAAACGACCTGAGAAGGGGCATAGCTCGCGGGGTCGTAAATAGGAAATCTGATGAGGGGCATAGCTCGCGGGGTTTCTCAGTATGGTGTCTGATGAGGGGCATAGCTCGCGGGACATCCATACTTCCTATGAACATGAGTCGGGGCCGAGCTCTAGGTGTTCATAGGTTAAAAGCTACCAAGATCTTGAGACTGCATAAGAACGATGGAATCGATACATATATGTTATTGGTTTATGTGTTGTATGTGATCATGATATTGTTGCATAAACTGCTTTTAATCTATTATTCACTGAGCGTATGACTCACCCATTCATACAAACCATTTTCAGAGTCAGGTGCAGATCAAAGGATGGACTTGTCCGTACCTCCAAGCTCTTAGCTATGGTGAGCCTCCTGGTTTAGAGGCAATAGTAGTAGTAGAGAGAGTAGGTCTTGTGCTCCATAATGTTACAGACAGGGTTCCTAAGTATGATTATAGCTAGTGTATGTGTTGTGGTCTATGTAAGACTATTTATATTTGTGATGTATTGTTATGAGATGAAATCTGTGTATGGTGAAACCAAGGATTGAATGATACAATCCCCATGGTGTTTATATATATATGTATGTATATGCATGAAACGAGTGTTGTTGATATTGAGTATTTTGAATATGTCGATATTATAGCAGATTAAGGCTGACATGGGACTCAGTGTCCCATGTGCTGGTCACGTACCCGGATTGGGTCGTGACACCAAGCAATGGTCTTAGCCACCCTCATTAATCCTAAGATGCATGCTTTAAGAGACAATGTTGCCATTTGTCATTAAAGAAGCTTCTAAATAAACTCAAATCCATCATTGTGCTTCTTAAACATTCATTGACCCATTCTAATCACCCTTGGATCATCATCTAATGGCCAAGAATGTTTCCCTCCTTTCCGTTCTTGCTAGCTACGACCAAGCCCCCTCCCATGGCCATAAATATGAGCTTCTTGGTTCACATTTTGGCACTTCAAACAACCTCAGGGCTATGTCAAAACTATAGCAAAATTTCTCTAGAAAATCTCTCATAGAATCCTCTCATCTTCCCTCACATATTCGGCCATCACACCACCACCTTCAACCTCCACCATTTTATTCACAAGTTCTCATTTTCTACATCAAACACCATTAACCTTTACAAACCACCCTAAACTCTCAAACAAGAAAGAACCACCCCATTCCAAGGAGAGCATTCGGCCAAGAGAAAAGGAGGACAAGCTCTAGCAACCTCAACTTCAATATCATCACCCTTGAGTTCGTTGTAAGTGAGTTATCTTCTTTAAAAAGCTCAATTCTTGAATAAAAGTGTTTTTGAGTAAAGATAATCGGTGAAAATATTTTGTTTAACTCAAAATAATATTTTTGAAGTATACATGATATTCCCTAAAATATTTACCGATTTAAAAGTATATTTGCATTGGTTATGTGTTTGTATGATGAAAAAACTTGCATATTGAAGTGTATTTTGAATATATGATGCTTGAAAGTATTGAGTCAAGAGAGTTGAATAATTTTGTCACCCTTGAAGGGCTATACCCGTGGCCTATTGAGGTTGGAAATCTGGTGTTGTTGTTTCATGTGTTAAAAATGATTAATGTGGTTTAAAGATTCAAAATCTTAAAGAAAGATGATAATAAATAAAGTCTTAATGAAGTAATGAACAAGTACACATTTCACTCCATAATATTAAGAGCAAGAATATGAACTTGTGATGAAAAAGTGTTGTTGAAATATTTCCCCTATTCATAAGAAAATAAGACTAGAAAGTATAGTAGTAAAGTCTCCTTTGTTTAAAATAAAAATGGTTTTTTGAGAAAAATATTCTAATAAAATATAGCTTAATGAAATAAATAAGTTTTTAGTAAAATAAAAAGTTTAGTTTCCGATTTATTTATATCTATTATTTACTTGATAAGAAAAAGCTTTAAAAGTACATAGTTTTGTGAAAATAAGCACTAGTATGTATTTTAATATAATAAAATATGGTTTAAAATAATTAGAAACTTTTTATATGGCTAAAAATTAATATTTAAGATTTATTTAAGTTCTACCCAGAATTAAGAAGTGACTTAAAAATAATTTAAAACCTATTTTCTAGTAATGGGACTAGTCTAGAATAAATAGTAACTATTATAGAAATTTTTGGGTAATTTTCCTAAAATTAATAAGACCTGGCCGAATGGTCTAGGATAATATCAGTAAGGTAAAAATAAATAAAAGTAATAACAAAGTGATTAGAAGTTTGAACTATGTACAAAATAACTTAGTTTTTACGTATTCGGGTAACACTGAGTAAGCTTTTGGAAAATAAAGAAAATAAGAGAAAAATATAATAATAAGTTAAAGATATTTCTGAAATAAAAATGAGATGAAAATATTTTAAATAATTATATTTAACTTAGATAAAGATTTATTTGTAAAATTTTAATTACTTAGTAACTAGTTTAATTATAGTGCAAACGCAGAGAAGGATAAATAGATAAATAATATTTAAATATTTAATTAATTATGACATAAATAATATTAACAAATATTTATTAATCATAAGAGAATATTAGAAATGTTATCACTTCATAAGACTTTAAAGAAATTTATAAAAGACAGACTATTTCATAATATACGTAGAACCTGAGAGGGAAGCATGTAACAACGTTTTAAGTGTATACATGCGATTTGAATGATGAAAGCTATTGTTGATACATGGTTGATGTTGAGATGATGATGAGAATGATCTAGAATGATGAATGACTAATGATTATGTAAATGATGTGATGACTGTAAGATTTAACAGTAATATAAGGTTCACATGTGTTGCATTACTGCTGTGATGCGTTGGAGTTGTGCGGGAATTTATAAGGGAGGAATATGGGATATAGAAGTGTTTGTTTGAATATAGCCGTCGAGTGGAACTTTCGATTAGCCTAGATCCAGTCGTTCGGCAGGGCGGACGGTGGTGCATTGCGCATACTCACGAGATGGGGTGGCCCATGGGGTGAGATGTGGTTTTCATGCATGGGACACATAGTCCTACTTATGAAGGGGAGTATTTATTATTTATGATGATTATGATTTATTCTGGGGTGTTCCCGATGATGATTTGATCTGGGTACGCTCATGAAAGTGAAAAACGGATAATCCCTAGTTCAATGAAGACGAAGAGTTCTAAGCTTGCGAAGTGTCCCGGAAAACTTCGTTAGTACGACCTAAGGAGGATTCTAAGGACGCGACGCTTGATAGAATTGACGTAGGGTGCTAGTTACGCGATAACTTAGAAGAACTCATAGGTTCCCCCTAGTTCGGGCAAGCTAGGTTGTTGTCTATTCAAAGCAACGTGTCTCCCTTTTTAAAACAAGATTATTTTCAGATAAAGAGAACGTTAGTTTGAATAGCTAGAATTGGCATAAGCGACACCAAGCCCGTGTATCGTACGATGATTCACTGAGAATTCTTTCCTCATCCTTTCTTCTTTCTTATGCCCCAATTCTAGGAGATGGAGCAGCCGCCACCACCTCCACCCGCCCATGACCTCATCAAGGTCAACTTCGCTCCAGCTACTGGATTTGTGACTGTTACAGCTGCCGTCCCTACTACCTTTGGATTTTACGTTCCTGACCTTCACTGGGATTTGCCACCGCCACCTCATCACATGCCTCATCACATGCCACATCACCCACCGCCTGGTGGATACCATCCAGCTTTGCACCACGAATTTCATGCTCCACCACCACCCATTCTCGTCCCGGAGCCTGAGCCGATTCCGGAGGAGTTGGACTTCCCTGAGGATGACATCATGGGAAACCCGTTTCTCTGGATTGATCCCGAAGATGCAGTTGTTCCCGACTACGTGCCCGGTGAGGGAGGATCTGATGACGAGAGTGTGCCAGAGTCAGTGGTGACCTACCAGTCGATCGACGACATGTACGAGGAGGAGGAGGATCGAGAGGAGGATCCGGAGTGGGACCCTGAGGAGGAGGATTACAGTCTAGGATCGAGAGGAGGATCCGGAGTGGGACCCTGAGGAGGAGGATCGTTGGGTACTCTGCTGAGACTTGTTTTGAGTTGTTGAGACCTCAGAATTATATCTAATGTTATTTTCAGTTTTATTATCCCTTTCAATGAATGCGCGTATTTTAATTCCGCAATTTATTTGGCAAGCACATTCAAAAAAAAAAATCTAGTGTTTCCTGTAAGTAGATTTAGGATGTTACATTTTTGGTATCAGAGAGGTTCGGTCCATCTTACGGACTGGACATGGGTCTTCCTTTGCTTTCGTGTTTCCTGAATTTCTGAATCTGCATCTTTTTGCAATATTGTGCTTCATAACTGTCATACTCTAAGTATCTGTAAAATTCTTTGCATTATGCTTCCTCAATGCTTTGCATCGAGATGAGCCTGATCAACTCATGGGTTGTGCAGGTATTGCAGGAGGAAAATGCCGCCTCGCCGAGACCTGTCACAAGGGGCATGTGACCCGCCTAACCCAACCATCACTGAATTTCTGCGGGCTCTGACTAACCACACAGAGATGACCGCTCGCGTCTTGGCTGCTATGGAGCAAGAACGGGCCGCTCAGCGACCCGTGGACGATGAAGCTAAGAGGTACCGGGACTTCAAGTTCAGGGAACCTCCAGTCTTCAAGGGAGAGCTGGACCCAGATCTTGCTGACAGCTGGATCTTGGGTATCGAGAGAATTTTTGAAGATGTGTCGTGCACTGAGGCACAGAAGGTCAAGTTTGCCTCCAGACAGCTGCAGGATCAAGCCGAGGCATGGTGGGAAGCCACCCGACCCATCCTTGTACCAACTGAAGATCGCATCACCTGGGAAGGATTCAAGGCTGTTTTCTGCAACAAGTACTTCCCTCGCAGTGTTCGGGATGCCAAGGACCGCGAATTCCTAGACCTGGTCCAAGGCAATATGTCATTGCTGGAGTATACAGCCAAATTTGATCGGCTCTGTCGTCATTCTTTCACCTATCAATTGAACCCTGATGAGGAATGGAAATGTGTGCGGTATGAAAGAGGGCTGAGGCCAGAACTTAATGAGAGGGTGGCAATGCAAGAGATCAGAGATTATGTTACCCTGGTCAACAAGTGCTTGGTGCAGGAGGAGAGCACGAAAAGGAGAGAGGAAGCTGACCTGGAAGCTGGGAAGAAGAGAAGGACTGAGGGGGAGTCCTCACATCAAGTGACTCGACCTCCGTTCATGCACCGAATGGGAGGGCAGGCACAGAGGCGTCACCAGCCTTATGTGCACCGTCCGAATCATGCTAGAGGACCTGCCCCTAGAAGGAACAATGGTCCTTTCCGTCCTCATCCACCAGCTCCTCGCCCATCCCAGCAGCCGCAGCAGCAGTAACAGCAGCAACCGCGCCCGCCGCAGCAACAACAGCGTCAACAGTGGAGAAATGGAGTAAGACCCCCGGCTAACAACGGAGAGCGACCCTTCTGCAACCGCTGCACTTCACGTCATTTTGGGCCATGTCCCACATGCTTTACATGCGGTCAGGTGGGCCACATGTCCAGGACATGCCCAAGAGCTGGTAATCAGAGGCAAGCTCGAGTTTTTGCTGTTAATGCGGCAGAAGTGGAGACAGGAGGTCTGATCCAAGGTGAGTGCAAACTGTTAGGTCATGTCTTAACTGTAATTTTCGATTCCGGAGCAACACATTCATTTATTTCTAATGCATGCATTGAGAGACTTGAACTACCTACAGTTACCTTACCCCATGTATATCTATAACTACTCCCACAACAAAGAGCCTACTTTCCGCTGTCTGTGTGCCTAGTTGTAAGTTTGAACTCTTAGGAAGAACCTTTCAAGCCGATTTGATACGGTTACCCCTGTTAGAGTTAGATATTATATTAGGAATGGATTGGTTGAGAGCCCAGAGAGTAGTATTAGACTGTGAAAGGAGAGCTGTGATATTCCCTAACAGTGTTGAAGAACCTAGAGAAAACCAAAACATAGAAATAGCCAGTAGTTCCCGTATAACCCTTTATGGCTGTAAGCTCGACACCCTCGAATTCTCGATGTACGTCTCGTCCGTCGTCGCTGCAGAGCGAGAACTAGCTGAGTTGTCGATCATGTGTGAGTTTCCCGAAGTATTTCCCGATGATATCCCTGGTTTTCCCCCTGAGAGAGAGGTAGAATTCACCATCGATCTGGTGCCTGGGGCAGGACCAGTGTCTATTGCGCCTTACCGTATGGCCCCTCACGAGCTGAAGGAGTTGAAGGAGCAGTTAGAAGAGTTGCTGGCTAAGAAGTTCATCCGTCCCAGTGCATCACCTTGGGGAGCGCCAGTACTTTTTGTGAAGAAGAAGGATGGCACCATGAGGTTGTGCATCGACTACCGGCAATTAAACAAGGTTACTGTCAATAATAGGTACCCACTGCCGAGAATCGACGATCTCATGGACCAGCTTAAAGGAGCAACCGTGTTCTCCAAGATCGATCTTTGGTCTGGATACCACCAGATTAGAGTTAAAGAAGCTGATGATCCCAAGACGACGTTCAGGTCAAGATACGGACATTTCGAATTCCGAGCATATGAAGCAATATCTTCCTAGCTTCTGAAGCCTCTTCCTAGCTTCTGAAGATCTTCTTATAGATTTCTCAAGTGTATATTACAAGATTATACATTATATAACCTAATACACCACTAATCCTATCACTATACTTTTACAAATATTACATTTCAATAACTGAAGCATATACAATACAATCTAACAGTGGTTTCTCATACAAAGAGCTTCTGATCTATTACAAATGCATCCACTATAGCTTCTCAATGTAATTTCACAAAGTTACATTAGTTTTGTTATTATCAAAACCAAATGAGGATTTACATTAACAAAGTGTTCCCTCCAAATCTGATGTAGGACTTAAATAGACACAAAACTAGGTGGAAATGTCTAAAAAACCCATAGACTAAACAATTACAACACATAAGGCAAGGGTACAATGGACAATGCACAAAATTGTGACACTTAAGGTAATTCAGCAAAACTAAGTTTCTGCCCAAAATATTGTAGCCAATTTCTGAAGCCTCTAATGGATCTTTTTGCTCTCGATCCCTGAAGTAAAGTTGTAGCTCTATGTCTCCGCTTTCCATAGCCACCAAGATCATCCAATTCCAGCGAGTATAGCTCGAGATATAGGCAAAATACTGAGTGCTGCTCCAGATTGCTGCATCCACTTTGAGTCAACTTTTGATATTCTTTTAGACTTCAATTGCTTTCGAGCTCTGAAGATGAAATGAAGTCTTGTGCCTTAGCTTTATAATGCAACTGAAATGAAGTGATTTCAACATCTGTAGCTCCAACTATGGCTTCTGCAACACTTACTGCCCAGGATTGCTGTCCAGAATTCTGCAGCAAGATTGACTCAACTTGAAGCTCTAATTTGGAATCCTTAGGGTCTGAATCAGCTTTCGCGTTCTTCATCAAAGTTGTAGACCTGTGTCTAAGCTTTCCAACAAGAGAACGAAAACCAAATTCCAATTTCTAGAACTCAAGTTATAGGCATATTACATGATAGTGTCACAAAGCACAAAATGCTGAGAAAATGTACAAAGTTCCAATTAAGTACCAAATGCCTAATATAATGCAAAAGTACTTCATTCATCTCAAAAGTGGTCAAATTACATGCATACAAGAGGGAATTAATCAATACAAATAATGCTATATCATTGATAAACCGTATTTTCATGCTAATTCCTCCTCATAACTTGAGTAATTGTACGCTCTCAATCATGCTTAAATTGGGTTCTTACGCAATATTTGATCTGCATTACCGTTTCGAGTATTAGTATCATTTTGCATATTAATTACTCTAATTGTTGCAACTGGTGCGTTTGATATGTTTTTGTTAGTGTTGTGGCTTCTCAGGAACAGGTAATCATAAGATATATTGGAAATTGCGTCTGGAAACCAAGGAAAGCTGACTCACTGCCCACAGCAGCGCACCAACCGCCCAGGCGGAGAACGCATCGCCCAGGCAGTCATGCGCGCGTAACTTCCACATCTGGACGTGCTGAATTTTGACCCACCGCCCAGGCGGTCGTGTGCGAGAAGACCTAGCGCAGCAGCAGCCCAAGACAGCAGCAGTTGGGATTTTTATAAATAGTTCCTTTGTGCTTAGGTCTATGTATCTAGTTTTCAGTCCTCTGGCTCTTTTATGCACTCTAGTGCTGGCACTCTGACAATTTTTAGGATTTACTTTTCCAGAGCTCTCAGTTCTCCGTTCACCGTCTTTGTTTTGGGCACTCTTTACTTCCAGCTTTTGCATACTGTTCTGAACACCCATTTTAATTCATTGTCTTTACTCTTCCTTATTTTCAGTCATTGCTTTTACATTAAACCTTGTTTTTAGGGAGAGTTCACCTTGAATCTCTCCCTCATTTTCTTTAATATAAAGTTCTTATTCAGCAATCTCTTTACTTCCCGAGTTCATTTCAATTCAAGCCTTTAATCCTGTTTCTTTACATTCGAGTCACTTTTAATTCACACCAATTTACTTATTTTGCACTTGCACTTAATTTCTTTATTTCAATCGTCTTTACTTTTCCCAATTTAATTTCTTTGCAAACCAAATCAAAACCCCCTTTTTTACTTATTGCTAAGTTTGAGTCAACAATTGCCACACAGATTCCTTGAGAGACGACCTGAGTCAGTCTTACTACTTGCTACCAAGCTCGTATTGAGATTAATTCAGCAACAAACCCTCTTTCAAAACCCTTTTCTAAATTGCTCCAGAGTACCGGAGAAATAACGACGTTTCGGTGCTCTGTCAATTTTGGCGCCGTTGCCGGGGAATCTAGGCAATTTTTTATTTAATCCTAGTATTGTTTTTCTTCTTTCATTAAAAAAAAATGTCCAAAAAGATTTTCTTTTTCTTTTATTTTTATTTTCTGCAACTTTCTTTTTATTTATTTTCTTCCCGAGCCAACCGCCCAAGCGGCTAGATAACCGCTCAGGCGGTCAGTTCGAAAAAGAAAAAAAAAATAAAAAATAAAAAAATATAATTAAATAAAAATAATAATAAAATAAAAAATTAAAAAAATTAAAAAAAATTCTTTTCTTTTTTTTTTCTAAACTAACATGAACACTAACCTCTACTTTGGTTCCCAAGAATTCAATTCCCATGGTTTTGTAGGTTGTCAATCATGATATGGGATGCAAGAACCACCACCATACGCGTATCAAGGGGCGGATGAATTTGGTTCCTTTGAGCAAGGGACTTTGACAAAACAGTTGATAGAGATGGCAAATGCCATCAAGGAATTAGCTCTCAGCCAGCAGAATATGATAGCCTCTGTCTCTGCTCCAATTCGAGACGGTACCGACTCCCTACAAATAGCAAGGAGCTGAAAGTCAGTCTCGAGGCGAAAATACTCATGGGTCCCAAGAATGGATAGAGGGACTTCGCATTATGGCTTTGAAACAACTGGAGATGATGGGGTGAAACCTATAACTTCTGCCTCGCATGTTTCGTCAATCTCTCCTAGTGAAATAGTCTCTGCAGCGACTCCCTCACAAAGGGGACTCTCATCCACATGCAAAGTATCCATCGAGGTACCAGGTGAGGGTAAAGGATCTTCGTAGACCACTTCCACATCCGAATCCTCTTCAACCCGCCCAGTTGGTTCCTCCACCATTGATTTCAAGGTCTCCCAATCCAGTTGCTCAATAACATGACTCTCTTCAACAATTGGTACCTTAGGCTCCTCAGGTGAGAGTGGTTCTGGTGGTGGTGAAGGTGGTGGTGATGGTGGCAATTGTGGCGAGGGGGACGATGGTGGTAATGATGGAGGAGGTGGTGATGGTGAGGCAGCCTGAGTTTTCAATAGTCGAATTGCTTCTCCCAAATAAGCAAGTTCTTCCAACATTAGTTTCATCATGGACTTGTCCTCCTCATTGCAAGGAGGGGATGATGCAGGGGATTGAGGGGGTTGTGTTGGGTAGAATGGTTCAAGGGGTGGTTGTTCGGGGTACTCGATTGGATATGGGTAAGGGTCAGGTTCTTGGTATGTGTAAGGGTTGTAATGTGGTTGAGATTCATAGTACTGGTGTGGTGGTGGTGGTTCTTGGTATGGATAAGGGTCATAATATGGTTGAGGGTCATGGTACGGGTGTGATGTTGGTGTTTCTTGGTATGGATAAGGATTAGGTTCTTGGTATGGATAAGAATTAGGTTCTTGGTATGGGTAAGGATTAGGTTCTTAGTATGGATAAGGATTAGGCTCTTGGTATGGGTAAGCCTCAGGTTTTTGGTATGGATAAGGATTAGATTCTTGGAATGGATAAGGATTAGGCTCTTGGTATGGGTAAGGATTGGGTTCTTGGTATAGATAAGGATTGGACTCTTGGTATGGGTAAGGGTCAAGATGATTTTTCCAAGAGGGATTATAGGTGTTACCATATGAAGCATTCCCTTGATTGGGGAAATTTGTGACTGCCACTGTACGGTATTCCTCATCCTCATGTAACAGAGGACAATTATCCGTGAGGTGGTTACTTGCACAAATCCTACATACCTGCTGAATTTCCGATGGAGGCATTAGAGCAATTGGAGCAGAGACAGAGGCTATCATATTCTGCTGGCTGCAGAGAGCTAATTCCTTGATGGCATTTGTCATCTCTATCAACTGTTTTGTCAAAGTCCCTTGCTTAAAGGAACCAAATTCATCCGCCCCTTGATACGCGTATGGTGGTGGTTCTTGCATCCCATATCCTGATTGACAACCTACAAAACCATGAGAATTGAATTTTTGGGAGCCAAAGTAGAGGTTAGTGTTCATGTTAGTTTAGAAAAAAAAAAAGATTTTTTTTTATTTTTTTATTTATTATTTTTTTTTATTTTATTATATTTTTTTTAATTTATTTTTTTTCGAACTGACCGCCTGAGCGGTTTTCTAGCCGCTTGGGCGGTTGGCTCGGGAAGAAAATAAATAAAAAGAAAGCTGCAGAAAATAAAAATAAAAGAAAAAGAAAATCTTTTTGGACATTTTTTTTAATGAAAGAAGAAAAACAATACTAGGATTAAATCAAAAATGGCCTAGATTCCCCAGCAAAAGCGCCAAAATTGACAGAGCACCGGAGCGTCGTTATTTCTCCGGTACTCTGGAACAATTTAGAAAAAGGGTTTGAAAAAGGGTTTATTGCTTAATTAAACTCAATACAAGCTTGGTAGCAAGTAGTAAGACTGACTCAGGTCGTCTCTCAAGGAATCTGTGTGGCAATCGTTGACTTAAACTTAGCGATAAATAAAAAGGGGGTTTGAGTGGTTTGCAAAGAAATTAAATTGGAAAAAGTAAAGACGAGTGAAATAAATAATTTAAATGCAATTACAGAATAAGTAAATTGACATGAATTGAAGGAGACAAAAATGTAAAGAAAACAGGATTAAAGACTTGAATTGAAATAGGCTTGAAAAGAGAAGAATAGAAATTGCTGAATAATAAACTTTATATTAATGAAAACGAGAGAGAGATTCAAAGTGAACCCTCCCAAGAAACAAGGTTTGAATGGAAATTGCAATAATGAAAGATAAACAAGTAACAATTACGATAACACGAAATAAATGAAATACTGAAAGAGTCGGAAAACACCAAGAAAAATTGACAGTGTCACTCTATCAAGCCAAGGTGTGAACCTGGAGAGCTAAGGAAGCACAAATCCTAATTCCTGTGAAAAGCGAGAGAGAAAAGTAATATATTGTAACACCCCGCTACTGTGGGGTGTCCGTGCGAAGGGCTCTATCCCAACGAACACGCTACTAGGGCATAACATAAGGGCTAAACAACATGCATAAACTATTAATTAAACTGAATAACTGAGAATAACTGAAATAACTGTTTAACTGATAATCATATATAACTGTATCAATCTGAAACTTACGTACTAGTTCATTATACTGAAACATAATTTAACTAATAAAGGAATCCTGCCTCTAAAGTCTGGAGCAAGACTATACATGATTGATTTGACTGTGAAAGATAAACTAAATATAAACTAAACATAGACTGCTAAGACTCCACGGAAGATGCGGAGCTCACCAAGGATATCAACTGCAACCGACCTCTACTGGATCAACTGTCCCTCGTCCGCCTCCTGATCGAACTCTGAAACAAAATGCGGGGAGTGAGTCGCAAGCTCAGTGATGGGGTATCATGCATGTCATGCAACACATACTGTCATGTTATCAATCACATACACTTGTCCTATCTACGTAGCTGCACCTCTCTGACGACGGACTCGTACCGCCAGAGATATCCGCACTCGAGCCCCCATACTGAACTGATAAATGACGGAACACGAGCCGCCCTATACTGAACTGATAACTGATAAATGACGGAACACGAGTCGCCCTGCTGTAACGATAATTGGACTCGCTACCACTAGGGTGCGGCCATATGACGGAACACGAGCCGCCCTGTGATCTGGACCTCTACAACCACGCAGGTGAGGCCAGTCATACTATATCTGTATCTGGGGTGGGACTCGAGGCGCTTCGTGGCAGTATGTCACGGCTAAACTCGACCGGGAGCTACATCCGGGCTAAAGTGTTGAAATACATACTACGACAGTTCAAAGACTACGTAAACAGTCATCACGCAATTCTACAACCATTCTACTCATACACTGCATGTTATCATTCTGACATAAATCGTAGGGTTCTAACATGTTTGATATCATAGCATAGCATAGCATAAATCATTCAAGCTTATAGAAAGGGACCTAGAAGCCATTCACTCTTTCCTGTTATGTTATCTATTAGGGAACTTATCTATCTGAGCATATCCTCTATTAAGACCTGTTATCCTTTAGGGAACATTTCTACTAAGGTACGTTATCTTACTAAGGTATATTATCTGTCTAAGGTATATCATCTATCTAAGGTATATTATCTGTCTAAGACGTGTTATCTTACTGGGTCACATTATTCTGCTAAGTTATATTATCTTAATGAGTTACGTTATCTTATTATGTTATATTATCCTAATAGGTACTAGGTTACATTATCTCACTAGGTTAAATTAATTATTAGGTTATAATTAACTCACTAAGTGGTATTAATTACTTGATATTAATTTCTAGATCATATTAATTACTAGATTATATTATCTTATCATGTTATCTTACCATGTCATGTTATCTTATTACGTGAGGTTATCTTCCTAGGTTATGCTATGTTACTATGTTATATTATCTTACTATGTGATGCATGTGATCTATCCAAGCAGGTTATTTTCCTAATCATATCATCTACCTAAGCACGTTATAGACCTATCATATTAACTGCCTAAGCATGTTATCTATCTATCATATTATTTACCTATGCATATAAACATAAATATAAACATAAACATAAATATAACTATAAACATAAACATAAATATAAACATATAAACATATAAACGTATAAACATAAACGTAAACATATAAACATATAAACATATAAACATATACAAATGCTACTATGTGGCAGCCACAACACATCTACCCTAAAACCTCCACTCACTTGGAAAGTCCTGAGACTGAAAAGGCACCGCTAGTTCCGGCTCCAGCTATCGGCACCGCGTTTGCACCTGGCGTGCAAAAGACCCATCAGGACGGCACAAAAGAAAACCAAAACTTGAACTAGGCTGCGCACTGAACCTCCACTAGCGAGTAATACCTTCTCGCTAGTGATGGCACACCGACAGGGGCAAAAACGTCTTTTCACTCACCGTCGGGAATTTGCTCTGACCGAGATATCCCCAAGGTGTCAGACTCACACTCCACCAGATTTCCTCTTAATATAAAGGACGCCCAAAGCACTGCTTTGATAAGGCGGGAGTATGAGGTGTGAGGGAAAAGCTATACTAACCACTCATATATATAGGGGGATGGGGGAAGCTGAAATGCTGTTTTGAGCAATGTGGAACTTGACTGCTCGCTAGCCGCCATCATCTGCTCGGTAGCCGCCACCTGCTGACAGCATCAGTGCTTGCTTCATTTTACACGTTTTAACATCATTTCTAACCCTTCTTAGACATACTTAGACCATATTAAAGCACTTTCTAAGGGGTACTATGATACGAGGTATCACATATGTGGAGAAGAAGAGAGGAGATGTTTCTCCTCTCCCGGAGGCTGGGATAGAATGAAAGATAGATCCCTAATTAACCTAAAACAAGTGTATTTATAATGGTTCTTCTGTGCTGTAAAATAGCGCAAGTGCGGAGCAGCGTTCGGCAGAGACCGTTGGGGCGGTCCTCTACCGCTGGGGCGGTGGAGTGCGGAGCTTCCTTGCACGTGCTTCACTTTTGTCCGCTTGTGACCGCCTGAGCGGTTGTGCAGACTGCCTGGGCGGTCCCTCTGCTGCTGGAGTTCCAAAATCTTATTTTTCCCGTTGTTCCTAGTGTGAATCCAATGCATTATTTAATCACCTATCCCTGAAAAATAGCCACAATACTGAAACAAAACACATCAAACGCACCAGTGGCATCAAAAAGCAAGTTATATACAATTAGGAACACGGAATTGCTCAAATTATGGGAGAAAATATTATGAAAATGCGGTTTATCAATCATTATCACGCTTATTATTTCTGTTGATTATCAAAGCCTTCTAAGAAAATAATATTGCAACCTCTTAGAAAGCAATGTTATATTCTAAGAAAGCAAAAGTACATTCTGAGAAAGTGATAAACTTAATTAGAAAACACTATCTTCTTAAGCAAAATGATTATCCTAAAACTTATGTTGTTATCATTAAAAAGGGGAAGATTGTAAGCTGCAGAACCCTTCTGAGATAAATCTTAGCATTTCTCTTAGTGATATGAAAAGTTTTAATGATAACAATTAAGCTATAGCGATAAAAATTTTACTTAAGAAAGTGCTAATGTGTGTGCTTAAGTGTACTCAGAAAAGATTGTATAAGGTTCATTCTTATGTGGAAGACTAAAACCAACATCTAGTAACCTCAAGATCAATAATAAAATCAAGGCTCTAAAGTCATCAGAAAGGGTGTCTAAGATGCATGAAGGTGAAAATTGTGTTTCTGAGAAAGAAACAAAGTCTTCTCAGAAGGGTCTCAAAAGACTATACCGACTTTGTTTCTCGGAAGGATGTTCCCTCATAAAGGTTCGTCTCAGAAAGTCCGTACACCTCTCAGAAGGTTGGTTTCTGAAACAACCAAGTCTCAACACTCAAAGGAATTGAACACAACTTGGAAAGCTCAGAACAACAAGCAAACAACAAGCTGAACACGTTGGAACTTGTGCACTGTACATGTCTGATTCTAGGATTTCCGCTGACCACAGCAGGTGTCCGTTCTGAAGCAACCAAGAGAGAGACACACAACCACATCAGCATTGAAAGCTCAGTTTCTTCGCGGGATTAAAGCTCTATAAATAGAAGATCATTTGCAGAATTTCGTGACACAACAACGCGAGAAAAATTCGAATCAAAGTGCTGAAATTCTGCCAAATCAAAAACCCATTTGCGAAAAACTTAGAACTTTCTCAGAAAGACTTCTCGACTCGAGTAGTTCTTTATTTGTGAAAATCTTCTAGCCTTGTATCAGTTTAAATTCTTACATCTGTAAGTTAAATCTAGAAGTCTACTAAGGCAAATTTAAGTTGTATCTTAAATCTTAGTAGTGTTTTTCAAATCAAATTTATTTGTAAAACGCTAAGTTCTTCTTTGTTCGAAGGCAAGGTAAGTCCTCGGATTTGAGGCTGTCACAACGTCCTCGAGGGGTGCCGTGGCTAGATTCGTGGGTGCGAGGCGAAGCGGAGAGGCGAGTAAGGGAGGCGCGGCTAGGAAGGAGCGACGCGTGACAGGGAAGAGGAAGGGCGACTACGGAGGGAGAAGAAAGGATGGAGTTGTCGCTGCGGGTGGGGTGGTTCTGCTGCCATTGCTGCTTCGCGGAGCTGCTGCTGCGGAGGTTACTGTTGTCGCTCGGGCGGCGGCGGTGAGCTCGAGCTTGAGGGTGAGAGAGAGAGCCCGATGGAGAGAGGGGGCTGTTGTCGCTGCTTCTGTGGCTTTTAGTGGCGTCCGATTGTGACCGGAGAAGTAAGAAGAGAGGCGTGCGGCTCTCGCCGCCGCCGCTGCTACGACCGCAAGGCACCCATTGTGGCTGTTATCGCTGCTGTTGCGAGTGGCGCCCGTGTTAAAATATGGATGTTCGATGATGATGACACTACTGTGTTAGTGGTGGCTATGGATGATCCATCATGATGATGTTGCTGTGTTAGTGGTGGCTTCTATTGTTGTCGCTGTTGTTCTCCGGCCGACGTTGCTGCTGGTGGTGGTTTCCGACGTCACGAGGCTGGCTGGGACGTGGCCAATGGTGGTGCTGTGTTGCCCCGCGGCAGTCACTTTGTTTCTTGTTGTTTCCTTGTCTTCTCCCCTTCTTGTGCTCTGTGTTTTGTTTCGTTGTTCTCCCCCTTGTTGCTGTTACATGAATAACATATATAGCTAGGTTAAATCTAAAATTATTGTAATAGAATTATGATTGATTTTTACTGATTGTGTTTGATTGATTTTTATTTTTTATTTAATGTGATTGTATTTGATGAGATTTTGATTGATGATAATTGATTTTGAGTTGATTGTGGTTGTTCCTAATTACACCTGATTTGCATTAAATTTGATCTAATTGCAATTTTGAAACCTATTTTTTTTTTATTTTTCTATTTTTTTGTGTTTTTCTAGTTTTTTATAAAAATCCGGACAAAATACGGTGTTTACAGAGGCAAAGGAAAGTCCTTGATTGTTTGAGGCAAGTTAAGTCCGCTGTTGTGAGGCAAGTAAAAGTCCTTTAGTGTTAAAGCCAAGGAAAGTCCTCTAGTGTTTGAGGCAAGTTAAGTCCTTGTGTTGAGGCAAGAAAATCCATTTCGGTTGTGAAGTGATGAAAGTCCTTTACGGTTGATAAACCGTATTTTCATGCTAATTTCTCCTCATAACTTGAGTAATTGTATGCTCTCAATCATGCTTAAATTGGGTTCTTACGCAATATTTGATTTGCATTACCGTTTTGAGTATTAGTACCATTTTGCGTATTAATTACTCTAATTGTTGCCACTGGTGCGTTTGATATGTTTTTGATAGTGTTGTGGCTTCTCAGGAACAGATAATCATAAGATATGTTGGAAATTGCGTCTGGAAACCAAGGAAAGCTGACTCACTGCCCACAGCAGCACACCAACCGCCCAGGCGGAGAACGCATCGCCCAGGCAGTCATGCGCGCGTAACTTCCACATCTGGACGCGCTGGATTTTGACCCACCGACCAGGCGGTGGTGACGACCGCCCATGCGGTCGTGTGCGAGAAGACCTAGCGCGCAGCAGCCCAAGATAGCAGCAGTTGGGATTTTTTATAAATAGTTCCTTTGTGCTTAGGTCTATGGATCCAGTTTTCAGTCCTTTGGCTCTTGTATGCACTCTGGTGCTGGCACTCTGATAATTTTAGAATTTACTTTTCCAGAGCTCTCAGTTCTCCGTTCACCGTCTTTGTTTTGGGCACTCTTTATTCCTAGTTTTTACATACTGTTCTGAAATCCCGTTTTAATTCATTGTCTTTATTCTTCCTTATTTTCAGTTGTTGCTTTTACATTAAACCTTGTTTTTAGGAATAGTTCACCTTGAATCTCTCCCACGTTTTCTTTAATATAAAGTTTTTATTCAGCAATCTCTTTACTTCCTGAGTTCGTTTCAATCCAAGTTTTTAATCTTGTCCTCTTTACATTCGAGTAACTTTTAATTCACGCCAATTTACATGTTTTGCACTTGCACTTAATTTCTTTATTTCAATCGTCTTTACTTTTCCCAATTTTATTTCCTTGCAAACCAAATCAAAACCCCCCTTTTTACTTATTGCTAAGTTTGAGTCAACAATTGCCACACAGATTCCTTGAGAGACGACCTTAGTCAGTCTTACTACTTGCTACCAAGCTTGTATTGAGATTAATTCAGCAACAAACCTTTTTTTCCAAACCCTTCTCTAAATTGCTCCAGTGTACCGGAGAAATAACGACGCTCCGGCGCTCTGTCAACGGTGTTAAAGGCAGTGTTGTCTGGGAAGGCACAATAAGAAAAATATCTAAAGGAAACTTTCAACTGAAGGTTGAGTACTGGAGTAGGTTGGTTATAACCGAACCAGTATAAAATTCTTGTGTGTGATCTTTTCTGTCTACTCTTTTATTTATAACATATTTTGAGAAAATATCAACTCTGATTTAGATGAAGTTTCATTTTAAAAGAAGTTTCAAGGAGACTTATCTAAAACTAACTTCTTGAAAACTCAGAAGGATTGCCTTCTCAGAAAGTTAAAGTTCTCAGAACCTTAACCTTCTCAGAAGCTAAATTCCGCTACGACTCACATGTCTCCCTTCTGAGAAGATTCTTCTTCTAAGACAAGATTTTAAAGAACTTAATTTTTAAAGAAGCACGATTCAACCCCCCCTTCTCGTGCACATATACACCTTCATGTGCGTCTTAGTTCATTTTATACATGCGAATATACATAATCATAAGGTGACATGAATGACTTACATTCTACAATGCACATACATAAGCAACATTCATAACACATAACATGGCTTTCTTTAATCTTGTCTTTAACTTTACTTTTATCTGTAACATTGTGGCAAGCCACCCTCCCTTCCTTTTCCTCCTAACACCCGGCCTCTAGGCATGAGCTTATCCTAATCTTATGGGGGAGAGGGGGTAAATTTCACCTTCCCTTAGTGAAGAGGTTGTATACTGAGGATGACATCCCTCCCTTAGCAACTCTCAACACATACTGAAGGCTACATAGTGTCTTACTTTAACTTTAACCTTACATTGTCTCATAACATCTTTTGTCTTTAACATCATATCATATCATAAATATAAGAGTTAAACCTCAAATTGGTCCTCCACTTTGTATGCGTGAATCAAATTAGTCATCCACTTTAATTTTTGCTCAAAATAGTCCTCCACTTTTCACTTTGTGAATCGAGTTGGTCCTCCATTTATTTTTTATATTATAACTCTGTTCATTTCTGCTGATATGGACTGTTTATTGCTAACTTAGCAAGTATCATGTAATCCTAGAAATTCATAACTCCTATAACTCCCCCAGTTTACTTGTTTTGATTCAAAATAGTTCTCTTTAAATAAGAGTGGATAATTATTTTGATTGAAAACAAGTCAAATGGAGGACTAATATGAGTTATATGTATTTATAGGGTTACATGTCACTTGTCAAGTTGTTATTAAATAGTCCACATTAGCAGAAATTAACAGAGTTATAACAAAAGAATGTTAGGAGAACTAACTTGATTCACATATTGCAAAGTAGAGGACTATTTTGAGCAAAAATTAAAGTGGAGGACTAATTTGATTCACGCATGCAAAGTGGAGGACCAATTTGATGTTTAACTCATAAAATAAAGATTATAGCTTTTAAAATATTGAATTAAATTAAAATTTTAAATATAATGAAAATTGAACTCTATATATTTTAAAATGTGAGATTTCATAATTTTTTTGGTTGTGTTATAAAATAAAGACTATAACCTTTAAAATATTGAATCACATGAATTTTTCACACATAGTAGAAATTGAAGACTATATATTTTAAAACATGAGATTAATTTATTTTTTTTGGATACACTATAAAATAAAGACTATAGCCTTTAAAATATTGAATCACATGATTTTTTCACATATAGTAGAAATTGAAGGCTATATATTTTAAAATGTGAGATTTCACAATTTTTTTTTGGTTGTGTTATAAAATAAAGAATATATAACCTTTAAAATAATGAATCATATGAAATTTTCACATATAGGTGAAATCAAAGGCTATATATTTTAAAATTTGCGATTTCACAATTTTTTTTATTGTATTATAAAATAAAGACTATAGGCTTGAATTACATGAAATTTTTACATATAGTAGAAATTGAATGCTATGTACTTTAAAATATGAGATCACTTTTTTTTAGATACACTATAAAATAAAGATTATAGCCTTTAAAATACAGAATCACATGAATTTTTCACATATACTAGAAATTAAAAGCTATATACTTTCAAATGTGAGATTTCAAAAAAAATTTATTGTATTATAAATAAAGACTATAGCCTTTAATATATTGAATTATATGATTTTTTCACAAATATTGGAAATTGAAGGATATATACTTTAAAATGTGAGATTTTAATTTTTTTTTTCTTGTACTATAAAATAAACACTATAGACTTTAAAATATTGAATCACATGATTTTTCACACATACTAGAAATAGAAGGCTATATACTTTAAAATGTGAGATTTCACAATTTCTTTGGTTGTATTGTAAAATATAGACTATAGCCTTTAAAATTATGAAACAATGAATTTTTCACATATAATGCAAATTGAAGGTTCTATAAGACTACAACCTTTAAAATATTGGATCACATAAATTTTTCACTTATAGTGGAAATTGAAGGCTATATACTTTAAAATATGATATTTAAAAGAATTCTGTGAGCCTCCTAAAGATTCTATTTGAATCTACAAGATTCCCGGAAGATTCCATGCGGGACCAGAAGATTCTGTCGAAGATTCTACACGAAGTTAGAAGACCTCAGAAGATTCTGTCAAGTTTTTCAAGTCTAGAAGATTCACGAAGATTCTGTGAAGATTCCAGAAGATTCCCGAAGATTCTATCAAGATCCTGAAGAACCTCAAGATTCTAGAAGAATCTCAAGCCTCAAGATTCAAGATTCAAGAATTTTCAAGAATCTACATTCAGAAGATTCCCTGGAAGACCATGTTTGGTGTTTTAGGATTTTCAAAAAATGAGAAATTGTGAAATCCTAATTCATACCAACATGGAGGCACACTTGTGGAGCAAGAAAAGCTAAAAACCCTAGCCTTTCCCACTCCCAAGTTGGCGCAACATAGCTTGCATTTTTGCAAGATTATGTGAAAATTTGATGAAGCAATGCACAGCACAAGATCAAGGCACAAATTCAAATTCAAGGGCTAAGATGAAGTTTCCTCTTTTCTAATTCTTGGTTACAAAGTTTCCATATTTAAGATCAAATAATAACCTTTGGATTAAAGGGAATTATTTGAATCAATGGCCAAGATGAAACTTCCTCTTATTTGATTTTCTATTTTTGGAAGATCAAATTTCAAATCATATCAAGCAATTCTCACCATTGGATCAAGAGATTACAAATTCAAATCAAGGGTGGAGATCAAGCAAGCAATTTCGAAATTTGTAGGGTATTTTCCCTATAAATACAAGACCTCAATGCCCAAGAATTCAAGAGACTACCCAAGCTTACAATTGCCAAAACGATGTCGAATTGAATCCTTATTTCTCTTCATCTTCAACCTCCTAAACCTCAAGTTCTTATTTTTATTTGGGAAAAGGTTGTAATTCTTAAAAGAGTGAGCTTTTGTTGTTTATCCTAGCTTTGCTAGTTATTCTTTCAGAGAAAAATCCATCAAGGTTCCAACTTAGTTGCATCTAAGTTATTGATTGGTAAAAACCACATCTTTTATACAAAGTCCTTAATTTTGTAAGGCAAGAAGTCCTTAGAGGGTCTAAGGCAAGGGTAGAAAGTCCTTCGGTGTTGAAGACAAGGATTGAAGTCCTTTGGAGTTGTCAAAGGCAGTTAGTCACCTAGTTGTGGTGCAAGTGAAGTCTTTTGTGGTTTTCAAAGGCAGTGAGTCACCTTGGTGAAGGTGCAGGTTGAAGTCCTTTGTGGTGTAGCAGAGGAAAGAAAGTCCACCTAGTTGTGGTGGTGATAGTGAACTCTCAGGTGTATCCTAGGGACTAGAGTAGGCACGTTGCCGAACCAGTATAAAATTTCTGTGTATGCTCTCTCTCTTCCCTATCTCTTTGTTTAATTGTTTTTACAATTTATCATTGCATACACAACATTTACATATTGCGAAATCATCATCATCTTTTGTCTAAGTGTTGAAGGTTTAAGTTTTAACCTTTATCATTTAGAAGAGCTTGAAAGTAAATATATTTTCAAGATCTAAAATAGCCTTGTCTATAGGCTAAGTTTCTGTTTATTTACTAACAATTGTTTCCGCTGTGCAAGACAAGTTTACACTTGATCTTTATTTTTAAGTAATTTTCAGAAACAGAATTTGTTGGTGTAACATGATTCAACCCCCCTTCTCACGTTTCACTACCTTCAATTGGCATCAGAGCTCGGCCTTGGGATTGAGCACTTAGCAGTGTCAAGGAAAGATTCAAGGGACCATGGCAGCAAATAACAACGCATATATTGCTGATGGAGCCTCCACAAATAGACCACATATGTTCAACGGTGATGACTACACATGTTGGAGAGATCGAATGACATTGTTCATTCAATTCACAAGTCTCGATCTTTGGGACATCGTTGAAGTCGGCGACAACCCGACACCCTTCGGCCCAAAGAAGCTATGGACTGAAGAACAGAGGATCCAAGTGCAACAAAACAAGAAGGCAAAGTACATACTTTTATGTGCTTTACCTAAAGCCGAATATGACAAGATTGTGTCATGTGAAACGGCAAAACAAATATGGGATCGTTTAGCGACCCTACATGAAGGCACGGATCAAGTTAAAGAAACGAAGATCTCTATGCCTGTACATAAGTACGAGTCATTCAAGATGAATCAAGACGAAGACATTGATACTCTTGCTACAAGATTCTTACATATTGTTAATCAATTGAAAGTTCTTGGCAAGACGTATTCAAACGCTGAAATGGTTAGAAAGATTCTTCGGAGTCTTACTACCAAGTGGAGACCTAAGGTCACCGCTATACAAGAAGCCAAGGACCTAACTAAGTTAGGCTTGGATGAACTGATTGGGTCTCTTAAGACTCATGAAATCGAGCTTGAAGCTCAAGAAGAACCAACAACATCAAGATCAAGACCTTTAGCGCTCAAGACATCTACAACTAAGAAGACTTTGAAGACTAAGAAGAAAGTGCTAAAGGTTGAAGAAGATGAAGACGAAGAAACAGATGAAGAATCTGAAGATGAAGACCTTGACGAAGAAAATATGAGCATGCTCGTGCGTAAAATGTCAAGGGCTTGGAAGAACAAATCTAAGAAGAATAAAGAAGCCTTCTTTAAGAAGGATAAGAAGAACAAGACGAAGACCGATAACACAACGTGTTTCGGATGTGGCGAAAAAGGCCACTTCAAGACCGATTGTCCTAAAAATAGGCAGTCGAAGAAGAAGTTCTTCAAGAAGAAGAAGGCTCTTGCAGCCACATGGAGTGACAACTCTGATTCTGATGAATCCGTAAACGAAGAAACAGAAGAAGAAGCAAACCTCTGCTTCATGGCAGATGCTTCATATGATATAGACTCAGAATCTGATAAAGATGAATCTGAGGTATGCATTGAAAACTCGGCACCATCGTATGAGGAACTCTCGGACCTCTATGATGAACTGTTAGAGGATTCAAAGAATCTGACGACTCATTTTCTGATAAATAAAAAAGCTTTGAAAAACCTTGAATCAGAAAATAAGTCATTAAGATCTCAAAAGGAGGAACTAGAGAGAGAATGTCAAGAACTCAAGGACAGTAAAGATAAACTGTATGAGGGCTGGCAATCTCTAGAGACAGAAGCTTCTGTGCTTGTGGAGAAGGCTGAGGAAGCCATGTACCATGCACAGAAGACTAATGCGCTTCTCCTAAAGGATCTTGAAAGAATGGTTAACGGATCTAAGATGCTCGATCTATTGTTAGGAGGTCAAAAACCTTACAAAGATCATACAGGTCTTGGATATGTTCCAGTCTTTCATGAGGATACTTTGATACCCCCAACAGACAGAGAGCCAATTCCTACTTGTCTTTTCTGTTTTAAACATGGACATGGCAGAGAGAAATGTCCACTTCTTAAAAAGGGAACTACCTCCAAAGCCAAGGGTGGCACGTGGAAGGGACAACCTAAAAAGACGTGGAAGTCTCAAAAGCCGAAACCAGATGCTGGGAAGGCTAACAAGAAAGGACCCAAGAAGGTATGGGTACCTAAAAATCCTTCATCTTTGAATGCAGGAACTTCAAGCACAAATCAACCATCAAGAGCCACAACACCAGTGGCTGGATGAAAAGTGGTACCTGGATAGCAGGTGCTCAAGGCACATGACCGGAAGTAAGCACTGGTTCAAGGATGTTAAACCAAAGAAGAAAGGAACAGTGTGTTTCGGTGATGGAGCTAAGGGCAAGATCGTCGGCAAGGGAAATGTTGGTAAGTCCGATGATCATCAAATATCTGAGGTATTGCTTGTTGATGGTTTGACTCACAATCTTTTAAGCATTAGTCAGTTTTGTGACAAAGGCTTAAAGGTTGAGTTTCTAGCCAAATATTGTAGCGTCATTGATCTGAAGACAGGTAAAGTTGTTCTCGAGGGAAGAAGACTAGGCAACACCTATGTCATCTATCTTGAGGACCTTTTGGATCAAGATGTGAAATTCTTAGCGTCCTTTGAGGATGACAAGTGGCTTTGGCACAAGAAGTTGGGTCATGCCCACATGAAGTTACTTTCCGAGTTATCTCATAAAGGTTTGGTCAAGGGGCTTCCAAGATCCGCTTTGACAGGGATACAACCTGTGATTTCTGTGATAAGGGAAAGCAGACCAAAGCTTCTTTCCAAAGTAAGAAAGTAGTTTCCACTACTAGACCACTTGAGCTAATTCACATGGATCTCTTCGGTCCTACAAGACAGGCCTCTCTTGCGGGCAAATATTATTGCCTTGTCATAGTTGACGACTACAGTAGATACACTTGGGTAATTTTCTTAGCTTCTAAGGATGAGACGTTTTCAAAATTTAAAACATTTGCGAATATGGTTTCTAATGAAAAAGGTTCTCGCATCACCACCATTCGTTCTAACCATGGAGGTGAGTTTGAAAATCATGCTTTTGAAAATCTTTGTGAGGATCTTGGTATTGTTAACGAATTTTCCTCTCCTGGAACTCCACAACAAAATGGAGTAGCTAAGAGAAAGAATCGAAGCCTCATTGAGATGGCTAGAACAATGCTTTTGGAAAGTGGTTTATCAAAAGGTTTTTGGGCAGAAGCTGTCAATACAGCTTGCTATATTCAAAATCGTGTTTTCATAAGACAAAGTCTCAATAAAACTCCATATGAGCTTTGGAAAGGAAGAATACCCAATATATCTTATTTTCACATCTTTGGTTCACCTTGCTTTATCCTGAACACAAGGGACAAGCTTTCAAAATTTGATTCCAAATCCGATGACAGAGTGTTTCTAGGATATTTTACTGTTTCTAAAGCTTACAGGGTTTACAACAAGCGAAGAAAGACAGTTGAAGAAACCATCCATATCAAGTTCAAGGAACTAAAGCAAGACATCCAACATAATCTAGATGACATCGAAGAAAGAATGAAGGATCTAATAACTATCTCAACCAAAGGATGTGAAAGTAATGATCAAGTACCTATTGAAGAAGATGATCATCATGTTATGAAGGAATCACCCGATTCAGGGGGAGATGAACCAAGAGTCATTGTAGCTCAAGAACCCTCTACTCCTCAAGAGGTTGAGTCTATTGAAGTTCAAGAACCTGTTCTAAGAAGAAAGATCGGAATAAACGATCTTAAAGTTGTTAAAGATAACGAAGTTCTTGGCGATCCATCTCAAGGGGTAAGAACAAGAAGATCCCTGAGATTTCAATCTGATGCTGTACTTGTTTCAGAAATCGAACCTGAGACAGTTCAAGAAGCATTGGATGAACCCAGTTGGGTGGAAGCATGGAAGAAGAACTCGAACAGTTTGAGAAGAATGAAGTCTGGAAGCTTGTTCAGAAACCCAAGGGTAAAACGATTATTGGCACAAAGTGGGTGTTCCGCAACAAGTTGGACGAATCCGGAAAGGTTACGAGAAACAAAGCAAGACTCGTGGCACAAGGATACAATCAGCAAGAAGGAATCGACTACGACGAAACCTTCGCGCCAGTTGCAAGACTAGAAGCCATTAGGATGCTTCTTGCATTCGCTGCTCATAAAGGAATAAAGCTATATCAAATGGATGTAAAATCCGCATTCCTTAATGGTGTCCTCAGTGAAGAGGTCTACGTCAAGCAACCTCCAGGTTTTATCAGTGAAACCTATCCCGAGCACGTCTATCGTTTGTCTAAAGCGTTATACGGTCTTAAACAAGCTCCTAGAGCTTGGTATGATAGACTTAGTAGCTTCCTGACTACGAATGGATTCACTCGTGGAAAAGTGGACACAACTCTCTTCACTTTAACTGATAACTCTGATTTATTAATTGTGCAAATTTATGTTGATGATATAGTATTCGGTGCTACTAACGAATCTCTGTGTAGAAAGTTTGCAGATCTAATGCAGGGGGAGTTCGAAATGAGTATGATGGGAGAATTGAAGTTTTTCCTAGGACTTCAAATCAAGCAACAAGCTGATTGAACCTTCATACATCAAGAAAAGTACACCAAAGAACTTCTCAAAAGATTCTTAATGGACAAGTGTAGTCCAATGAAAACTCCGATGCATCCATCACAAGTCATTGACAAGGATGAAGAAGGAGAAAAGGTGTCTGAAAGCACCTACAGAGGTATGATCGGGTCCTTGCTTTATTTAACTGCATCTAGGCCTGACATACAGTTAAGTGTTGGCATTTGTGCAAGATTTCAATCTTGTCCAAAATAGTCTCACCTAACTGCAGTCAAATGTATTCTTAGATACTTGGCAGGTACTACTAATCTTGGCCTTTGGTACAAGAAAGGTATCTCCTCTGTGGTTACAGGTTTATGTGATGCTGATTACGCCGGAGACCGGGTTGACAGAAAAAGCACCAGTGGATGCTGTGTGTTCTTTGGGGATGCACTCATCACATGGAGTTGCAGAAAACAAAATACCATTGCACTATCAACCGCAGAAGCAGAATACGTGTCTGCTGCTGGATGTGTTACACAAATCTTATGGGTAAGAAATCAACTACTTGATTACAATCTCAAGTATGATAAAATTCCCGTTATGTGTGATAACACAAGTGCAATAGCTTTGCCTAAGAATCCCATTCAGCACTCTAGATCTAAACATATTGTATTAAACATCATTTCATTAGAGATCATGTGCAGAAAGGCGATATTGAGTTAAAGTTTGTGAATACGGAAGATCAAGTGTCTGACATATTTACGAAACCTTTAGCTGAATATCGTTTTAGCACGCTGAAAGGTTTACTTAACCTAAAGAGCTTTTAAAAAATTATTTTCGAAAATCTTTTTGAAAATTAAAAAGCTTTAAGTATTCCCCAAAAGTTGGTAAGTATTGAAGAAGATGAAGAAAAATCAACAGACCAACAATCAGAAGTCATCAGAAAAGTCAACCACTACAGAAGTCAACAAAGAGTCAACTGAAGACCTATGAAGACACAATTTGCGCCCCCTATCTTCATGATGGGCCAAATTTCAAGACTTTTTTAAGACCTTGGGCCTGTCTCAAGTGTTTGAAGACTTTTTGAAGACCTTGGGCTTGTCTCAAGTGTAAGAAGACTTTTTGAAGGCCTTGAGTTTTGTCTCAAGAGTTTGAAGATTTTTTCAAGACTATTTTTGAAGACATATGAGCTTCGGAAAATTTTTTTCTGAACCTCATTTAAAGACCTTCTGAAGATTTTTTGAAGAAATTGGGTGTACAGTAATGCTAATTACTATATGAACACCACCCGCATTGAAGAAAAGTTGATGGGCTTTGGGCCTCAGGCAAGCTGTAAAGGCTTGTATCTAGATGATTGAGCCTCAAAAATTAATTATGGGCTTTGATAAATTAAATGGGCCTCACATGCCTCTACATGGGCCTCATGGAAGAAAAATTAAAATCCAAGAAGACCCACATAAACCAAATTTGCGCCCCATATATTGGCATTTATGGTGAATATATTTTAATTTTTCAAATATTGTTATTTATTATTTAAATAATGATATTGAAAATTAAGATTATTCTTATTTGGATTTAAATGGATATTATCTAGAGTAAATCTAGATTTAGTGGAGGAGATCTTTTATGTAAAATAATTACAAATCCTTATTTCCACACCATATCTTTTTGATTTACCCTCTCTTTTACCTATACATATATATTTCGAAATTTCTCTCTCTCTCTCTCTTGAAAAATAAATTTTATTTTCTTAAATTATTGTCATTTAAATTAAATGATAATATTGGGAAATATTGTTTATTCTTTCTTGATTTACAATGCCTATTTCTAAGAGTATTTTTTTAGAGATATTCATATGGAAAATCCTTGCAATATTTTTTAAGATTTTCCCTCATTTTTCCTTCCTTATTTTCGAAATATAGCCCCCTCCTTACATCATCTATATATTCTTTCATCCCTCAACCATCTTACACAACAAAGTTTTCTTTTCTACTCCTATTCTTCTCTATTTTTTGCGCAACTACATACATACATACATACCCATAAACACAACCTATTGAATCTTAAGCATCATGAAACTTGTTTGCAATATCAAATATGGTATGGATGCTGAAAAGAGAGTATTCTCTAATCCACAATCACAAGAAAGATTTGAGCAACTCTTTCTTATGAGAGACATATCCATTGAGAAGGTTTTACAAAAACCGACTCTTGAAAAGATGCCAGAGCTTAAAGACATTCTAAGTAGTCAAAAGAATCTACTTTCTTTGATTATGGAGGATGAAACAATCTATTTAACGGCTGTTAAGGCATTCTACTCCTCTTTCAAGTTGGATCATCACTACGGATGGGTTAGTAACATTGGAAGTCGTCCTTTCAATGTCTCCGAAAACACATTTATTCGTGTTTTTGATTTGGAAGAAAGCGGTGTAATCATAACCAACAAGGCTAGATGGTTCATTGATGAAAAACTTGATGAAAAAGATGTTTCAACGATTTTGTGCACTAATCATAAGATACATCCTCTGTCTATCAAAGTGCATCATCTACGGCCAATAGCAAAGATTCTTTTACAAGTTGTTAGGGAAGCGTTGCTCCCCACAAAGGAATCAAACAACTTCTTGAGCCCAAGAGAATCAATGTTAATATTTTTTCTTCTTATCTCTGTCAAGGTCAACATTGGAAGAATGTTTTTTGAATTTATGATTGATTCTACAAGAACAACAAATTCGAATCTTCCATATGGAAGGCTACTCACTCGAATTTTTGTCGACAAAAAGATGGACATGACTAGATTTGAATTCTTCTGTCCAGAAGCTTCTCTCGAACTTCCATATAAATCATTCTTGAAGAGAAAAAGAGTAACCTTTGCCGATGATGTAAAGGACAATGAGAAAAAGAAGTCACCCTCTCCTAAGTTGAAAAAGGTAAATTCTAGCACACATGATTCTTCTTCTTCTACTTCTACTCCACTCTCATCCATGATAACAACGGACATTGACAAGTTTTTTGAAGACAATCCATCTCTTGATGTGGATGAGTATATTTTCAAGTGTGATGCTCCATTCGGGCATAATACCTCTGAAAAAGAAGAAGATATTCTTTGTCCAAGTTCAATACCTTTGGTCATTGAAAATCAAGAAGAACATATGGTACATCATCAAAAGGAAGAATGTCCCATTAAGGGGGAGCATCTATGCTTTGACCAAGAAACTCTCAAGAAGACAGTTCTTGAAATGTTTCAAGTTGACGGGGAAAACATTCCTTATGAGAAAGTCAGAAAAATCCTACACTTCATTGGCTTCAACAATTCTCTTGTTCTTAGTTCAACATCTCAAGGAGACATGACCGTTGAAGAATTTCAGTATCTTCTCCTAATTCTCAAGAAGTGAAGACCTTTTTGATGAAAGAAAGGGGGAGAAGAAAATTGAAGATAAAGGAAGACTTTTTCAAGAACATTGAAGAATGAAGATCAAGAACATCAAGAACTTATCTAGCTCTAGGGGGAGCTTAATTCCTTTTCTATGTTTTTTTAAAAAATTCTTTTAGTTTTTTTAGTTCTTTTAAAAGTTCTTGCACTTGTTATGTTCTTTAATTTCTTTTATGTTTTATTTCATGTTTATGTTTTTTAATTTAATTAAAGTTTCTCTTTTTAGTATTTCTCTTCTATTATTTTTATTTTTATATTGTTTATTTGAAAATAATTTCCTAAGGCTTCAAGTCTTAAGAAAATATTTTCCCTTGTAATCAAATCAAAACCTTTATTTCAATTAGAATTGTTATCATCAAAAAGAGGGAGATTGTTAGCTCCAAGAATCCTTTACCTCATCATTGAAGGTTTTGAATGATAAAAATCTTAATTAAAATAAAAGTTTTCATTTGGTTGGACTAATGGTTTGTTAAGTGTGTTTTAGGATTTAATTTATTTGACAAAATAAAAAGACACATCTTGACTACATCTAGACCAAAAAGTGGCGCAAACATGCATGCTTGGAGGACAAGCTATTCTAATTTTTGAAGACCAAGTCAAAGCTTTTCTAATTAAGGAAAGTTTGGTTGGAAGACTCTAAGATTTCCTAAAAAGTTAATTATGGAAAATACATGAAATTAAATAGAGAATCTTTTTATCAAATATCTCTATTTAAATATTCATGCACAACATATATATACATACATAAATTTCGAAATTATATATAAAATAGGGAAACAAAATTGAATCTCTATTTTACACAATATATGTTAATAATTTTCGAAATATATATACATATGTGTGGGAAATCTAGAAAAATCTTGTATGGAGATTTAAATGCAAATTATTAAATAAAAATTATTATCTATAATTTATTCTAGAATATATTTTGCATTTAAGTAACAGAATATTTTTACGGACACTTTAAAAAGATTCTGTGAGCCTCCTAAAGATTCTATTTGAATCTACAAGATTCCCTGAAGATTCCATGCGGGACCAGAAGATTCTGTTAAAGATTCTACACGAAGTTAGAAGACCTCAGAAGATTCTGTCAAGATTCTCAAGTCTAGAAGATTCCCGAAGATTCTGTGAAGATTCTAGAAGATTCCCGAAGATTCTATCAAGATCCCGAAGAATCTCAAGATTCCAGAAGAATCTCAAGCCTCAAGATTCAAGATTCAAGAATATTCAAGATTCAAGAATCTACATTCAGAAGATTCCCTAGAAGACCATCTTTGGTGTTTTAGGATTTTCAGAAAATGAGAAATTGTGAAATCCTAATTCGTACCAATATGGAGGCACACTTGGGGAGCAAGAAAAGCTAAAACCCTAGCCTTTCTCACTCCTAAAAGTGGCGCAACATAGCTTGCATTTTTGCAAGATTATGTGAAAATTTGATGAAGCAATGCACACCACAAGATCAAGGCACAAATTCAAATTCAAGGGCTAAGATGAAGTTTCCTCTTTTCTAATTCTTGGTTACAAAGTTTCCATATTTAAGATCAAATAATAACCTTTGGATTAAAGGAAATTATTTGAATCAATGGCCAAGATGAAATTTCCTTTTATATGATTTTCTATTTTTGGAAGATCAAATTTCAAATCATATCAAGCAATTCTCACCATTGGATCAAGAGATTTCAAATTCAAACCAAGGGTGGAGATCAAGGCAAGAATTTCGAAATTTGTAGGGTATTTTCCCTATAAATAGAAGACCTCAATGCCCAAGAATGTAAGAGACTACCCAAGCTTACAAGTGCCAAAACGCTGTCGAATTGAATCCTAATTTCTCTTCATCTTCAACCTCTAAACCTCAAGTTCTTATTTTTATTTGGGAAAAGGTTGTAATTCTTAAAAGAGTGAGCTTTTGTTGTTTATCCTAGCTTTGCTAGTTATTCTTTCAGAGAAAAATCCATCAAGGTTCAAACTTAGTTGCATCTAAGTTCTTGATTGGTAAAAACCACATCCTTTATACAAAGTCCTTATTTTTGTAAGGCAAGAAGTCCTTAGAGGGTCTAAGGCAAGGGTACAAAGTCCTTCGGTGTTGAAGGCAAGGATTGAAGTCCTTTGGAGTTGCCAGAGGCAGTTAGTCACCTAGTTGTGGTGCAAGTGAAGTCCTTTGTGGTTTTCAAAGGCAGTGAGTCACCTTGGTGAAGGTGCAGGTTGAAGTCCTTTGTGGTGTTGCAGAGGTAAGAAAGTCTACCTAGTTGTGTGGTGATAGTGAACTCTCAGGTGTATCCTGGGGATTGGAGTAGGCACGTTGCCGAACCAGTATAAAATTTATGTGTGTGCTTTCTCTCTTCCCTATCTCTTTATTTAATGTTTTTACAATTTATCATTGCATACACAACATATACATATTGCGAAATCATCATCATCATTTGTCTAAGTGTTGAAGATTAAAGTTTTAACCTTTATCATTTAGAAGACCTTGAAAGTAAATATATTTTCAAGATCTACAAAAGTCTTGTTTATAGGCTATGTTTCTGTTTATTTACTAACAATTATTTCCGATGTGCAAGACAAGTTTATACTTTATCTTTATTTTTAAGTAATTTTCAGAAACAGGATTTATAGTTGGAACATGATTCAACCCCCCTTCTCACGTTTCACTACCTTCAAATTTTTCATATATAATGGAAATTGAAGGTTGTATACTTAAAAATTTGAGATTTCACAATTTTTTTGGTTGTATTATAGATTAAAGACTATAGCCTTAAATATAATGAATCACATAAATTTTTCACTTATAGTGGAAATTGAAGGCTATATAGTTTAAAATGTGAGATTTCACAATTTTTTTGGTTATCTTATAAAATAAAGAATAAAGCCTTTAAAATACTCAATCACATATAGATTTTTCACTTGTATTGGAAATTAAAGGCTATATACATTAAAATGTGAGATTTCACAATTTTTTTTTGTTGTATTATAAAATAAAGACCATAGCCTTTAAAATATTGTATCACATGAATTTTTCACAAATAATGAAAATTGAAGGCTATATACTTTAAAATATGAGATAATTTTTTTGGTTATATTGTAAAATAAAGACGATAGGCTTTAAAATATTGAATCACATGAATTTTTCACATATAGTGGAAATTGAAGGCTATATACTTTAGAATGTGAGATATTTTTTTGGTTGTATTATAAAATAAATACTATAGGCTTTACAATATTGAATAACATAATTTGTTTATATATAGCAGAAATTGAAGGCTATATACTTTAAAACGTGAGATTGTACTATTCTTTTGAAAACACTATAAAATAAAGATTATAGACTTTAAATGTCACGACCCAATCACGAATACGTGACCAGCACATGAGACGCCAAGTCTCATGTCAGCCTTAACCTGATATCATACGAAACATAACCTGACATACATCATAAACAATCCATACATCCAAATATATATATATATATATATATATATATATATATATGTCATACATGTCATCATACATATCCATGAGAAAGCCTAACACATCCACACAACAACAACAAGTCTTACATAGACTTATACAACGTTCATCCCCTACCCTAGTCCAAGGAATCATGTCTGTAACATAAGGAGCATACACTAGATATAAACTACATGATGCCTCTAACACATGAGGCTCACCAAATCTAAGAACCCGGAGGAACGGATGAACTCGTCCCTTGATCTGCACCTTGATCTGAAAACAAGTTGTATGAATGGGTGAGTCATACGCTCAGTGAATAAACAGGTTATAAGCAGTGTATGAAGCATATAACAGTGCAATGCAGTTACAACATAAACCAATAACATATATGTATCAATTCCATCGTTCTTATACAGTCTCTTTATCTTGGTAGCTTTTAACCTATGAATACCTAGAGCGCGGCCCCGACTCATGTTCATAGGCAGTATGGATGTCCCGCGAGCTATGCCCCTCATCAGGTTTCCCATTTACGACCCCGCGAGCTATGCCCCTCCTCAGGTCGTTTTACCATCTCTTAATTAATTCAATTTTTATCTTATTTAGCGCTGTTAGTGGCACATATCATTCATAATCACAACATAAGTAATTCATCATCATCATCACAACATTTCAGTATCGAGTTTGGGGTAGTGGTGAACGAATGGATTTGAATACATAACTTAAAAGTATAAAGATTTTGCGTTAAAGTCTTAAAAATAGAGTTTTTGTACTGATGTAATCGATTACAGGCCTCTGTAATCGATTACCAGCTTCAAATTTCGTTCTGAAGAAAATTTTTTGCGAAAATAGGCAGTCTGTAATCGATTACAAACCCGTGGTAATCGATTACAGTAATCGATTACAGAGTCTTAGTAATCGATTACAGTAATCGATTACCAAATCGCTGTAATCGATTACAGCCTGGGTCAGAGATGAAATTCTGCAGAAAACTTCGCGAAAATCATCTCCAAATCCACATTTTCACCACAACCCATCCAAATCAAACACAATCAACATGCAATATCAATCATATATTAACCAATCTCAGTCCCTATCAACTATCATAACAAGAAATTCACAGATTCAATCAAAATCATACATAAACCACAAATAACCCATTTACTCACAAATTACTCCAGTGAGCTCCAAGACACCACCCGGAGCTAGGATGAGGTACTCGGAGCTTCCCTAGTTGGTTGAGACCCTAGAGAACACATCACAAACCTCAATCTCACAACAAAATAAAAAATCCCAAATATAAACCCTAAACCCCCAAAACCGAGATTGGAGAGAAATAGACATCAATGGAGAAAAAGAAATACTCTACACTTACCCACAATATACTAGATGAGCAATGGTAACTTGAATCTTGAAGATTGATGGAGTTTAGATGAAGATTGGAGAGGAGAAGATGAAATGGGGAAGAAGAGGAAGAAGAGGAAAAGAGAGAAAGAGAGTTACGGGAGTGAGGGGGAGAAAGAAGAAAAAAGGAAGGAAAAAGAGGGGGAGGTGGGGCCCACGTGGTCCTATCTCCCCGGTGTATCGTGATCTCTTACTCAAACAAACTCAGACTACCCAAGGTATTACAATCATCCCTCCTTAAAGAATTCGGACCCCGAATTCAAACACAGAAGGGAAAAGAGATTACCTGAAACATGAAAGAGGTGCGGATACTTATCCCGCATGGCTTCCTCGGGCTCCCATGTAGCTTCCGGACTTGTCTGGTTCCGCCAAACCACTTTCATTGTAGCAACTTCCTTGGATCGGAGCTTCCTCACCTGACGATCCACAATCGCCACGGTTTCCTCCTCAAAAGCTAAGTTCTCACCCAGAGGCAACACTTGATGCTCAAGCACATGAGAGGGGTCAGATAGGTACTTCCTCAACATAGACACATGAAAGACGGGGTGTATAGCAGAATACTCAGGAGGAAGTGCCAGATGATAGGTCACAGCTCCCATCCGATCCAAGATCTCAAAAGGTCCGATATAACGGGGACTCAACTTCCCTTTCTTCCCGAACCTCATAACTCCCTTCATCGGAGAAATGCGGAGAAACACATGATCACCAACCGAGAACTCCAAATCTCATCTCCGGTTGTTGGCACAGGCCTTCTGCCTACTCTGGGCCGCTTACAGCCTTTCCCTGATCAACTTCACCTTCTCCATGGCATCTTGAACCAAGTCGGATCCCAACAGAGCCGCTTCACCACTCTCAAACCACCCAATGGGGGAGCGACATCTCCTACCATACAGAGCCTCAAACGGTGTCATTCCAATACTGGCCTGATAACTGTTATTATAAGAGAATTCGATCAATGGAAGGTACGGATCCCAACCATCGCCGAAATCCATCACACAAGCTCGGAGCATGTCCTCCAAAATCTGAATAGTCCTCTCTGACTGCCCATCGGTCTGAGGGTGAAATGTCGTACTGAAATTAAAACGACTCCCTAAAGCTTCTTGAAAGGATTGCCAAAACCGGGAGGTGAACTGAGTACCTCGGTCCGAGATGATGGAGACAGGAATACCATGGAGTCGCACAATCACCTCCAAGAACAACTGAGCATAGCGAGGCGCTCCGTAAGCCGTCTTAACCGGAATGAAGTGGGCCGACTTGGTCAGTCGATCCACAATCACCCATATGGAGTCAAAGCCTCGGAAACTGCGGGGTAATCCCGTCACAAAATCCATGGTGATTATCTCCCACTTCCACGTGGGTATCTCCAACGGTTGCAACAACCCTGCAGGTCTTTGATGTTCTACTTTCACTTGCTGACACACCAAGCACCGGGAAACAAAGTCTCCACATCCCGCTTCATACCCTCCCACCAAAACAAATGTTTCAAATCCTGATACATCTTCGTGCTACCTGGATGGATGGAATACCTGGAGTTGTGAGCTTCCTCTAGAATGAGCCTCCTCAGATTACCCACATCGGGTACGCACAACCGCTGTCCACACCGTAAAACACCCTCTGAGTCTAGAGATAACTCCAAGTTCTTCCCTTCACTGACCTCTGACACTAGCTTAGCAAGCCTTGGATCATCCCGCTGAACAGATTTAATCTGGTCCACCAAAGAGGACTGAGCCCGCACATGAGCTAAGAGTACTCCAGATCTCCCTAACTCAAAGTGCATGCCCTCCGACTCCAACCTATGGATCTCCTCAACTAACGGTCTCTTCACAACAGCAATGTGGGCCAGACTACCCATAGACTTCCTGCTTAAAGCATCAGCGACTACATTTGCTCTTCTAGGGTGATACAAGATGGTACAATCATAGTCCTTCAGCAACTCCATCCACCGCCTCTGTCTCAGATTGAGGTCTTTCTGCTGAAAGATGTACTTCAAGCTCTTGTGGTCGGTGTAGATCTCACACGTCTCTCCGTAGAGGTAGTGTCTCCAGATCTTGAGAGCAAACACCACCGCTGCCATCTCCAAATCATGAGTGGGGTAGTTCTGCTCGTGATTCTTCAACTTCCTTGAGGCATAAGCTATCACCCTCCCATTCTGCATCAAAACACAAACAAGCCCAATCCGGGAAGCATCACAATACACGGAGTAGCCTCCTGAACCGGCAGGCAAGGCCAAAACGGGAGCGGTAGTCAGAGCCTCCTTCAGCTTTTGAAAACTTGACTCACAAGCTTCCGACCACAGAAAAGGTGCGTTCTTCTGAGTTAACTTGGTGAGAGGTGCTGCTATCCGTGAGAAATCTTTGACAAATCTCCGGTAGTAGCCGCAAGACCCAAGAAACTGCGGATCTCCATCACCGTTGCAGGTCTAGGCCACTTCTGAACTGCTTCTATCTTCTTCGGATCCACCATGATACCATCTTTAGACACTATATGCCCTAGAAAGGTTACTTGATCCAGCCAAAACTCGCACTTAGAGAACTTGGCATAAAGATTGTGGTCCCTCAGAGTCTGCAGCACAACTCTGAGATGATGCTCATGCTCCTCAGCACTCTTAGAGTACACCAAGATGTCATCAACGAAGACTATGACGAAACGATCCAAGAATGGTTTGAACACTCGGTTCATGAGATCCATAAAAGCTGCAAGGGCATTGGTCAACCCGAAAGACATCACAAGAAACTCGAAATGCCCATATCGAGTACGGAAAGCCGTCTTCGGAATATCTCCTTCCTTAATCCTCAACTGATGGTAACCCGATCTCAGATCAATCTTAGGAAAACAGCAAGCACCTTGAAACTGATCAAACAAATCATCAATCCTCGGAAGAGGGTACTTGTTTCGGACCGTCATCTTGTTGAGCTGTTTGTAATCCACGCAAAGCCTCATGGATCCATCATTCTTCTTCACAAAAAGAACCGGAGCACCCCAAGGTGATGTGCTCGGTCGGATGAACCTTTTGTCCACAAGATCCTTCAGCTGATCCTTCAACTCACTTAACTCTTTCGGAGCCATACGGTAAGGAGGAATGGAAACTGGTTGAGCATCAGGAGCTAGATCAATCCCGAACTCTATCTCCGATCTGGTGGCATACCAGGTAACTCCTCCGGAAACACATCTGGGTACTCACATACCACTGGAACTTGACCAACATCTACAACACTAGCCTCCATGTTCATCAGTGACGCCAGAAAACCTTGACACCCGTGGTCCATCAACTTCATAGCACTCATAGCCGAGATCAAATAAGCAGGGGTCTGATAGGATGCGAAATTCTGTGCATTCTTTATCCTTATATGTGCATCTTGTGTTCCTTAGTAGACTTATTAGCATTTGTTTGCCTTGTTTGTGATTCATGTGGTGTTTTGGTGGTTGAAGTAAAAAACCGGAGTTTTAAAGCGGATTCTAAGGTAGTACTTGGTCTTGTTATCTTTTAATGCACTCTTGGTTAGTGTTTTTGGATTTCAAGAACCTAGGTCGGGTCTACTTTGAGTCTCAGGAGCAACAGGAACAAAGGAGCGAAGGAGCGGATGCACGGATGAGCCTGAGAAACCGCGCAAGATTTTCTGCCCAGGAAGTGGTCGCCAGCGACCAAGCAACCAGACATTCTGGTCGCCGGCGACCAATGCTCGAGAAGACAGGATTTTGGGCCTTTCTGTTTGAGGTCGCCAGCGACCACTGTGCGGCTGACAACTTTTAATATTTTGTAATTTTTGGTTTTTGGTCCCTATCTTTAATTTCTTAATTTGGGACTTTTAATGTAAGGAGGGGGCACTTTTAGAACATTCTCTCATACACTATTAGGTCATCTTTCCCCTTTTAGCTTTCTATAGAGAGAAGCTCCAACTTCTCTCTAGGTTTTTATTTTCTTTTCTACACATTTGATGTTCTTGGATACATTTGCTCTCTTGCATTTTTATTGATATTTAAATTTCAGTTCCTATTCTTGCCATCAATTTCTCTTCTTATTTCATTTTCTAATTTCTTCATGTGTGAGTAGTTCTCTTGGTGCTTGGTGTTGAGATAGTGTTAGAACCTATTTTCCCTTGAAGCTTGCTATTTAATTCTTTGGGTTGCTCCCTATTTTCTTGGTTGAATGCTATTAAAATTTGTATGTGTGGATTAATGCTTGCAAGTTTTGGTTGCACTCTTGGACACAAATTGATTTCTTGATTGGGGAATTAATTTGTGTTCTTGGGGTTTTGGGTTTTTGATATGGATTAATATCTTATGCCTATGACTAGGAGAGTTGGGTTTATTCTTGATTGGGAATTGGATTTGCATGTGTCTAGGTTAATTTAGCTTAATTGGTTTGGATTAGAATCTATTAAGTTATTTATTTTCCATGCATGTGTAGATTGCACCCCATGTGTTTGATAAAATGCTTATGTGAGTTTATGATAGGGAAAATGTGGTTTTACACACTACTCAACACCAAGACCTCTTTTATCTTGTTAATATCTTACATTACATAGTTACACAATATCTTACATAATCCCCAAACTTTATTTACATATACTATACATATTAAGATCAAATGTTTAAGCCTCCTTTGAGAAACGACTTGGGTTAGCTAACTATACTCTATAGTTAATTGATTCAATATCTCTTTTGCTCTTTAAACTCTAAATTGATTTGTGAGTTAGAGGAATTAACGACGCCTTTAGTTTCACTATCAGGGTCATACAATGATCCCCTTGGAACTCGAAGGTTGAACCATCGGGGAGGACAAACTTCACCAACTTGGCATAGCAATCCACCGAGGCATGACAGGAAGCCATCCATTTCATGCCAAAGATGACATCAAAGTCCACCATATCAAGGATCACCAGGTCGGCCAAAGTGTCCATCCCACCCACAGAAACCACACACGACTTGCACACGAGATGAACCATACGAGGTTCTCCGACCGGAGTGCTAACCCAAAAAGGATCCTCCAAAGACACTAGTTGCTCGCCAAGACGGGAAGCAAAGAACGGGGACACATAAGAATGTGTGGAGCCCGGATCAAACAACATATAAGCTTCAGAAGAACAAACTTTCGTTATACCTGCCACCACAGCATTGGATTCCTGAGCATCCTGACGGGTCAACGCAAAGACTCTAGGCTGAGCTCTTCCTCCACCTCCCTGACCACAACCTCTGTTTCCTCTAGCCGGTCCTCTACCCCCACGCCCAGAAGATCCACCCGGAGACATGGCTGAGAAAGATGGAGTGGGTAGAATCAGTGCCTGAGGCCTAGAAGCTCCACCAGAAAAGCGAGGACAATCCTTGATAAAGTGGCCTGTCTGACCACAACCATAACAGGTGTGAGGCACAACACGACATGGTCCCTGATGATACCTTCCACAACTCTTGCAATGAGGGGCACGAGGATCTGGCCTTTGCGTACTAGACTGAGAAGCACTGCTAGACTGGGACCCCATCGGCACATCTCTAGGAGTGGATCTTGATGAGTTGGAACCACCCCCAGGTACAAACCTCTGATGTTGGTAGCCTTGAGATCCACCAAAATTGGATCCTCCAGAGAACTGCCCTGTAGTCTTCTTCTTCTTGTCAAACCCTCTACTAGGCGTGTCTTCCTCTAGGGAGCTTTCAATCCCCACTGCGGTATCCATGACTTGAGAAACAGTCTTCCGCCCAATCTCATTGTGCAAGATGGATCGCATCGGATCCCTGAGCCCCTTCACAAACCTTCTCACTTTCCGGTCCTCCGGAGTGATCTCCTGAGGTGCATATTGGCATAATCGAGTAAACTGCGTAGTGTACTCGACTACGGACATGCCCTGTGTCTGCTTCAGCTTAAGGAACTGGTCCACCAACAGCTCCCTTCGGTTCTCTGAAAAGAATCTTGCCCTGAAGGCGTTTGTGAACTCTTCCCATACAGGTGGTGGTCTTCTCATGTTCGCCCTTTCAATCCGCAAGGTCTCATACCAATGGGCTGCAGTGCCCTGCAGAGAGTAGGCAACAAGGTCTACGACCCTCACATCATGGCACTGGAGAGCGCGCAGAGCTCTCGTAGCCCTATCAAGAAACTCTTCAGGGTCTTCGTCCATGGAATCTCCAGTAAAGGTTGGCGGATTAAGCCTCAAATACGCCTCTTGCGACACCTCTGTAGGCCCAAAAACATGCGGTCTTCTTCTTGGCGAGTCATATTCAGGATTAGAGGGAACTTCTTCTCTTTCCTGATTTTGATTATTCTGATTCGCCATCATCTGCATCAAAGTGTTCAGAGTCTGACGAATATCCCGGATCTCCGCATCGCGGTCATAATCCGTATTGCCCCCTTGGGGTCTCACATCCTCTTGCTCAGGAGGAGGGTCCCTGTTGATACGAGGTCTACCTCGGGTGCTCCTCCTAGGAGGCATGGTCAGAACAAGATAGCTACACAAACAAACAAGCGTTCAGAAAAACAGCAGAAGAGGTGACCCTGAACAATAAGGGATTACCACACAGAAACATCAAGACAAAACCATAAGACATCCTATAAAAGCTTTCACTAGATTCACAATCTTGTGAAAATGGGCCGGCAACCATTTACACAATTGTCACCCTATTGAAAACAGTTTGCTCCATAAGTTACAGGACTCAACCTAGGCTCTGATACCATCTTTGTCACAACCCAATCACGGATACGTGACCGGCACAAGAGACGCCAAGTCTCATGTCAGCCTTAACCTGATATCATACGAAACATAACTTGACATACATCATAAACAATCCATACATCCAAATATATATATGTCATACATGTCATCATACATATCCATGAGAAAGCCTAACACATCCACACAACAACAACAAGTCTTACATAGACTTATACAACGTTCATCCTCTACCCTAGTCCAAGGAATCCTGTCTGTAACATAAGGAGCATACACTAGGTATAAACTACATGATGCCTCTAACACATGAGGCTCACCAAATCTAAAAACCCGGAGGAACGGATGAACTCGTCCCTTGATCTGCACCTTGATCTGAAAACAAGTTGTATGAATTGGTGAGTCATACGCTCAGTGAATAAACAGGTTATAAGCAGTGTATGAAGCATATAACAGTGCAATGCAGTTACAACATAAACCAATAACATATATGTATTAATTTCATCGTTCTTATACAGTCTCTTTATCTTGGTAGCTTTTAACCTATGAACACCTGGAGCGCGGCCCCGACTCATGTTCATAGGCAGTATAGATGTCTCGCGAGCTATGCCCCTCATCAGACACCATACTGAGAAATCCCGCGAGCTATGCCCCTCCTCAGGTCGTTTTACCATCTCTTAATTAATTCAATTTTTATCTTATTTAGCGCTGTTAGTGGCACATATCATTCATAATCACATCATAAGTAATTCATCTTCATCATCACAACATTTCAGTATCGAGTTTGGGGTAGTGGTGAACGAATGGATTCGAATACATAACTTAAAAGTATAAGGATTTTGAGTTAAAGTCTTAAAAATAGAGTTTTTGTACTGATGTGATCGATTACAGGGGCCTGTAATCGATTACCAGCTTCAAATTTCGTTCTGAAGAAAAATTTTTGCGAAAATAGGCAGTCTGTAATCGATTACAAACCCGTGGTAATCGATTACAGCCTGGGTTAGAGACGAAATTCTGCAGAAAACATCGCGAAAATCATCTCCAAATCCACATTTTCACCACAACCCATCCAAATCAAACACAACCAACATGCAATATCAATCATATATCAACCAATCTCAGTCCCTATCAACTATCATAACAAGAAATTCACAGATTCAATCAAAATCATACATAAACCACAAATAACCCATTTACTCACAAATTACTCCAGTGAGCTCGAAGACACCACCCGGAGCTAGGATGAGGTACCCGGAGCTTCCCTAATTGGTTGAGACCCTAGAGAACACATCACAAACCTCAATCTCACAACAAAATCAAAAATCCCAAATATTAACCCTAAACCCCCAAAATCGAGATTGGAGAGAAATAGACATCAATGGAGAAAAAGAAATACTCTACACTTACCCACAATATACTAGATGAGCAATGGTAACTTGAATCTTGAAGATTGATGGAGTTTAGATGAAGATTGGAGAGGAGAAGATGAAATGGGGAAGAAGAGGAAGAAGAGGGAAAGAGAGTTACGGGAGTGAGGGGGAGAAAGAAGAAAAAGGGAAGGAAAATTTTTTTCACACATGCTAGAAATAGAAGCTTATTATATACTTTAAAATGTGAGACTTCACAATTTTTTTTTATTGTCTTATAAAATAAAGACTATAGTCTTTAAAATATTGAATCACATGAATTTTTCACATATAGTGGAAATTGAAGGTTATATACTTTAAAATGTGAAATTTGACAATTTTTTTGGTTGTATTATAAAATAAAGATTATAGGCTTTAAAATATTGAATTACATGATTTTTGTACATATAGTAAAAATTGAAGGTTATATACTTTAAAACATGAGATTATACTATTTTTTTAGGATACACTATAAAATAAAGACAATAGGCTTTAAAACCTTGAATTACATGAATTTTCTACATATAGTAGAAATTAAAGGCTCTATACTTTAAAACATGAGATTACACTATTTTTTAGGATACACTATAAAACAAAGATTACAGTCTTTAAAATATTGAATCACATGAATTTTTTACCTACAGTAAAAATTGAAAGTTATATACTTTAAAATGTGATATTTCACAATTTTTTTGGTAGTGTTATAAAATAAAGACTATAACCTTTAAAATATTAAATCAGATGAATTATTCACATATATTAGAAATTAAAAGCTATATATTTTAAAATGTGAGATTTCACAATTTATTTGTTGATTGTATTATAAAATAAAGACTATAGGCTTTAAAATCTTGAATTTTATGAATTTTTTACATATAGTAGAAATTGAAAGCTATATTCTTTAAAAATGAAATTAATTTTCTTTGGATACACTATAAAATAAAGACTATAGCCTTTAAAATATTGAATCACATGAATTTTTCACATATAGTGGAAATGGAAGGTTATATACTTTAAATTGTAAAATATTACAATTTTTTAGTTGTATACTATAATAAAGACTAGAGGCTTTAAAATATTGAATTATATGAATTTTTTACGTGTAGTAGAAACTGAAGGCTATATACTTTAAAAAATGGATTAATTTATTTATTTTGATACACTATAAAATAAAGACTATAGCCTTTAAAATAATTAATCACATAGAATTTTCACATATAGTTTTAATTGAAGGCTATATACATGAAAATGTGAGATTTCACAATTTGTTTGGTTGTATTACAAGATAAAGACTATTGCCTTTAAAATATTAAATCACATGAATATTTCACATATAGTGGAAATTAAAGGCTATATACTTTAAAATATGAGATTTCACAATTGTTTTGGTTGTAATATAAAATAAAGACTAGCTTTTAAAATATTGAACCACATGAATTTTTTACGTATAATGGAAAGTGAAGGCTATATACTTTAAAATATGAGATTTCACAATTTTTTTGTTTGGGTTATAAAATCAAGACTACAGCCTTTAAAATATTTAATCACATGAATTTTTCATATATAGTGGAAATTGAGGGCTATATACTTTAAAATGTGAGATTTCACAATTTGTTTGGTTGTATTATAAAATAAAGACTATTGTAACACCCTGATTTTCATTAAGTCCTAATCGAGGGAAACTAAGGGTAAATGACCTTGGTTAGAATTTGATTAAGTTTGGGTGGATAAGTTTCTTCTAGCAAATCATTACGTGTTATGTGATCTAAGTGTATGTATGAGTTATGTGATTTATGTGTGTTCATCACGTGCTATATGATTTATGTTTATGAATATGTATATTCATTATATGTTATGTGCATTAAGTGCTATATGTTATTTATTTATGTACCTATATGTGTAATTTTAATTTATGATTAAATATTAGAAAAGTTATATGAGCATTATAGTACTATTTGGGAGGTTTTACAGTGTTTTAGTAATTTTTAAGTGACGGTGGGCCCCACGGTGACTCTTGACCTAGCCACTCCATATATAAACACTAGTAACTCTCTCCAATTGAGAAAAACACTCTCCTCCTTCTTCTGAGCCGCCATAGCCATCTTTCTCTCAAGAGCTCCCTAAGCCATTGATACTCCAAACCACGAAAGACCCATCAAACCTTAACCAATCCAGAAAATAATCCCATATTCTTAATCCTCTCATCAAGCCGGAGCTTTCTAGCGATTCCGTTTCTCCGTTAAGAGTCTCCAGCGTCACCAGACCGTTTGTGGGGCTAGAGAGAGAGGTTTCCAACGAGAGCAACGTCGGGAAAGGGTTTGTCCTTTCATTTTCGTAATTGTCTTCAAGAGGTAGGGGTTTAGTCATTCTATTTTCGTGCATATTGATGATGACTTTATGAAATTGATGTTATGGTCGTTTTTCCCATTAGGGTTCATGAAATGGTCATGTTTTGTAAAATTAATTTCAAAGAGAAAACGTTTTATGTATTAAAAGTGTTGAGAAAGTGTTTTTATCAATTAAAGGTGTTTTGAGAAAGGTTTTTCATCAATTGGATGTTTAAAAATGGCTTTTTGAAGAAAAGGACCCTTGAAATCACGAGACTCTGCTGCAGGACGACGCAAGACCGCCCCAGCGGTGGGACAACCGCCTAGGCGGTGGCGGCGCAGTGCAAGACTGTTGGGAAATCACGCATAAAGTTGCAGCGGAAAACAAAAACTTTTATGCAATTCCCACCCAAGGACCCATGTGAATGAACATGATTCATCTATGAATTATCCGTTGAAGCGTTATCGCAATACAATTTGCGAACAACACTTGTTCTTGAGTTCTTCAAAAGTTCTTGTTCTTGAGTTCTTCAACTCTTGAAATCTTGAATTTTTCAACTATTCGATTCTTGTAGTCTTGAACTCTTGAACTCTTCAAATCTTGAATCTTCACAAAGAGCTATGTCAAACTCTTCCATTGCAAGTGTAGCAACGACCTAGAGATATCCACACAGCAGTTGTGAGTGTCAAACACTCACCTTGATGCTTTTCTGAAACTCACTATGCTAGTAGCGAGAAACAGAGAAATAAGGATTTCTAGAGAGGGAGGCTAAAGTGTATGAAATCAACAACCACCAAAATTGCTCCTTAGGTGTGTTATTTATAGCCAACACTTAACCTAAACCTAAGCCTTGTTGGGCCGATCTCATGGAAGCTCAATTAGTCACACTAACTTCTTTTAATCCTTATTAGGCCCATCTTATGAAAGCTCAATTAAATTAGTCACACTAATTTAATCTTATATTTTATTAGGTCCATCTCATGAAGCCCAATTAAATTAGCCACACTAATTTATTCTAATTTAGCATCAATATAAAATCTGCTTTAGTGTGCGACCCTATAGGTTCTTACAACGTTGGCAATATTATTAAATTTCATTTAAATAATATAAACAGTGAGCGTTATCTAGCAACACATCACTGCTACCCAAGTTATAAGAAAGTCAACGGTTTGACATAACCTTTCCGTGATTGACGTTACCGTACACTTCAGTCCCTTTGTCCAAATATCCAGATTTAACACAAGCATGGAATTAGTCATCTTGTATAGTTAAATCATTAGTTTCTTGATCTCCGAGTAGACTGATAAAATAAATGACATTAATGTCACACATTAATTCATTTCAGCATGGCCATGCATTTACCCAGTCCTACTCATCAAGGGGCCCACGGATATATCTCTCGTAATGTGATAGGGACAAATTCTATCTACGTTACTCGCACCGCCCACATGATTCGTGATATGCCTAATGACCAACTTTATAATTACCCTGTTACGGATAACGTTTGACGGTATCAAAGCACATAACTCCTCATGCAACGGATCACAGTAACTTCAAGTCAAAGGACTACATGTACCATCATCACTATGAGAATCACCTATGACATTCACATTACTATCCATGTGGTGTTCTCATGACGGGTCAGTCCAATATATATCACCATATATACCTATGTGTAGATTTGATATCACATATCCATAACCTGTGAGAAAAGGTTATCAGTCCATACACATACTAGTCTCAACGTATTACTATTGTCCTGTTGTTTACAGTAATACTTGACTAGGGACATTTAAGAATGAAGTCTCACTATTAGGTTATGTACCTAATCTTTATTTCATTCTAAGGACATCATAATGTTTATTAAAATAAATAAACAATTAATGAGAACAATGCCTCATATATATATATATATATATAAAATAAAATGTCATAATATCATAATAAAAAATGCAACTATGATTGGCCCTCTAGGGCATATACCAACAGACTCCCACTTGCACTAGAGTCAATCCGGCATATCCCTAATGCCTAATGATCTAGTGTGACCATCATGCTTCTGCTGAGGAAGTGACCTGGTCAATGGGTCGGTGATGTTATCATCAGTTGGCACTCTGCATATCTTTACATCTCCTCTATCGATAATCTCTCGAATAGGATGAAAGCGTCTGAGTATGTGCTTGGATCGCTGGTGAGATCTGGGTTCCTTAACCTATGCAATGGCTCCATTGTTGTCACAATAGAGAGCTACTGGGTCCTCAATGCACGGAACCACACCAAGTTCAATAATGAACTTTCAGATCCAAACAATCTATTTTGCTGCATTACTGTCAGCAACATACTCGGCCTCAATAGTAAAATCGGCGACTGTCTCTTGCTCGGAACTCTTCCAGCTCACAGTCCCGTCATTAAGACAAAACACGTAACCTGATTTTGTCGGTTTGGAAACTAGCATCAGTGTAACCCTTTACAACTAGTTCTTCCTCACCTCTATATATCAAGAATCAATCCTTAGTTCTTCTCAAGTACTTAAGGATATTCTTGATGACTGTCTAGTGACTATCACCGGGATCTGACTGGTATCTGCTCGTCATGCTCAAAGCATACGAGACATCTGGTCGTGTACATAACATAGCATACATGATAGATCCAATTGCAGATGCATATGGAATCTTACTCATCCGATCCCTATCGGCTTGAGAAAGGGGACATTGGGCCTTTGAGAGTGTCACACCATGTGACATAGGCAAGAACCCTTTCTTTGAATCATGCATCTTAAAGCGTCTCAACACTTTGTCTATGTATGTACTTTGGCTTAGGCCAAACAATCTGTTTGATCTTTCTCTATAGATCCTTACACCCAATATGTAAGTAGCTTCGCCTAACTCCTTCATTGAAAAACAGTTCCCAAGCCAAGTCTTAATAGACTGTAAAGTCGGGACGTCACTTCCAATGAGAAGTATGTCATCCACATACAAGACCAGAAATGCAACTGTGGTCCCACTAACCTTCTTGTAAACACAAGGTTCATCTTCGTTCTTAACGAATCCAAACTATCTCACAGTCTCGTCAAAACGAAGATTCAAACTCCTAGAAGCTTGCTTCAATCCATAGATTGATCGCTGTAACTTGCATACTTTTGCAGCATCGTATGCGATGTCAAAACCTTCGGGTTGTGTCATATACACATCCTCAAGTTGATTTTGTAACACCCTAATTAATTAATCTTATATGCTTAAGTCATACTTAGTTAATTAATCAGTCATCTCACATCAGTCTCATAGCCAAATATATTAAATTAAAAATAATCGGGATATTTAATATTTTATGAAAATAGGGTCATCGCATTATAATATTGATAATAGCGGATCATAATGTCATCCACAAACAAATATCCCGTCTACCATAATACAACACAAATATATAAGATATAGTACTACCGATCATTAAGATTCGGACTTTAATACAACACTTATACTAGTTCATAATACAAATACTAAAAATCTTCAAAGATCAAGGGGTTACTGCTTCATCAGCACCCACACCTGCAGATTCGTCTGGAGACGAAAACGGAAAAGGGTGAGTAACTCGAAAGTAACTCAGTAGGGGTAAAATGCAAGGTGTCATCGTTTTTCGTTCCAGGCCCTCTGGGTTTCTCTTTGAAATAAGTGAGATAATTATTAATTCATTTAATTAAGTTCAAAATCGTGGAATTCCCGGAGTGACATCGATTTTATATGCTTCTATGTATGCATTAATCATGAATATGCATCACATCATAATTTATATAAATGCACATGCACAGACAATTAAATAAATCATACACATACATACATTAAACTTTTAACTTTCATTCTCAATTTACTTTAATATCTTTTGGCGTTACCACCCTCCCTTACTTCACCTCCGCATCACCAGACCCCTAGGCTATAAGCTCATACCTTCTAGCCGTCGCTAGAACATAAAATGGGGTAGAGGGGGTATAGTTCACCTTAACTGTCCAATCAGATTGGGTCTCGAAGCCACCAATACTTCACTGGCCAATCCGATTGGGGCTCGAAGGGTACTATTAATTTTATTTCTTTAAGTCTTATGCATCAATCACATCATAACATCATTAATATGATACTTAAACATAATCAACCACAATTATAATATGATATAACATATATAAATGATGTCATGCATGAATAGTAATATACATATTAGACGGTGAATAGTAATTTGTAAATAGTAACTTATGAATAGTGATAAATGAATAGTAAACAGTAAACAATAAATAGTGAACAGTAAATAGTAAATAATAATTAGCAATTGATACATGGTAAATAGTGAACATTATAAAGGTAAGTGATGAATAGTAAATAATGAACATAAATAGTGAATAGTAAACAGTAAAAGTAAATAGTAAACGGTAAAAGTAAATAGCAAATTATGAAAGGTAAATAGTAAACGGTAAATAGTAAATAGTAAATGGTAGATAGTAAATAGTAAATGGTGAATAGTGAATAGTGAATAGTAAAAGTAAATAGTAAATAGTAAATAGTAAATAGTAAAAGTAAAAGGTGAATAGTAAATGGTAAATAGCAGTGTATGTAGATGATTAGTAAATTATATAGTAGCATTATATATATGTGCATAGTATGAACATTATAACAACATTAAGTAAACCCCTACCTTAATTATTATACTTTGAAGAACAAAAACGCGTGAATAGAAACCGGCAGAATTTCGGTATGACGCTCTGGACACTTATTTATGTGACTAAGAATAATTCTTTTCTGATGTGGAAGATCAGACAAAGCTGCAACCACAGAGCATACTAAGAAATTATTCTACTAAAGTATCTCTCACTATTATTTCTCTCTCTTTCTCTCTCCTCTCTTTCTCTCTCCTTTCTTTCTCTCTCTAAGTTTCCTCTCCTTCCCTTATGCCTCCCAAGGCTTCCCCCACCCCCTATTTATACTAAGATTTTTCTAATAAAATAATAATAATATCATGAATAGTAAAATACTATTTAAGATAAAATAATAATAATAGTAAAACACTATTTGAGATATTAGTAATAAAATAATAATAATATCATAAATAGTAAAATACTATTTAATAAAATAATACTAATATCATAAATAGTAAAAAGATATTAAAAATAAAATAATACTAATATCATGAATAGTAAAAGATATTAAAAATAAAATAATACTACTATCATGAATAGTAATATTATGTATAGTAAATATAAATAACTATTGGTAGAAATTTATAAATATGATACATTTTTATTTTATGAAGATGTGCTAACATATTTATTTTAGAAAATTGGGGTATTATAGATTTCCATTAAGGAAAGCAGTCTTGACATTCATCTGTCATATCTTATAATCGTAGTATGCAGCGATAGCAAGTAAAATCCGAATGAATTTAAGCATAGCGACAGGTGAAAAAGTTTCATCATAGTCTACACCATGAGTTTGCTTGAAACCCTTTGCAACCAATCTTGCCTTAAAGGTAATCACATTACCATCCATGTCAGTTTTCTTCTTGAAAACCCACTTACAACCTATGGGTTTTACCCCTTCAGGTTGATCAACCAAGGTCCACACCTGGTTATTGTACATGGAATCCATCTCAGATTTCATGGCTTCTAGCCACTTTTCAGAATCAGGTCCAGTAATGGCCTCCTGATAGGTAACAGACTCATCTTGATCCATGAGCAGTACATCACCCTGTTGAGTCCTGAGAAATTCATATCTCTTAGGTGGGCGACGTGTTCTGTCTGACCTACGTGGTTATTGTGTTACTTGAGCAGGTTCTTGTACTACAACAACTTGTGTACTTTGCTCTTGTTCCTCCTCCGGTAAAGTTTCTTCTTGTGGTTGAAGTATTTCTTCAATTTCTACTCTGCTCCCTTTAGCTCCAATGAATTCCTTCTCAAGGAATACACCAGTTCGAGCAACAAATACTTTGTTGTCATATTGGTTGTAGAAATAGTATCCCTTGGTTTCTTTAGGATACCCCACAAAGAAGCACTTTTATGATTTATTAGGTTCAAGCTTATTAGAGACCTGACATTTCACATAAGCTCCACAACCTCAAATCTTCATAAAAGACATACTGGTCGTCTACCAGTCCACATCTCATATGGTGTCTTTTCTACTGTCTTGGTTGGAACATGGTTAAGTGTAAGTGTTGTTGTCAACACAGCATGTCCCCAGAAAGAATTTGGAATGTTTGCATGACTCATCATTGATCGAACCATGTCCAACAATGTTCAATTTCTTCTCTCAGAAACACCATTCCACTGTGGCATTCCAGGAGGAGTGAGTTGAGATAATATCCCATACTCTCGCAGATAGTCATCAAACTCTTGACTCAAGTATTCACCTCCTCGATCCGATCGAAGGATTTTAATACTCTTTCCAAGTTGGTTTTCTACTTCATTCTTGAACTCCTTGAACTTTTCAAAGGATTCTGATTTGTGTCTCATGAGATACAGATATCCCTATCTATTTAAGTCATCAGTGACTGTAGTGAAGTATTGAAAACCACCTCTGACCGAGGTACTTATAGGTCCGCACACATCTGTATGTATAAGGCCCAAAAGCTCAGTGGCCCTTTCACCCTTTTGAGTGAATGGCGCCTTAGTCATTTTTCCCAATAAACAAGATTCACATGTCTCATATGATTCATAATCAAATGAGTCCAACAATCCATCTTTATGAAGTTTTAAGATGCGCTTCTCATTTATATGGCCTAAACGACAATGCCAAAGGTAAGAAGGATTCAATTCGTTTGATTTGAATCTCTTAGTATTAATGTTATAGATGGACGTTTCAAGATCAAGAACGTAAAGTTCATTAATCATAGGTGCACTACCATAAAAGACATCATCATAATAAATTGAACATTTGTTCTTCATTATAAAACCAAAACCAAGTTTATCAAAATTGGAATTAGAAACGATGTTCTTCTAATGGCAGATACATTATAACAGTTCTCTAACTGAATAATAATAAGCCCAACGGGCAAAGTCAATGCAACAACTCTTGCTCCAATTCCAACTCGTAGGTCGACTTTTACCCTTCGTTAATGATCTAATCTCATTTGCACAAATAAACAAGTGCTAAATGTGAGAACTACATCGAGTATCTAATACTCATGATGCAGAAGTAGATAATTGACCTCTATAACAATCATACATGAACTGGAAGTCTCACTTCCTTTGTAATTCTTTCATTCTTCTAGGTATTTTGCTCAGTTCCTCTTCCAATGTCCGGTCCCACCAGAATGAAAGCAGGTATTCTCTTTAGACGCATCGCCCTTAGGCTTCAAGGCTTTCAGCTTGGGAATCTCATTGCCCTTGCCCTTTGCCTTGGACTTGCTGTTTTGCTTCTTTTGCTCTTTCCATCTTGAACTATCAAGATGATCTTGCCTTTTCCCTTTGATAGAGTTGCTTGAGGTGTATGATCATATCATACGCCTCCATTCTTTCATGACTCTCATGATGTTTCTGCAACTCATGGGTCATGGTAGCAAGCATAAGATAACAAAACATCTAAGGCTTTATCCTGATGCTTCTTATAAGCATTTTTGTCAGCCCTAGAAGTACTTGCAGCCAGTGTCTCCTTAGCAACAATTCCTTTGAGGACATTTCTTTTCATCCTTGAGGACAATCCTCAAGTTTCTATACCAGTCTAGAAAATTTGTTCCAGACAACTTATCCTTCTCAAGGATACAACTTATCCTTCTCAAGGATAGATCACAAAGGCATTTGCTCAAGAGCCTCAGCAAATGGGATATTTATTTGTAACTTCCTAAATATGTCCAAGAACTTTGAGAATTGCTTTTCCTGGTTTTGTTTTTGAAGTCTTTGAGGATATGGTAGCCTTGGTTTGTATGGAGCAACTTGAACTTCTTCCTTCTTTTCTTCTTGCATGGGTACTTCTTTTTCTCTCTCTTCAATTATGGGAAGTTCTTTTTCTTTTTGCTTTTCCCGTACATCCACTTTTTCTTTTCTTTTCTTCTTTTTTCTCTTTAATTGTTTTTCCACTCCTCAATTGAATAGCCTTATAATGCTCCTTAGGATTTGGTTCTGTGTTGCTTGGAAAAATCCCTGCAGGCCTCTCAAAGAGTTGTTTAGCTATTTGACCCACTTGTACCTCCAAATTCCTTATAGAAGCCTCTTGATTTTTGAAATTAGCCCTTGTCTCCTGCATGAAACTTGAGGTTTGTTGCACAAAAGTAGAGGTGGATTGAGTGAGTTTCTCCATAGCAATCTCCAATGAAGTTGGTTTAGGGGAACCTTGTGGAGGAATGAATGGGGGTTGTTGATTTGGAACATTGAATTGCTTCTGCCCTTGATTTCCCCACCCAAAATTTGGATGATTCCTCCACCCAGGATTATAAGTTTTGGAATATGGATCATTTTGTTGCCTTGGAGGGTTCCCCATGTAGTTTACTTGCTCCGGTAAAGTTTCTTTGAAAAGATCACATTCTTCATTCTTATGAGCTCCACCACAAAGTTCACAAGATGAATTTGGAGGTCCTACTGCAGCAACTTGCATTTGTCCCATTTGCTTTGTGAGTGTAGCTAGTTGTTGAGACATCATCTTATTTTGTGCCAAGAGAGTATCCAATGTGTCCAACTCCATCATACCTTTCCTTAATGGAGTTCGATCACTTGGACATAAGAAGTTATTCTCAGCCATTGTCTCAATCAACTCTAAGGCTTCTTCAGGGGTCTTTCTATGAAGAGATCCTCCAGCACTTGCATTAATCATGGCTCTTGAACTTTGAGACACCCCATCATAGAATGTTTGGATTTGTAACCACTCAGGGAATGCATGATGTGGACATTTTCTGAGCATCTCCTTGTACCTTTCCCATGCTTCATAGAGTGATTCTCCTTCTTTTTGAGCAAATGAGTTGATGTCATTCCTTAGCTTTGCCAACTTCTGAGGAGGGAAGTATTTAGCTAGAAATTTACTAACTAAATCCTCCCATGTGCTGATACTCTCCAGTGGTTGTGCTTGCAACCATAGTTTAGCTCTATCCGTAAGAGAAAAAGGGAAGAGCCTCAACTTAATTGCATCTGAGCTCACACCATAGCTCTTGATTGTATCACATAGCTGGAGAAAAGTTGCTAAGTGCACATTGGGATCATCAAGAGCTCCTCCACTAAATTGTTCTTGTTGCACTAACTGAATGAGTGAAGGTTTGAGCTCAAAATTATTTGCTTGTACCGTGGTGGGAGAATACTATTACCACACCCATTGGTAGTAGGTGTTAGCATAGTCTCCCAAGGTCCTTCTTTTGTCCGTCACTACGTCGGCCATCTCCGCTTTTCTCTTTGCTTTCCTTAATAGCCTCAATGTCTTTTCTATTTCCGGATCAAAATATAGAGCGTTGGTGCTATTTTGCATGCAAAACAAACACCAAACTAAATGAAAGTGAGATACGGCACTCCCAACGTCACAGTGAAGGGAGTGCAAAGATAAAATAAATAAAAGAACATTATCTAATTTAGAAATCACTCAATTACTCTAATTGTCAGTTTCAATTAATCCCCGGCAACGGCGCCAAAAACTTGATAGGGTCTCGGCAAGTGCACCGAATCGTTCAAGTAATAAAAACCACGGTGAGTGGGTATCGTTCCCACGAGGATTAAAGAACCGAGCAAAAATTTCTTAAAGTAGATTTCTAATTAGACGAATCCAATAAAAGGTAATGAATGAACATATAATCTAAATTCAAAAGGCTATTAAATGTAACAAGACAGTAAAAGTTTAATGAAAAATTCAATTGATAAAAGGTTAGGGAATCGGGTTCACGTATTTTTTTGAAATTAATAAAACAATTGCTTGCCTTTAAATTTTAAAGCTTCAATTCAATGATGAATCTTAGGTTGTCAATTCCAATTCCTTGGTAATTTAACACTTTTTTCTATGAACAATCAGTCAATCCCTTGATCAAATCATTTCAAAGAAAAGAAAATATTTATATTGATTCACAAGTTCACAAAATCTTAATTCTATTCCTAGAAATTAATCTTTTTGGCAATTTCCCTTAAGCTAATTCAAAAATTTATTTTCCCAAATAAACACATGAATCCAAGATAAGTTGAAAAGTGATTTTCCAATCCTCAGAACGACACAATACAAATAAGGTAATTGCTTAAATTGAATTAATAAAATTCAAAAGTTCACAAATATAAAATTAATTCATAGTAATACGATCTCCTTCATCCTAACAAAGAAATTAGTTGCTCATAATCAAAGTAAACAAAACATAACAATCGAAAGAAAACATTTTGAAGAACGAATAACTGATTTTATTGAAAAATAGAGTAAAACAGAGTACTGGACTAAGTGAAGTAAAAACCAAGATAACCTGAGCTTCTATTCTAGTCCTATATATAATCAGATAGACCTAGAATTCAAATTGTATCTATCCCTAAAACAAAGGGATTTTTGGTTAAAGATAACTCAGAAATAATAGCAATTAGATCTGCATTTTAAATGTTCCGGAATAATAGCACACTTTTAGCATTTAGTTATGTTGTTCTGCTCCAGTTTCACCGGACGCTGGGCCTCACCCGCACGCGAAGCGCGGCAAGACGAGGCTTCCAGGGCGCAGGGCGCCACACGGGCGCGGGGCGTAAGCTTCCTGGGCGCAATGCTTCAGCCATACGCAGCGCGACAAGGCAACAGATTTTCAGGGGCGCAAAGCAACAAGGCTGGCGCTGGGCGCTGTCTCCTGGGGCGCAGGGCGCAAGGCTGGCGGTAGGACGCGGCGCGCTGGCTATGCTGGTGCAGGGCTTCACATGCGCGAGGCGCTGAGAGCAAAGGCGCACAGCGTAGGCTTGAAGGGCGTTGAACGCCTGGTGGGCGCGAAGCGCCCGCATCAGCTGCACATCTTCATTTCCTTTCTGACTTTGGGGCGCTGCGCGTGAGTGAGGTGCAAGGCGCCCCAAATTGGACTCTTTTGCGACTCGATGTGCAACTTCAGTTGCTATTCATTCATCAATTACTTGCTCAATTCCTGAAATTAACACCAAAAGAATACCAAAAACGTAATATAACCCAGGAAAATCCAATTTATTCTAAAAACACTTAATTTACTCTAAGAACCCACTGAAATTAACTAAAACTAACACAATTTCTTAGAATTTAAACTATAAAATTAAATAAAGATGCGCAGGCATCATCTATACCCACAGTAAAAAGTAAATCTATAGTGGCCCTTTAGTATAATTATAGGTATAGATGTTTTATACCCACAGAAAAAAATAATAATTATAGTGACAGTTCAATATTATCGTAAGTATAGGTCTTTTATACCCACGGATAAAAAAAGTTACAGTGACAGTCAAATTAAAGTGTAGGTATATGTTTTCTATAGCCACAGTTATTATTTTGTCTCCAATAGTTCTAGTGACAGTATCAAATATGTGTGGGTAAATAATACTTATAGTTACAATTTTTTTGAATGTCACTAAAACTTGCTGTAGGTATATGGCAATTTTTTTTAGTGAAAATAATGCATCATATATATATAAAATAAAATGTCATAATATAATAATAATAATAATAATAATAATAATAATAATGTGTTTGGAAATTGTGAATTTGTGGAAAAGTTTGAAGGTGCAGCAGATGAAGACGGAAGGAAACCAAGTATATGGGATACATTTGCACATGGCGGCGGCAATGGTACTTTCTCTTCACTAATTCTTTTTACTTATTGCAAATTTTGATTTTATTTTTTTATTCACAAATTATGGTTCAAATAACTCATATGGTTGAGTTCAATAGTACATCTTTCCTTAATTAAATGTGAAATAAAGATTTAAAATTTTAAGCAAGTTGTCCTACTATAATCAAAATAACAGTAATATTGATTGTATAACAGAAATACGTCTAGTATATATTTAATGTTTGTTATACATAATATGAAATATGTGATATACGTACATGTGTTATGCATTTAATACACATTCCATATTATGTATAGCACACATTTGATACTTATTGGACGTATTTCTATTATACGACTAATATTATTGTTAAAATAATTATGATAGAAGTTTAAAAGAAAGTAGATTTTGCCTAAATTTTATTATTATTATTAGTCTTTAATATGATATATATATATATATATATATATATATATATATATACTTTAGTTTTTCCTTCATTTTGTATACGTGATTCTGTATTTTTGTCTTCTCTCTCCTTAGATAAAGAATGGGTGGATGTAGAAAACTATAAAGTAAAAGGTGGAAACTAAAGATTGAAAAGTGAGTTCATATGTGAAATAAGCAATTTTGTAAAGTCAAAGACACTTCTCTCACATGTTCTAGCTGTTGTACCAAAAGTCAAAAAGTAGTGTTGCATTTTTCTCTTAGCTTATTTTGATGTTGAATGATTTTACATATTACATTGTCACCTAAGAAAAATAAATTGACTTGACATTAATTGTGGTACAATCAAATATCTTCATTGATATATTTTTTTAGGGAGAAGGATAAAATTTAATTATATTTATAATTATTTAATTTTCAAATTTTGATAGTATTATTTTTTAATAATAATTATTAAAAAATTAATTTGTATCTAAGAATAGATGTTAGAAAAGTAAGTTTAGAGGGATTGATACTAGATAAAAAAAATAAAAACTAAAAAATTGTCTTTTAATAATAGATATAATTATTTTAAAGTGTTACACTTCTTTGAAAAACAAAATTATTGTAAAACAAACATCATCATTTTTTTTCCCTAACCCACTTTATATTGATGCAACACTAAAATTAAGCCTATCCTTAGGAGATATTTATGTAAAATTATTTTATACTGTAAGTATATTAAAATTAACTTTTTTATACTTCGTTTAAGATTTACCATAAAAATATGATTGCAGAATGCGTGGTTATTTTGATAAACAATTTGAGTAAAGAATAAAAAGCTTGTTTTGGTTGTTAGTTGTCATTTTACTATGTTGCTTCTATTTTAGTTGTTTTAGTATGAAGAATCGGTAATGCTCATTGTACATCGAAAATACATTCATCGGATATCAAACGTGTGTTATATGTTATACATAATGTGTGCTATAAATATAACACATTACGTATAACACACGTTGAATACTCATTGGATGTATTTTTTATGTACAACAACCATTACTAATTTAATCTTTTGCTACAATACTGAAATTTCCCATTTCGAATTTAATCTCCAGGAAATTTGTACACGGGTGATGCAGATATTGCATGCGATCAATATCATAAATATAAGGTTAGTTAACGTGCACAAGAATTTTCATGCATATCATCATAGACTAATTAAATTAGATTGGTCCAAACATCTTTATGTAATAGATGGAGTCAACTCATCATTGACATTAAATCTTTTATATATATATATATATATATATATATAGTAATCTTGTACACTAAAATTGACATTAAATATGTCACAAGTACAAAAAGTTGGATTGTGTAAGTATAATATTGAATTATGTCAGTATAAAAATTAGCATTGTCTTAATATAAAAGTTTGAATATAATATTGGATTGAGTCAGGATATAAAGTTAGATTGAATAATTATAAATATTGAATTGTATTATAGTTAAATTGAATGGTTAATTTAGTGTTAAGTTTAATATATATACACGAAGTACTTCATTTTTTGTCTTATTTGTACACTATTAATTTGTTTCAGGAAGATGTCCAACTCATGGCCAAAATGGGATTGGATGCGTACAGATTTTCCATAATGGTCAAGAATTCCAGGTGCGATGATATGATTTCCCTAATGTTACAAAATTGTGAAATGCTTATATGTGAAAATGGTGCAAGAGAAACACATTAGTAGTGTAACATTAGAATCAAGATTAATATCTGAAAAGAGAAATGTTATACATTCAATTATATCCGACATATAGCGCACATTATAAATAAAGAAGTAATAATGTTTGTCGTACAACAGAAATACGTCCAATTAGCATCCAACGTGTGTTATACATAACATGGAATGTGTGCTATACGTATGTGTGTTATACATATAGCACACATTCCATGTTATGTATAGCACACGTTGGATACTAGTTGAATGTATTTCTGTTGTACGACCAGCATTATTGATAAAGAAGTGATACATATTACGTATTTTAGTAATGACACACGTGCAAGATGTACTTTTTGTGTTATTTTTCATTTTTACTCAATCAGTTTCACACATATATAGCACATGTTATATATAAGACACATTATATATAGCACACATTGAATAGCCGTTGAATGTTATTTTTGTTATACATTTATTACTGTGTCTTAAACAAAAAAAAATGATATATATAGATTCAACAATAAGTGAGAAGAAAGATGGAGAGATAAATATGAATTTTTGTTCCTCTAATACCCCTAATAAATAGTTCTCCCACCATTCCTAGTTGATGCACATATAAGATTTTGGTATTAATTGATCTAGATTTCTTCAAACAATGTGATTAAATCAAGATGATGAAAATCGGATCGAATATTGAGCCGAATGATGGAAGGATTTAGAGGTTTAAAGGTTCAACTGGTACAAGTTTTAACTAGTACAACCTAATTAAAATACCAGTAATGTTTGTTCTACAATAAAAATACGTTTAACTAGTATCCAATGTGTGTTATACATAATACGTGATGTGTACCATATGTATAGTCCACATATATATGACACACATTACGTATTATGTATAGCACACGTTAGATATTAGTTTGACGTATTTCTATTGTACAACAATCATTACTATTAAAATACCCCCATCCTCATTAAAATATATTTATTATTTAATATATCTTACCAACCTTCCATTTGATTTTATTATTATGGTGCAATGCATGAATCTCTGTATATCACAACATTGTGTTCTGTTTTTGCTTTTACGAGTTCTGACTCTGATCTCGTGAATTTACAGATGGAAGAGGTCCAGTGAATCCAAAGGGATTACAGTATTACAACAACCTTATCAATGAACTTCTAAGCCAAGGTGCATGTGCAAATTGAATTTTAATTTCCTTTTCAAGTTTAACTAATAACACACATAATTGAATTTTTCTGTTTCTCTTTGTTTTTAGGAATCGAAGCACATGTTACATTAATTCATTGGGACCTACCACAAGCACTTGAGAGTCTCTTTGGAGATGCTATTAAAGCTATGATTTCCAATCCAAGAGGGGGTGAATTGGTTGGTAACTTTTTCTTATATTTTTAACTTATGAAATTTTGCAATTTGATCAAGCTTCTCAACTTGTCAAGAGTTAGTTCCAACTCAGAAATTAAAATCAAACACAAGTAATTAGAATGTCAAAGTATATATGCAGCGGATTACAACCAATTACTCAAATCAATTTTCGCACCAAGCTTCTGACTATTCATAGTAATCAATCTTCTGAATTAATTTCGATTTAAAACAATTTCAAAATATGAAAATCAATTTCAGAATTATCAATATCAAAATCAGAAGTAACAAATTAGCAAAAACAACTCCAGAGAATTCAAGCTTCTGAACTCAGAAGATTCAGAAACAGTTTCAGAAATATCAAGCTTCTAAATTCTGCAACAATTTTTTTCAATCTTCTGACTTCGAGAACTTGACTCTTTAATGCCAATTTGACCAAAACAATTTATCAATACTTAAATCCACATACAAACATATGATTCAAAATAGTAAAACACTTAAAACATGTAAGAATCAAAAACAGAATTATATCAGAAGTATCAGTCACAACCACAACAAATTGCAGATTTTACAAGATCAAGAACACAAAGCTTCTCACTCTGTTTTATTAATTTTTTCTAAATCAATCTCAATTCTGATTTCTTTTATCAATTCTATATGTTTTAATCTTGTTAACACAATCAAAATTAATACACTAAATTACTTATATCACAAAGATTAATTGTTTCACAAGATTCTTTAAATTTCAAAACTCAAACAATTTTATGAATGCAAGATTTAATATGTATGAATGCAAGAGTTAAGGGTAAAAGAAATTGGACCGATTTTATACTGGTTCGGCTAAAACATGCCTACATCCAGTTCTTCAATCCTTGGGAGATTGAGTTCCAATAAAACTTGTCTCAAGAATACACAAGAATTCAATACAAGATATATTTTTCAACCTTCTCAGGTTCGCCCACTCCAAGATATTCCCTCTTGAAGATTTCCTGCCTTGATGTACCCCTCAAGGACTTTTCAGATCTTTGTATCTTGACACCCAAGCAATCGAACTTGTCTTCCAAGAATCTGCCCTTTTAATCTTCTTGTTTGATCAATCTCAGATTCTTTGAATCTGAAATTCCTTTCGATTCCAATATGATCAGAACATTATTCTGATCCTTCTCTTCTCCTTGATTCTTTCTTGATGATCAATATCAGAACATTATTCTGATTTCACCTTGAGCCTTTTCTTTCTTGAGTTTTCTTCAATGAACACAAAGACTCTTTCTCTCTCTTTCTTCTTGCTGTGTATTTTCTCTCACTACTCTTGTGATTTTTCTGATTATGATTTCTATCTTCTTGTGTTGTATATGATTTTTGAAACCCAACTCCCTTATATAGTTAGCTTTAGGCTTTCAACAAATTACAACAGCCTAAACAAAAATAAGCGGGAAAAGAAACTAACTAGATAACACCTATCTAGATAGACACTTAAGCATATTCCCCTTTCTTTAAAATCTCCCATCATGCTCATTTCAAATTCCTATTTCATCAACTTAGAAAAATACTCACAAAGACTTGGGTTAGTAGAACCGAAAATGATATCATCCACATACACTTGCACAATTAACAAATGTTTATCTTTATGTAGGGTGAACAAAGTACTATCCACTAAGCCTCTTTTGAAACCATTTTTCATCAAAAAGGCACTTAGTCTTTCATACCAAGCTCTTGGAGCTTGTTTCAACCCATATAAAGCCTTGGTTAGTTTGAAAACATGATTTGGATATTTTTTATTTTCAAAACCGGGGGGTTGCTTGACATACACTTCTTCAGAAATATAACCATTTAAAAAGGCTGATTTAACATCCATTTGATACAAAATAAACTTTTTGTAACAAGCAAAAGATAGCAATATACGAATGGCTTCTATCCTAGCAACCGGAGCATATGTCTCATCATAATCAATGCCCTCTTGCTGAGTATATCCCTGAGCCACTAATCTAGCCTTGTTTCTTATCACCTCACCATGTTGATCTAATTTGTTTCTAAAGATCCATCTAGTACCTATGACAGATTTTCCTTTCGGCTTCTCTACTAAGAACCACACTTTATTTTTCTCAAATTGTTCTAATTCCTCTTTCATAGCATCTAGCCAAAACTTATCAACTAATGCATCAGCAACATTATCAGGTTCTATTAGAGAAAAAAAGGCATTAAATGATCTTCTAGTACAAACACCATGTGAAGTTTCACCAATGATCAGATTTTGATCAAGTGATTTCAATTCATTTTTGCCACGATTTATATTTCCAGAAGTATTATTATGAGGTGTATGGTTAGAAGTTACCATACGAACATCAGATTCTGGTCCTAGCATCTGAGAGGATTCAGAATTCTGATTCTGCAATGCTTCTGAGTTATCGCTGGGCGATGCTTCTGAACTCTGCCTTTCTGAAGCTTCTGAAATCTGCAATTCTGAAGCTTCTGAATTCTGCAGTCTTGTTGCTTCTGAGTTCAGATTCTGTACTCCCTTTGGATTAATGTTCACTTCCTCAATTTCATTTTCTTCAATCTCAGAAGTATCTTTGACAGCATCAATCTCAGAACCTGCAAAATCTCTTGAACACTCCTTGAAGGTTATGTGAATAGACTCTTCAACAGTAAGAGTCCTCTTATTATAAACTCTAAATGCTTTTGAATTTAAAGAGTATCCTAGAAATATTCCAAAATCTGATCTTGCCTCAAATTTATCCAAATTGTCTTTTGTATTCAAAATGAAACATTCACAACCAAAAACATGGAAGTAGGAAACATTTGGTGTTTTGTTAAACCACAATTCATAAGGTGTCTTTTTAAGAAATGACCTAATAAACACTCTATTTTGGATATAGCAAGATGTATTTACAGCTTCAGCCCAAAAATGCTTTGCTATGTTTTTTTCTAACATCATAGTCCTTGTCATTTCTTGTATACTCCTATTCTTTCTTTCCACTACTCCATTTTCTTGAGGAGTTCTAGGATTAGAAAAAATGTGAGATATACCCGAATTTTCACAAAGACTTCTAAATGAATGATTTACAAATTCTCCTCCATTATCACTCTTTATGGTAGAGACTTGTATCCTTTTTCATTTTGAACTCTTTTAAGAAACACTTGGAATTTTTCAAAAGTTTCATCCTTTGATCTTAGAAAGAAAGTCCAACAAAACCTTGAAAAATCATCAACAATCACATACACATATTTCTTTCCTCCTAGGCTAATAGTTCTAGATGGACCAAATAAATCCATATGTAAAAGCTCTAGAGGCCTTTTAGTAGCAACATCAGCAATATGTTTGAAAGAGGTTTTTACTTGTTTGCCTCTCTCAATTCATCACATGATTTATCCTTGTTATAGAGGATTTTAGGTAAGCCTCTTACAAGATCTTTAGATGATATTTCAGAAATTAATCTCATGTTTATGTGACCTAGGTTTCTATGCCAAAGCCATTTATCATCAACCAAAGTCAGCAAACAATTAAGATTTTGAGAATCTAAATCATCTAAGTATAAAACATATGTGTTGCCAATCCTATGTGCTGTGAATTTTACAGAATTATTAGTGGGGTCATAGACTTGAACTTTGTGCTTATCAAAAAGAACATTTAGATTAAGGTCACAAAATTGACTAACAGTTAATAGATTATGTGTAAGCCTATCTACCAACAACACATTGCTAATAACATGATTTGATGTCTTACCAACATCACCAATCCCTTTTACCTTAGCACATGTACCATCGGCAAACCTTACTTGACCTTTGTCCTTTTGTCTAAGTTGGATGAAGTAGTCCCTTTGTCCAGTCATGTGTCTTGAACATCCGGAGTCTACATACCACCTCTTCAGATCCATTGTCTTTGTTTTCAAGCATCTCTGCAAATAGCTTTAGTTGAGCTTTAGGTATCCAAATTCTATTGGATCCTTTGGGGTTAGTTTCCTTGGGAATTTTTTATTTAGAATCATATTTTCCCTTGGATTTATAAAGCCAACAAGCATCAGAAGCATGATTGGTTTTGAAACAATAAAAACACTTTGCCCTTTTAAATATTTTCTTAAAAGATTTTTTATCCTTTGGAAAGTTGTTTTTAGGAACATAACCAATACCATTTTTGTCAAAATAAGCAATTTGTGATCCTAAAATCATTTCCAGATTTTTGGTGCCATTCACAAATTTTTCCAGATCATTTCTCAAGAGAATATTGGTCTTAAAAAGATCATTGCACTTATCAACAAGCTTCTGAGTTTCTGCATCAGTTTCAGAAGTATCGCTAGCTTCTGAATATGAGTTATCAGAAGTTTCGGAAGCTTCTGACTTGTCTTTAGAATGCTTAAGATTGCTAATATCATTTTCCAAATCTATTTTTTCAACTATCAATAGATCATTAGCTTCTCTTAACCTTTCTAAATCCCTCTCAAGATCCATATTAATTTTTCTTAATTTTTCCAAATCATTTTCTTCATTAGAAAAATCAATATTGGATTTTGACTCAATGCTTCTAAAATTTTCCAGATCCATTATTAACTCAGAATTGATTTGTTTTTGACAATCAAGATCATGCTTTACTTCAGAGAATTTTTTCAAAACTTTTTTATGATTGATCTGAAGCTTCTCATAAGTATGTAATAAGGAATTGAAATTAGACATAAGTTCTTCGAATGTTACCTCATCTTCAAAGTCAGAAGTATCAGAATCTGAGTGATAATCGGCCATGAAGCATATCAGTCGCTGATCCTTCTCGCTGTCGCTATCTTCTGAAATCTTATCTTCTGAGATTTCACAGTCTGATTCTAATGCTTCTGAGATTTCAGAGTCTTCTGAGATAAATTCGGCCATGAAACACATGTTTGAGACTTCATCATCTTCAACATCAGAATTATCCTCATCACTTAAAGTTGCTTTATACGCCTTCTTCTTTCCTTTGTTCTTGGAAGATGCATCTTTAAGCTTTGGACATTCCGGTTTAATGTGCCCCTTTTCATTGCAATGATAGCAAGTGACTTGATCAGATTTGTTTTTGTCATTCTTGAAAGAGTTTGGATTCTTCTTACTCGAACTCCCTTTTCTGAACATTCTTCTGAACTTTTTGATGAACAAGGCCACTTGTTCCGGATCAATCTCTAAGTCATCTTCAGAGGATTCATGATCCGATTCAGATTCTGAATCTGACCTCATTATCAATGCCTTTTTCTTCTTCTTTTTCTTGGACACTTTCAATGCCGTGTTGTCCCTAAAATGGTTAGTGCTAGCAATATTTTGCAATTCTATCTCATGCACTTTTAGAGATCCTATTAAAGCATCAAACTTTAAAGTTTTGAGATCCTTAGCTTCTGAGATTGCTGTTACCTTCGGCAACCATCTAGAAGGCAAGCTTCTTAAAACTTTTCTAACAATTTCAGAATTAGGCATGTTATAGTTCAGATCCCTAAGTTGATTAATGTTGCTAAGAAATCTTGTTATCATGCTATCAATAAATTCATTTTCATCCATCCTAAATTGTTCATATTTAGATCTAAGCATGTC
>CM024267.1:18739606-18750109 GCA_013621005.1 Aeschynomene evenia | reverse complement strand
GCTATAGGCTTCAAATTATGTAATTTCATGATTTTTTTTACAAATAGTAGAAATTGAAGTCTATAGGCATTAAAAAGTGACATTTCACTAATTTTTCTAGAAACACTTTAAAAACAAAGGCTATAGGCTTCAAATTATGAAATTTCATGATTTTTAACACATATAGTAGAAATTGAAGGCTATATGCTTTAAAAAGTGGGATTTCTCTAATTTCTCTAGAAACATTTTAAAACAAAGACTATAGACCTCAAATTATGTAATTTCATGATTTTTTTACATATAGTAGAAATTGAAGGCTATAGGCTTTCAAAAGAGAGATTTCAATAATTTTTCTAGAAACACTATAAAACAAAGGCAATAAGCTTCAAATTATGTAATTTCATGATTTTTTTACATATAGTTGAAATTGAAGACTATAGGCTTTAAAAAGTGAGATTTCAATATTTTTTCTAGAAACACTATAAAACAAAGGCTATAGGCTTCAAATTATGTAATTTCGTGATTTTTTACATATAGTAGAAATTGAAGGCTATAGGCTTTAAAAAGGGATTTCACCAATTTTCTAGAAACACTATAAAACAAAGGCTATAGGCTTCAAATTATGTAATTTCTGATTTTTTACATATAGTAGAAATTGAAGCTATAGGCTTTAAAAAGTGGGATTTCACAATTTTCTAGAAACACTATAAAACAAAGGCTATAGGCTTCAAATTATTAATTTCGTGATTTTTTACATATAGTAGAAATTGAAGGCTATAGGCTTTAAAAAGTGGGATTTCACCAATTTTTCTAAAACACTATAAACAAAGGCTATAGGCTTCAAATTATGTAATTCGTGATTTTTTTACATATAGTAGAAATTGAAGCTATAGCTTTAAAAAGGAGATTTCACAATTTTTCTAGAAACACTATAAAACAAAGGCTATAGGCTTCAAATTATGTAATTCATGATTTTTTTACATATAGTAGAAATTGAAGCTATAGGCTTTAAAAAGTGAATTTCACTAATTTTTCTAGAAACACTTTAAAACAAAGGCTATAGGCTTCAAATTATGTAATTTCGTGATTTTTTTACATATAGTAGAAATTGAAGGCTATATGCTTTAAAAAGTGGGATTTCTCTAATTTCTCTAGAAACATTTTAAAACAAAGACTATAGACCTCAAATTATGTAATTTCATGATTTTTTTACATATAGTAGAAATTGAAGGCTATAGGCTTTCAAAAGAGAGATTTCAATAATTTTTCTAGAAACACTATAAAACAAAGGCAATAAGCTTCAAATTATGTAATTTCATGATTTTTTTACATATAGTTGAAATTGAAGACTATAGGGTTTAAAAAGTGAGATTTCAATATTTTTTCTAGAAACACTATAAAACAAAGGCTATAGGCTTCAAATTATCTAATTTCATGATTTTTTTACATATAGTAAAAATTGAAGGCTATAGGCTTTAAAAAGTGAGATTTCACTAATTTTTCTAGAAACATTATAATACAAAGGCTATAGACTTCAAATTATGTAATTTCATGATTGTTTTTAGATATAGTAGAAATTGAAGGCTATAGGCTTTAAAAAGTGACATTTCACTAATTTTTCTAGAAACACTATAAAACAAAGGCTATAGGCTTCAAATTATGAAATTTCATGATTTTTAAACATATAGTAGAAATTGAAGGCTATATGCTTTAAAAAGTGGGATTTCTCTAATTTTTCTAGAAACACTTTAAAAGAAAGACTATAGACCTCAAATTATGTAAGTTCATGATTTTTTTACATATACTAGAAATTGAAGGCTATAGGCTTTAAAAAGTGAGATTTCACTATTTTTTCTAGAAACACTTTATAACTAAGACTATAGACTTCAAATTATATATGTAATTTCATGATTTTTTTACATATAGTTGAAATTGAAGGCTATAGGCTTTAAAAAGTGAGATTTCACTAATTTTTCTAGAAACACTATAAAACAAAGGCTATAGGCTTCAAATTATGTAATTTCGTGATTTTATTACATATAGTAGAAATTGAAAGCTATAGGCTTTAAAAAGTGGGATTTCACCAATTTTTCTAAAAACACTATAAAACAAAGGCTATAGGCTTCAAATTATGTAATTTCATGATTGTTTTTAGATATAGTAGAAATTGAAGGCTATAGGCATTAAAAAGTGACATTTCACTAATTTTTCTAGAAACACTATAAAACAAAGGCTATAGGCTTCAAATTATGAAATTTCATGATTTTTAAACATATAGTAGAAATTGAAGGCTATATGCTTTAAAAAGTGGGATTTCTCTAATTTCTCTAGAAACATTTTAAAACAAAGACTATAGACCTCAAATTATGTAATTTCATGATTTTTTTACATATAGTAGAAATTGAAGGCTATAGGCTTTCAAAAGAGAGATTTCAATAATTTTTCTAGAAACACTATAAAACAAAGGCAATAAGCTTCAAATTATGTAATTTCATGATTTTTTTACATATAGTTGAAATTGAAGACTATAGGCTTTAAAAAGTGAGATTTCAATATTTTTTCTAGAAACACTATAAAACAAAGGCTATAGGCTTCAAATTATGTAATTTCGTGATTTTTTTACATATAGTAGAAATTGAAGGCTATAGGCTTTAAAAAGTGGGATTTCACCAATTTTTCTAGAAACACTATAAAACAAAGGCTATAGGCTTCAAATTATGTAATTTCATGATTTTTTTACATATAGTAGAAATTGAAGGCTATAGGCTTTAAAAAGTGGGATTTCACCAATTTTTCTAGAAACACTATAAAACAAAGGCTATAGGCTTCAAATTATGTAATTTCAGTGATTTTTTTACATATAGTAGAAATTGAAAGCTATAGGCTTTAAAAAGTGAGATTTCACTAATTTTTCTAGAAACACTATAAAACAAAGGCTATAGGCTTCAAATTATGTAATTTCATGATTTTTTTACATATAGTAGAAATTGAAGGCTATAGGCTTTAAAAAGTGAGATTTCACTAATTTTTCTAGAAACACTTATAAAACAAAGGCTATAGACTTCAAATTATGTAATTTCATGATTTTTTTACATATAGTAGAAATTGAAGCTATAGGCTTTAAAAAGTGACATTTCACTAATTTTTCTAGAAACACTATAAAACAAAGGCTATAGGCTTCAAATTATGAAATTTCATGATTTTTAAACATATAGTAGAAATTGAAGGCTATATGCTTTAAAAAGTGGGATTTCTCTAATTTTTCTAGAAACACTTTAAAACAAAGACTATAGACCTCAAATTATGTAATTTCATGATTTTTTTACATATAGTAGAAATTGAAGGCTATAGGCTTTAAAAAGTGAGATTTCACTAATTTTTCTAGAAACACTATAATACAAAGGCTATAGGCTTCAAATTATGTAATTTCGTGATTTTTTTACATATAGTAGAAATTGAAGGCTATAGGCTTTAAAAAGGGAGATTTCACTATTTTTCTAGAAACACTATAAAACAAAGACTATAGGCTTCAAATTATGTAAGTTCATGATTTTTTTTACATATACTAGAAATTGAAAGCTATAGGCTTTAAAAAGTGAGATTTCACTATTTTTTCTAGAAACACTTTAATAACTAAGACTATAGACTTCAATTATATATGTAATTTCATGATTTTTTTACATATAGTTGAAATTGAAGGCTATAGGCTTTAAAAAGTGAGATTTCACTAATTTTTCTAGAAACACTATAAAACAAAGGCTATAGGCTTCAAATTATGTAATTTCGTGATTTTATTACATATAGTAGAAATTGAAGCTATAGGCTTTAAAAAGTGGGATTTCACCAATTTTTCTAAAAACACTATAAAACAAAGCTATAGGCTTCAAATTATGTAATTTCATGATTTTTTACATATAGTAGAAATTGAAGTCTATAGGCTTTAAAAAGTGAGATTTCACTAATTTTTCTAGAAACACTTTAAACAAAGGCTATAGGCTTCAAATTATGAAATTTCATGATTTTTAAACATATAGTAGAAATTGAAGGCTATAGCTTTAAAAAGTGGGATTTCACTAATTTTTCTAGAAACACTATAAAACAAAGGCTATAGGCTTCAAATTATGTAATTTCGTGATTTTTTACATATAGTAGAAATTGAAGCTATAGGCTTTAAAAAGTGAGATTTCACTAATTTTTCTAGAAACACTATAAAACAAAGGCTATAGGCTTCAAATTATGTAATTTCATGATTTTTTTACATATAGTAAAATTGAAGGCTATAGGCTTTAAAAAGTGAGATTTCACTAATTTTTCTAGAAACATATAAAACAAAGGCTATAGACTTCAAATTATGTAATTTCATGATTGTTTTTACATATAGTAGAAATTGAAGGCTATAGGCTTTAAAAAGTGACATGTCACTAATTTTTCTAGAAACACTTTAAAACAAAGGCTATAGGCTTCAAATTATGAAATTTCATGATTTTTAAACATATAGTAGAAATTGAAGGCTATATGCGTTAAAAAGTGGGATTTCTCTAATTTTTCTAGAAACACTTTAAAAGAAAGACTATAGACCTCAAATTATGTAATTTCAAGATTTTTTTACATATAGTAGAAATTGAAGGCTATAGGCTTTAAAAAGTGAGATTTCACTAATTTTTCTAGAAACACTATAAAACAAAGGCTATAGGCTTCAAATTATGTAATTTCTGATTTTTTACATATAGTAGAAATTGAAGGCTATAGGCTTTAAAAAGTGAGATTTCACTAATTTTTCTAGAAACACTATAAAACAAAGGCTATAGGCTTCAAATTATGTAAGTTCATGATTTTTTTACATATAGTAGAAATTGAAAGCTATAGGCTTTAAAAAGTGAGATTTCACTAATTTTTTCTAGAAACACTATATAACTAAGACTATAGACTTCAAATTATATATGTAATTTCATGTTTTTTTTACATATAGTTGAAATTGAAGGCTATAGGCTTTAAAAAGTGAGATTTCACTAATTTTTCTAGAAACACTATAAAACAAAGGCTATAGGCTTCAAATTATGTAATTTCGTGATTTTATTACATATAGTAGAAATTGAAAGCTATAGGCTTTAAAAAGTGGGATTTCACCAATTTTTCTAAAAACACTATAAAACAAAGGCTATAGGCTTCAAATTATGTAATTTCATGATTTTTTTACAAATAGTAGAAATTGAAGTCTATAGGCTTTAAAAAGTGACATTTCACTAATTTTTCTAGAAACACTTTAAAACAAAGGCTATAGGCTTCAAATTATGAAATTTCATGATTTTTAAACATATAGTAGAAATTGAAGGCTATATGCTTTAAAAAGTGGGATTTCTCTAATTTCTCTAGAAACTTTTTAAAACAAAGGCTATAGGCTTCAAATTATGTAATTTCGTGATTTTATTACATATAGTAGAAATTGAAAGCTATAGGCTTTAAAAAGTGGGATTTCACCAATTTTTCTAAAAACACTATAAAACAAAGGCTATAGGCTTCAAATTATCTAATTTCATGATTTTTTTACTTATAGTAAAAATTGAAGGCTATAGGCTTTAAAAAGTGAGATTTCACTAATTTTTCTAGAAACATTATAATACAAAGGCTATAGACTTCAAATTATGTAATTTCATGATTGTTTTTAGATATAGTAGAAATTGAAGGCTATAGGCTTTAAAAAGTGACATGTCACTAATTTTTCTAGAAACACTATAAAACAAAGGCTATAGGCTTCAAATTATGAAATTTCATGATTTTTAAACATATAGTAGAAATTGAAGGCTATATGCTTTAAAAAGTGGGATTTCTCTAATTTTTCTAGAAACACTTTAAAAGAAAGACTATAGACCTCAAATTATGTAATTTCATGATTTTTTTACATATAGTAGAAATTGAAGGCTATAGGCTTTAAAAAGTGAGATTTCACTAATTTTTCTAGAAACACTATAAAACAAAGGCTATAGGCTTCAAATTATGTAATTTCTTGATTTTTTTACATATAGTAGAAATTGAAGGCTATAGGCTTTAAAAAGGGAGATTTCACTATTTTTCTAGAAACACTATAAAACAAAGACTATAGGCTTCAAATTATGTAAGTTCATGATTTTTTTACATATACTAGAAATTGAAAGCTATAGGCTTTAAAAAGTGAGATTTCACTATTTTTTCTAGAAACACTTTATAACTAAGACTATAGACTTCAAATTATATATGTAATTTCATGATTTTTTTACATATAGTTGAAATTGAAGGCTATAGGCTTTAAAAAGTGAGATTTCACTAATTTTTCTAGAAACACTATAAAACAAAGGCTATAGGCTTCAAATTATGTAATTTCGTGATTTTATTACATATAGTAGAAATTGAAAGCTATAGGCTTTAAAAAGTGGGATTTCACCAATTTTTCTAAAAACACTATAAAACAAAGGCTATAGGCTTCAAATTATGTAATTTCATGATTTTTTTACAATATAGTAGAAATTGAAGTCTATAGGCTTTAAAAAGTGAGATTTCACTAATTTTTCTAGAAACACTATAAAACAAAGGCTATAGGCTTCAAATTATGTAATTTCATGATTTTTTAACATATAGTAGAAATTGAAGGCTATAGCTTTAAAAAGTGGGATTTCTACTAATTTTTCTAGAAACACTTTAAAACAAAGGCTATAGGCTTCAAATTAATGTAATTTCGATGATTTTTTTACATATAGTAGAAATTGAAAGCTATAGGCTTTAAAAGTGAGATTTCACTAATTTTTCTAGAAACACTATAAAACAAAGGCTATAGGCTTCAAATTATGTAATTTCATGATTTTTTTACATATAGTAGAAATTGAAGCTATAGGCTTTAAAAAGTGAGATTTCACTAATTTTTCTAGAAACACTATAAACAAAGGCTATAGCTTCAAATATGTAATTTCATGATTTTTTTACATATAGTAGAAATTGAAGGCTATAGGCTTTAAAAAGTGAGATTTCACTAATTTTTCTAGAAACACTATAAAACAAAGGCTATAGGCTTCAAATTATGAAATTTCATGATTTTTTAACATATAGTAGAAATTGAAGCTATATGCTTTAAAAAGTGGGATTTCTCTAATTTTTCTAGAAACACTTTAAAACAAAGACTATAGACCTCAAATTATGTAATTTCATGATTTTTTTACATATAGTAGAAATTGAAGGCTATAGGCTTTAAAAAGTGAGATTTCACTAATTTTTCTAGAAACACTATAAACAAAGGCTATAGGCTTCAAATTATGTAATTTCGTGATTTTTTTACATATAGTAGAAATTGAAGCTATAGGCTTTAAAAAGGGAGATTTCACTATTTTTCTAGAAACACTATAAAACAAAGACTATAGGCTTCAATTATGTAAGTTCATGATTTTTTACATATACTAGAAATTGAAAGCTATAGGCTTTAAAAAGTGAGATTTCACTATTTTTTCTAGAAACACTTTATAACTAAGACTATAGACTTCAAATTATATATGTAATTTCATGATTTTTTTACATATAGTTGAAATTGAAGGCTATAGGCTTTAAAAAGTGAGATTTCACTAATTTTTCTAGAAACACTATAAAACAAAGGCTATAGGCTTCAAATTATGTAATTTCGTGATTTTATTACATATAGTAGAAATTGAAGCTATAGGCTTTAAAAAGTGGGATTTCACCAATTTTTCTAAAACACTATAAAACAAAGGCTATAGGCTTCAAATTATGTAATTTCATGATTTTTTTACATATAGTAGAAATTGAAGGCTATAGGCTTTAAAAAGTGAGATTTCACTAATTTTTCTAGAAACACTATAAAACAAAGGCTATAGGCTTCAAATTATGTAATTTCATGATTTTTTACATATAGTAGAAATTGAAGCTATAGGCTTTAAAAAGTGGGATTTCACTAATTTTTCTAGAAACACTTATAAAACAAAGGCTATAGGCTTCAAATTATGTAATTTCATGATTTTTTTACATATAGTAGAAATTGAAGGCTATAGGCTTTAAAAAGTGAGATTTCACTAATTTTTCTAGAAACACTTATAAAACAAAGGCTATAGGCTTCAAATTATGTAATTTCATGATTTTTTTACATATAGTAGAAATTGAAGGCTATAGGCTTTAAAAAGTGAGATTTCACTAATTTTTCTAGAAACACTATAAAACAAAGGCTATAGGCTTCAAATTATGTAATTTCAGTGATTTTTTACATATAGTAGAAATTGAAGGCTATAGGCTTTAAAAAGTGGATTTCACCAATTTTTCTAGAAACACTATAAAACAAAGGCTATAGGCTTCAAATTATGTAATTTCATGATTTTTTTACATATAGTAGAAATTGAAGGCTATAGGCTTTAAAAAGTGAGATTTCACTATTTTTCTAGAAACACTATAAAACAAAGGCTATAGGCTTCAAATTATGTAATTTCATGATTTTTTTACATATAGTAGAAATTGAAGTCTATAGGCTTTAAAAGTGAGATTTCACTATTTTTCTAGAAACACTATAAAACAAAGGCTATAGGCTTCAAATTATGTAAGTTCATGATTTTTTACATATACTAGAAATTGAAGCTATAGGCTTTAAAAAGTGAGATTTCACTATTTTTCTAGAAACACTTTAAACAAAGACTATAGACTTCAAATTATATATGTAATTTCATGATTTTTTTACATATAGTTGAAATTGAAGGCTATAGGCTTTAAAAAGTGAGATTTCACTAATTTTTCTAGAAACACTATAAAACAAAGGCTATAGGCTTCAAATTATGTAATTTCGTGATTTTATTACATATAGTAGAAATTGAAAGCTATAGGCTTTAAAAAGTGGGATTTTACCAATTTTTCTAAAACACTATAAAACAAAGGCTATAGGCTTCAAATTATGTAATTTCATGATTTTTTTACAATAGTAGAAATTGAAGTCTATAGGCTTTAAAAAGTGACATTTCACTAATTTTTCTAGAAACACTTTAAAACAAAGGCTATAGGCTTCAAATTATGAAATTTCATGATTTTTAACATATAGTAGAAATTGAAGGCTATATGCTTTTAAAAAGTGGGATTTCTCTAATTTTCTAGAAACACTTTAAAACAAAGCTATAGACCTCAAATTATGTAATTTCATGATTTTTTTACATATAGTAGAAATTGAAGGCTATAGGCTTTAAAAAGTGAGATTTCACAATTTTTCTAGAAACACTATAAAACAAAGGCTATAGGCTTCAAATTATGTAATTTCGTGATTTTTTTTACATATAGTAGAAATTGAAGGCTATAGGCTTTAAAAAGTGGGATTTCACCAATTTTTCTAGAAACACTATAAAACAAAGGCTATAGGCTTCAAATTATGTAATTTCGTGATTTTTTTACATATAGTAGAAATTGAAGGCTATAGGCTTTAAAAAGTGGATTTCACCAATTTTTCTAGAAACACTATAAACAAAGGCTATAGCTTCAAATTATGAATTTCATGATTTTTTTACATATAGTAGAAATTGAAGGTTATAGGCTTTAAAAGTGAGATTTCACTATTTTTCTAGAAACACTATAAAACAAAGGCTATAGGCTTCAAATTATGTAATTTCATGATTTTTTTACATATAGTAGAAATTGAAGGTTATAGGCTTTAAAAAGTGAGATTTCACTATTTTTCTAGAAACACTATAAAACAAAGGCTATAGGCTTCAAATTATGTAAGTTCATGATTTTTTTTACATACTAGAAATTGAAAGCTATAGGCTTTAAAAAGTGAGATTTCACTATTTTTTCTAGAACACTTTATAACTAAGACTATAGACTTCAAATTATATATGTAATTTCATGATTTTTTTACATATAGTTGAAATTGAAGGCTATAGGCTTTAAAAAGTGAGATTTCACTAATTTTTCTAGAAACACTATAAAACAAAGGCTATAGGCTTCAAATTATGTAATTTCGTGATTTTTTTACATATAGTAGAAATTGAAGGCTATAGGCTTTAAAAAGTGGATTTCACCAATTTTTCTAGAAACACTATAAAACAAAGGCTATAGGCTTCAAATTATGTAATTTCATGATTTTTTTACATATAGTAGAAATTGAAGGCTATAGGCTTTAAAAAGTGAGATTTCACCAATTTTTCTAGAAACACTATAAAACAAAGGCTATAGGCTTCAAACTATGTAATTTCATGATTTTTTTACATATAGTAGAAATTGAAGGCTATAGGCTTTAAAAAGTGAGATTTCACTAATTTTTCTAGAAACACTATAAAACAAAGGCTATAGGCTTCAAATTATGTAATTTCGTGATTTTTTTACATATAGTAGAAATTGAAAGCTATAGGCTTTAAAAAGTGGGATTTCACCAATTTTTCTAAAAACACTATAAAACAAAGGCTATAGGCTTCAAATTATGTAATTTCATGATTTTTTTACAAATAGTAGAAATTGAAGGCTATAGGCTTTAAAAAGTGACATTTCACTAATTTTTCTAGAAACACTTTAAAACAAAGG
>CM024267.1:18632803-18738151 GCA_013621005.1 Aeschynomene evenia | reverse complement strand
TTCCCCTAATATAGTTTTAGTGGAAACCAGGGTCGTCTCTCACAAGGAATGCTAAGAGAGTAATGCACAAGACTAGTTGTATGACGGTTTGTCACAATTGGGGGGTTTTTGTATGCAAGGAATTAATTGGATAAAAAATAAAATAATAAAAACAGCGGTTTATGGGGGTGGAACATTCATTAGGGTGTTATCATTGGCTACAAAAGAATGCATGAGTTGATTAATTACGCCGGAGTTAGATCTAACTCCTTTGTTGTGATTCTAATGATTAATTGCCTAGAATGAGATTAATTAGTGAGATCTCACCTTTAGTTCCACTTTCAACAATTATTAAAGCCAATCACATTAATCTAATTAAGAGACTAATCAGCCAATTAATTACTCATTACCAAATCCTAATATGTCATGCATCAATTAATCAACTAACACATAAACATATGCCAATGAATTAGCCAACTCAATCGAGTAAGCCAAGACAAAGGGTTAAACACACAATTTAAGATCTCAAATTATATGCCAAGGGTTGATAATGAAAACTTATGCAAGATTAAGAACAAAGCCTCAAATTACCCCAATGATGTTCACACCCTCATAAACCACCAAGAACTTAGCTACTCATGGCAAGAAATTAAAAGGCAAGAAATAAATTGGAATAAAGAAAGCAATTAATATAAAGAACAAAGCAAGAAATTAAATGCAAGTTGGAAAGAATTGAAGAACGAATAACTGAATTAATGATTAAAGAGTACTTACAAAACCCAAAAGGGTTGGACGAATAACGTTTGAAATGTAAAAGACGGAGCTAGAGCTAAACTAGGAAAGACGGAAATCCTAATGGGAAGCAAAAATAACTCTAACTAGGAAAAGAAAATATGTAAAAGTGGAGGTGTTGAGAGGTGTTGTTTCTGATGCATTAGCTCCCTTTAAATAAGATGAGCAGCCTCCAAACCCTAATCAATTTGGGCCCCCAACTCATGCAGATAGGGTTTTTCTGTGACAGAGTTGCGGCGCGGCGCTGGGGCGCATATAGCTCGCTAGAGCGCCAGCGCTGTGCACGTGACGAGTTTTAGTGGGCCTCGCGCGCTGGGGCGCGCTATGGGCGCTGGAGCGCTCGATGCCGTTCTGAAATTCACTGCTCCGCTTCTTGCTCAGTTCCTGATGTCTACAGCTCCAATAATACCTGTGACCTGCACTAAAAATACAAAATATCCAAGATCAAGTGCAAAGGTCATCCTTGAATTGTAAAAACATCATAAAACTTGTTATTTTAGCCTTTATTTCTATTAAGCTCAGATTAATTCCAAGTTGAATTAAATACAATAAAAGGCCAAAATAGAGCAAAGAATTGCATACAATCATCCAAATTAAGGGCATAAAATATTGGTAAAAACCACGTTATCAAATATCCCCACACTTGAACAATTGCATGTCCTCATGCAAAAGCAATGATTCCAAGCATCTCCCAAAGCATTGGCTAACACATCTAACACCTACGTCCTAAAGAAAAATAAAATCTACAGATGATGGAAAGTTATTCAAAACAGCACCTTGGTCAGATTTATACAATACCCCTAACATGTTATCAGTTGGCATTAAGAAATTTATGAGTTAGGAGAATCAATTCATGTTATGCAAAGTTGGTTGATTGGCCCTCACCAGTGTGTTTCTCTCTCAATCACTCAGTGTTTTGGCTAAGCACTCAATTGAATAATTCACACAAGTATTCACATTCCATAAATTTGCTATACTCCTAACATTGCAATTTACAAACATGGTGCATCAAGAGGTCTTTTCAGGGTTGTAACGGGGCTTGGGACAGGTGTGGCATATATGGGAAGTGGACTTAATTCCAAAAAAACTAAGACTTCATGGTTTGATCGATCCTAGATGACTTCTATCACTACAGAAAAGATGGAGAGAGAAGAGATGGAGAGAATAGAATACCCAAGATCAATAACCCATAAATTCTTACAATTAACATTCCCCAGGTTCCCAAATATTTTCACCTTAATTCCCAGGAACCCAACAACCTTTATTTGCAGAATTAGCATTTTTTTCTTGATTTTTTTTTCTATTTTTTTTTAATACCTCATCTCAATTCCTTTGGTAATTAAAATGAGGTGGAAAAGAAAATAACAAAGGACCACTTATGTATAAAAGCTACCCTTACAGTTATATCCCAATATTTTGCACTCTCTACCAGTGCTCAATTTAACCCAATTTCCCCACACTTAAGACCTTTGCCCAATAATCAAACCATGTCCTCCTAGTTTCTCAGAGGGGATTTTCATTGTTTTTCTGTCTTTGGCTTGTAATGAGCTTAGTAACAAAAAAAGATAAAGGCTCAAATTGGCTACAAACAAATGGAAATTGTGTATGGGTTGGCTATTTGGCTAAGTGGCTTTTAAATGTAAAAACAAAATTATGCCTCAATCACATGCAACATGTATAAAATGCAAAACAAGAATCAAGCAAATTCAGGAATAACAAATACAAGTGTGTGTGTGCTCACAGAAAGAAAGTGATTAGTTGATACATGTAATCACATTTAAGGCTCAAATCTCACAGGTAATCCAACCAACCAAACAGAGATAACACAAACAATTCAAACTCATATTAGATTATCATGCCAACATTTCAGAGTTAAATTAAAGGGCAGAGCAATTTCAGACCAAAATGTGCTATAAAGAAAACTACCCAATCATCGACCTAAAAACACATAAAAAATAAAATAAAATAAAATAAAGAAAAAAGAAAAAAGAGTTAGGCATGCCATTATTAACAAAAGCAAATTTTATCTACACCCTCCCCACACTTGAATGAGACATTGTCCCCAGTGTCAACAAATTAAAGAACAGAGAGAAAGGTATAAAAAGGACATACGGAGGACTTAATCGTCCAGGGCCGCTGGGGCGTGTGACAGGCGCCAGGGCGCTGCGGTCGTGTTCCCGCGGGCGCCTGAGCGCGTGAGGCGCGAGGAGCGCGAATCTGCTGCAACTTCCATGACAGCTGCTGGACTGCGAATGATTGTCCAATTGGCTAATTGCTTACTGAAAACAAATGTTAATAAATAAGAAATAATAACGAAAAAGCTATCTAAGTGTAGAAATTAAATTTCGGTGGGTTGTCTCCCCCAAGCACTTTGTTTTAACGTCCCTAAGTTGGACGGCTGACTGCTCATGCAGATTTTGGGTCCTCAAGATGGATGATATCCATCTCATTCTCCTCTGTATGCTGTTGATTTCTGTTGAAGATTTTTAATCTGTGCCCATTGACTTTGAACTTTGAGTTGGTTTTTGGACAACAGATTTCCACCGCTCCATGGGGAAAGACTCTAGAAACAATGAAAGGTCCATCCCATCTGGATCTGAGTTTCCAAGCCATCAGTTTTAGCCTTGAATTGTAGAGCAGTACTTCTTGACCGTCCTTGAAATCCTTCCTGGAAATGTTACTATCGTGGAATGCCTTTGACTTTTCTTTGTACAACCGAGAACTTTCGTAGGCCTCCAGACGCAACTCTTCCAATTCTTTTAATTGGAGCTTCATGTGTTCTCCTGCCAAGGTTAGATCCATGTTGCACTGCTTGATCGCCCAATAGGCTCTGTGCTCTAGTTCCACAGGCAAGTGACATGCCTTTCCAAAGACAAGTCTGAAAGGGCTCATGCCAATTGGGGTTTTGAACGCTGTTCTGTATGCCCACAGTGCATCATCTAGCCTTAGACTCCAATCCTTCCTGTTAGGGTTCACTACCTTCTCCAAGACTCTTTTGATTTCACGGTTGGAGACTTCTGCTTTCCCGTTATTTTGGGGGTGATAGGCAGTGGAGATCCTATGAACAACCCCATACTTACGGAGTAGGACATCCATGCTCCTATTGCAAAAATGAGTTCCTCTGTCACTAATGATGGCCCTTGGTGTTCCAAACCTGCAAAAAATATTGGACCTAACAAAAGCAACTACAACTGCGGAATCATTAGTTCTGGTGGCAATTGCTTCCACCCATTTTGAGACATAATCCACAACGAGAAGGATGTAAACAAAACCACGAGAGCTAGGAAGTGGTCCCATGAAATCAATTCCCCACACATCAAAGATTTTGCAAAATAGTAAAGGTTGTTGGGGCATTTCATTTTTCCACGAGTTATTTCCAGCTCTTTGGCATTGCTCACAGGATTTACAGAACTCATAAGAGTCTTTCTTAATGGAAGGCCAGTAAAATCCACAGTCAAGGATTTTCCTAGCAGTGCGGTGAGGTCCAAAGTGGCCTCCGCTAGGCCCAGAATGACAGAAAGTTAAGATTGATTGGAATTCCATGTCATCCACACAACGTCTAATTACTTGATCAGACCCGAGTCTCCACAAATAAGGTGCGTCCCACAAGTAGTATTTGCAATCACTTTTGAATTTCTCTACTTGGGATTTCGAAAGTTTTGATGGGATAACTCGGCCTGCCAAGTAATTGGCAATCAGTGCATACCATGGAATAATATCATCCTTAAGCAAGTGCTCTTCAGGAAAAGAGTCATTAAGTGGAAGGGGATCCTTGGGAATGTGCTCAACTCTACTCAGATGGTCAACAACCAGATTGAGAGCACCACTCAGATCCCGTATTTCTAAATCAAACTCTTGTAAGAGTAGCATCCACCTAATTAACCTTGGCTTGGCTTCAGGTTTCTTTAAAAGATATTTTAGAGCTGCATGATCGGAGTATACCACTACCTTGGAACCTAGCAAATATGATCGAAATTTATCCAATGCAAAAACAATGGCTAAAAGTTCTTTTTCAGTAGTGGTATAATTGGATTGTGCAGCATCTAAAGTGCGAGAAGCATAATAGAGGACATGAGAAACCTTACCCACCGATTGGGCTAGTACCGCGCCCAATGCGTAGTTGGAAGCGTCACACATGAGTTCAAACGGCAGCGTCTAGTCTGGTGGTTGAATCACAGGCGCGGTGATGAGGTGCTCCTTCAATTCGTCAAATGCCTTCTTGCATGCATCATCGAACTGGAATTCTACTTCCTTCTGCAGTAGCTTGGTCATAGGTAGTGCAATCTTACTGAAGTCCTTGATGAATCTCCGATAAAATCCTGCATGACCCAAAAAAGAACGAACCTCCCGTACACTGGCGGGGTAAGGTAGAGAGGAAATAACATCTATTTTAGCTTTGTCTACCAAGATTCCAGCTTTAGAGATGACATGCCCAAGTACCACACCTTGTTTGACCATAAAGTGACATTTTTCAAAGTTTAAAACAAGGCGGGCAGAGATACATCTTTTTAAAACTTTTTCCAGACTATGCAGGCAGTCATCAAAAGAGGATCCAAAAACAGTGAAATCATCCATAAATACTTCCATGCAATTTTCAAGAAAATCGGAGAAGATGCTTACCATACATCTTTGGAAAGTACCCGGTGCGTTGCACAACCCAAACGGCATGCGGCGGTAGGCGTATGTACCAAAGGGGCATGTGAAAGTGGTCTTCTCCTGATCTTCAGGAGCAATGTGGATCTGGAAGTATCCGGAGAATCCGTCCAGGAAACAGTAATGTGACTGGCCCGCTAGTCTCTCCAGCATTTGATCAATGAAGGGTAGAGGGAAATGATCCTTCCGAGTGGCTTGATTAAGTCTCCGGTAGTCAATGCACACCCTCCAACTATTTTGAATTCTGGTAGGGATGAGTTCGTTGTTCTCATTGCGCACCACAGTTATCCCTGACTTTTTGGGCACTACTTGCACCGGGCTGACCCATTGGCTGTCGGAAATGGGGTAGATGATCCCCGCGGCCAGCAATTTTGTGACCTCTTTCTTCACCACGTCAAGGATCAGAGGGTTTAGTCTTCTCTAGGGTTGCCTGACTGGTTTAGCGTCATCTTCCAGAAAGATGCGATGGGTGCATGTAGAAGGACTAATTCCCTAAATATCTGCCAATGTCCAACCAATTGCTTCCTTATGACCCTTTAATACAGTGACGCGTCTCTCTTCTTGCTCAGATGAAAGGTCATTGGCAATAATTATCGGTTGATTTTGTCCTTCTCCCAAAAAGGCATATTTGAGGTGTGGGGGAAGTGGTTTCAGCTCCTCCTTGGGTGTGTTCTGTTCCCCTTCCTTTGAGTCACCTGAAATTGAGAACACTTTGGTAGAAGAACAAGCATTATATCTTGAATTTGAGTCGGGAATTGAAAGGATTTGGTTAGAATCGCAGATAACAGCAGAAATTAAATTTTCTGTGCTGCGAGCGTGCGCTCCAGCGCCCAGGGGGCGCTCGGGCGCGAGTTCCTGCTGCAGAATTCCAGCAGCAGTGTCATCGCTCCCAACACAGGTAGGATCTGCCCCATACTCGAATTCTTCAGCCAAAATTGAGTATTCTTGGGGTATCCCTAGGGATAGATCCATCGCTAAGCAATTTTCACAAAGATCCTCACACTTTCCACAATCTGGACAGTTGAATTCAAAATCAAAGTCTAGCCATGAATCGAAGCCATTTGAGATACCATCAATGTTGTTTTCAAGTAAAGTTTCCATGATATCTAGCGCTAAAACAAAATGGTTCTCGGATGGGAATTTCATGGCATCTTTCAAATTAAATTGGACTTTGAATTCCCCACATTCCATAGAGAGGCTACGAGCATGGACATCAATCTTGGCTTTAGCAGTTTTTAGAAAAGGTCTACCAAGAATTAATGCTTGCTGGTTACACTCTCCATCTTGTGCCATTTCCAAAACATAAAAATCAGCTGGAAATATTAAATCATTTACCTTAACCAACACATCTTCCAGAAGTCCATCCGGTTGTTGAATGGTGCGGTTGGCCAATTGAATGATCACGCCGGTGGTTTTGAGTGTTCAAATGTTCAGAGCTTGGTATACTGATCTTGGCATGACATTTATGGCTGCACCCAAATCAGCCATGGCTTCTCGGAATTGCATGTTGCCAATTGTGCATGGAATGGTGAAAGTGCCGGGATCTTTGCATTTTTGTGGGAGATTTGGGGTTATTATTGAAGAAGCATTCACCCCAAATTTTACCTTTTCATTCCCTTTAAGTTTCCTTTTATTGGTGCATAGCTCTTTTAAGAACTTGGCATACTTCGGAATTTGCTTGATAGCGTCAAGCAAGGGAATGTTTACTTTTACACTCCTGAAGATGTCCAATAACTCCTTATCCAATTCCACTTCCTTTTTCTTCCTTTTGGTCAAAGTGGCTTGAGGGAATGGAATGGAAGGAGAGACTATGGTTGGCTCCTCATGGGCTGATTTGAGAGTGACCTCTTCCACAGGTGGATCAATGGAAGTATCCTCCGTTTCAAGCAATTCGTTCTCCCTCGTAGGTTGAGATGATTTGAGGTCTTTTAGTGCTCTCCCCGATCTCAACTGAACAACAAGTACATTCCCCTGGCTATCAGAGATTCTCCCACCCCCTCTCATTTGGTTGACCTCATTCTGCAGATTCATCATCATATTATGCTGTTCCACGAGTAGTTGCATCACATCACTAAGGGATGGCTCAACAGATATGGGAGGTGCAGGTAAAGGTAATAATGGAGTTGGTGGAGATATAGGCACTGGGGCTTGAAATTGCCCTTGATGGGGAGGTTGATACCAGACTTGCTGCTGTTGAAATTGGGGCCTTCCCAGAGTCATGCTTGTGGTTGCCACCATTGTTGTTCCTTCTTGAGATTGTAGGCACTGGTCAGGTGCATGGGAGTCCAGAGAACATATCCCACACATCATAAGTTGACTTGGGGTTCCCGTGTTGGTTTGGTTAATGGCCAACTGCTTCATGAAGATGGCAATCTCTTCCAGTTTCTGGTGTAGGCCACCACCTTCCAGTTGAGCTACCTCATTCACCCCTTTGGTCACGGAAGTTGCCCTTGTGCCAAACTGCTGTGAATTCACAGCCATGTTTTCGAACAGGATCCTTGCATCTGCCGGAGTCTTGTCTATCAAGGCACCACCACTAGCAGCATCAGTCATGCACCAGTCCATACCCGTCAGACCCTCATAATAATATTGGATCAAGAGTTGTTCAGAGATCTGATGGGTTGGACAACTTGCCACTAGTTTATTGAATCTCTCCCAATACTCGTAGAGAGACTCACCATGGAGTTGGCGGATGCCACTGATGTCCTTCCTTATGGCAGTTGCCCTTGAGGCTAGGAAGAATTTCTCCAGAAAGATCTTCTTCATGCCAATCCAGGTGTTGACAGCTCCATTTCGCAGGTTCAGGAACCATTGCTTCGCCTGACCGTCCAGAGAGAACGGAAAAGCCCGAAGCTTCACATGTTCCTCGTTGACTCCTCTTGGCTTGAGAGTCTCACACACCACATGGAATTCTTTGAGGTGCCGGTGTGGATCCTCTCCGGCTAAACCCTGGAACTTAGGAAGCAAGTGAAGAATCGCTCCCGTAAGCTCGAATTTGGCATCCAACCTTGGGTAGGCGATCCCTAGAGGTTGTTGAGTGAGGTCCGGAGCTGCGAGTTCTTTCAAGGTAAGCTGATGGTCTCCCATGGGTTGAACTCGAACCTGAAACACTAACAAATAGATCAGAAGGTTTAGGACCAGTGGACAGCAACGCGGTACGCAGAACTGCAACCTTCCAATTCGCAGCCCGCGCTGGAGCGCTGTATACGCGCTGGGGCGCGAGTATCAGATGCAGACTCAGCTGTTCTTGGAACAACGAGTCTGGAAAGAGTAAAATTAAAATAATAAACGGAAATAAAGTGCAAAATAAAAGAAAATCTTTTTTGTTGTTTTTATTTTTGAAAGAAACAAAGAAAACGGTTATGTACACTATTCACAAATCAAACAACTAGTGATTACTTTCATCGCCATTCCCCGGCAACAGTGCCAAAAATTTGATGGCTGTGTCGTGTCAACCATAAATTTAATTATTTTTAAACCAAGTTCCCCTAATATAGTTTAGTGGAAACCAGGGTTGTCTCTCACAAGGAATGACTAAGAGAGTAATGCACAAGACTAGTTGTACGATGGGTTTGTCACAATTGGGGGGTTTTTGTATGCAAGGAATTAGATTGGGAAAAAAATAGAAATAATAAAAACAGCGGTTTATGGGGGTGAAACATTCATTAGGGTGTTATCATTGGCTACAAAAGAATGCATGAGTTGATTAATTACGTCGGAGTTAGATCTAACCCCTTTGTTGTGATTCTAATGATTAATTGTCTAGAATGGGATTAATTAGTGAGATCTCACCTTTAGTTCCACTTTCAACAATTATTAAAGCCAATCACATTAATCTAATTAAAGAGACTAATCAGCCAATTAATTACTCATTACCAAATCCTAATATGCCATGCATCAATTAATCAACTAACACATAAACATATGCCAATGAATTAGCCAACTCAATCGAGTAGGCCAAGACAAAGGATTAAGCACACAATTTAAGATCTCAAATTATATGCCAAGGGTTGATAATGAAAACTTATGCAAGTTTAAGAACAAAGCCTCAAAGTACCCCAATGATGTTCACACCCTCACAAACCACCAAAAGACTTAGCTATTAGGCAAGAAATAAATTGGAATAAAGAAAGCAATTAATATAAAGAACAAAGCAATAAATTAAATGCAAGTTGGAAAGAATTGAAGAACGAATAACTGAATTAATGATAAAAGAGTACTTACAAAACCCAAAAGGGCTGGACGAATAACGTTTGAAATGTAAAAGACGGAGCTAGAGCTAAACTAGGAAAGACGGAAATCCTAATGGGAAGCAAAAATAACTCTAACTAGGAAAAGAAAATATGTAAAAGTGGAGGTGTTGAGAGGTGTTGTTTCTGATGCATTAGCTCCCTTTAAATAAGATGGGCAGCCTCCAAACCCTAATCAATTTGGGCCCCAACTCGTGCAGATAGGGTTTCTGCTGTGACAGAGTTGCGGCGCGGCGCTTGGGCGCGTATAGCTCGCTAGAGCGCCAGCGCTGTGCACGTGACGAGTTTTAGTGGGCCTCGCGCGCTGGGGCGCGCTATGGGCGCTGGAGCGCTCGATGTCGATTTTGAAATCCACTGCTCCGCTTCTTGCTCAGTTCCTGATGTCTACAGCTCCAATAATACCTGTGACCTGCACTAAAAATACAAAATATCCAAGATCAAGTGAAAAGGTCATCCTTGAATTGTAAAAACATCATAAAACTTGTTATTTTAGCCTTTATTTCTATTAAGCTCAGATTAATTCCAAGTTGAATTAAATACAATAAAAGGCCAAAATAGAGCAAAGAATTGCATACAATCATCCAAATTAAGGGCATAAAATATTGGTAAAAACCACGTTATCACACCACTACCAGTGAGAAGCTTCACTATTTCTTCCTCAGAATCCTTCACCTCCTTGACCCAGTTGGGATCATCAGCAATCACTGCTCCTCCATTCAGTGTATTGAAGGATTAGTTTATCTCAGCAGAAGAAAAGCGAATCTTGTGATCCGTAACGATGCTTTTCACACCCTTATTGGTGGATCTTTCTATCTGAGAATAGAAAGCTCTCACCAGATTTGGGTAGCATACTTCCTCCGAGAACATCATTTCAGCCCACCCTGGCTGGCATTGAAATGCGAACCCGAGCTCATCCACTTGATTAAAGACACTGAGAGGGAGAACACGACCCATTGCTAAGGTTCATGGGAGGTAGGTCTTCTTGAAGAGAGCTTGCATCTCCTCATCCTCGTAGAGGATGTCCTCGGTGACCTCTTCCAATTTGTTCCTCATCATACCCTTGATTTCAACGGGTGTTTCCATTGAGAGGAGAAAAAGTTTAAGGTTGGGAAGAAAGGAGAGAAGACAGAAACAGGGATGATAGAGAAGAGAGAGAAGAGAGAGAAGAGGAGAATTAGAGCAAGAGGAATTGGATTTGAGAAGAGAAATTGGCAGCGTTTTGGTAGAGTTTGGGAAGCAAAGTGCTCGAATGGAGCAGTGCTTCGCGTATTTATAGCACAAACTAGTTACTATCTGTTGCCAAAGTTTATCCCAAAAGTTACCGTTGGTAACTTATTCTCGGAAGGCACCCTTCTGAGAGAAGTGGTCGTTCTGAGAATTTCACCTTCTGAGAAAATTTCTAGAAGACTTCCTTTCTGAGAGATGGGTCTTCTGAGAGTAGATTTTCTCATAAGGAGTTTTTCTTCTATTACGCTCAGAAGCTTAGCTCTAATCTTTATGTCTCAGATTCTAAACTTAGGACTAAGGGGAGTTTCTAAGAAAAATTTTTCCAAAATTCAATCACTTAGAAACGTCTTAGATTCAGAAGCCCTTTCAGAACATTAAAACGATCCTCGGGTAAAGGCTTTGTGAATATATCTGAGATTTGATCCTCAGTATTCACAAATTTGATTTCAACATCGCCTTTTTGCACATGATCCCGAATGAAGTGATGTTTTATATCTATGTGCTTGGATCGTGAATGTTGAATTGGATTCTTAGCTAAGTTAATTGCACTAGTATTATCACAATGAATGGGAATTTTCTTATACCTTAGTTGATAATCACGCAATTGGTTTCTTATCCAAAGCATCTGAGTTCAGCAATTTGCTACTACCACTTATTCAGCTTCTGCTGTTGATAGCGCGATTGTGTTCTGCTTCTTGCATGACCATGTAGTCAAGCATTTTCCAAAGAAACAACAGCATCCACTTGTGCTTTTTCGATCAATCCTGTCTCCAGCGTAATCAGCATCACAATATCCTACAACATAAGAGGAACAACCTTTCTCGTACCATAAACGAAGATTAGTAGTTCCAATCAAATATCGCAGAATTCTTTTAACAACAGTTAAATGTGATTGCTTCGGTTTTGATTGAAATCTAGCACAGCTGCCAACACTTAGTTGAATATTTGGTCTAGAAGCTGTGAGATAGTGAAGAGAGCCAATCATGCCACGATAGTTGCTTTCTGAGACTTTCTCACCATCTTCATCCAAGTTAATTACTTGAGAAGGATGCATGGGAGTGCTCATAGGCTTGGCTTTATCCATCAGAAACTTCCTCAGAAGTTCTATGGTGTACTTCTCTTGATGTATGAACGTCCCTTCTGACTCTTGCTTGATTTGCAATCCTAGGAAGAATTTAAGTTCTCCCATCATGCTCATCTCAAATTCTCCTTGCATAAGCTTGGAGAATTCTTTGCATAGGCGTTCGTTGGTTGCGCCAAAGATTATGTCATCAACATAAATTTGGACAATCAAGAAACCAGAGTCTTCTGAGAGGGTAAATAGTGTGGTGTCAACTTTCCCACTTGAGAATCTGTTTTTAAGCAAAAAGGAGCTCAATCTATCATACCAAGCTCTAGGAGCTTGTTTTAGACCGTAAAGAGCTTTTGTAAGCTTAAATACGTGTTCTGGGAATGTATCATTCACAAAACCAGGAGGTTGTTTCACATAAACTTCCTTATAAAGGTATCCATTTAAGAAGGCGGACTTTACATCCATTTGATAGAGTTTGAACCTTTTGTGTGCAGCAAAAGCTAGCAACATTCTAATGGCTTCCAATCTTGCGACTGGAGCAAAGGTTTCATCATAATCTATCCCTTCTTGTTGGTTGTACCCTTGAGCAACCAATTTGGCCTTGTTTCTCACGACTTGACCATTTTCATCAAGTTTGTTTCGAAACACCCATTTAGTCCCAATGACACTCTTGCCTTTGGGTTTCTGAGTTAGTTTCCAAACTTAATTTCTCTCGAATTGGTCTAGTTCTTCCTGCATGGCATTTACCCAGCTAGGATCATCTAACGCTTCTTCTATGAATTCTAGTTCAAGTTCAGAAACCATAGCAAGATTTGTATAGTTCCTTCTAGTTCTTACACCACGCTCGGGATCACCCAAGACTTCATTCTGAGAGACATTCTTCAAGTCTCTTGAGCCTCTATGCCCTTTGGGCATAGGGTTCTGAGAAGGTGACACAGAAGGTTCTCGTTCTGAGTCATCTGAAGCTTGATCTTCTGAGAATCTAAATTCCATTGTTGTTGGAGAATTAGATTCATCAGGTTCTGGAGCTTCAATGGTGATTTTGGATTTCTCTTTAGATGGAGATGATTTTTCCATAGGTTGGAAATTACTCTCGTCATCAATAAGAATTTTCTTTTTGGCATTCTCAAAAGAGATGTTGAGTTCCTCAAATTCATCTTCTAAGTCAGCAACCTTCTGAGGCAAATCCTTACTAAGTTCTGTGAACTTAATATGAATTATATCTTCAACACATTTGCTCATCTTGTTGTAAACTCTATAGGCTTTAGAGACAGAGGAATATCCTAGGAATACTCCATCATCGGATTTAGGATCAAACTTAGCTAGTTTGTCCTTTGTGTTGAGTATGAAGCATGAAGAGCCAAAGATATGGAAGTAGGATATGTTTGGTATTTTGTTCTTCCAAAGCTCGTAAGGTGTTTTCTTCAGAATTGGTCTCAGAAAGACTCGATTCTGAATGTAGCATGAGGTGTTCACAGCCTTAGCCCAAAATCCTTTCCAAAGCCCACTTTCTAAGAGCATTGTTCTTGCCATCTCTTGAAGGCTTCGATTCTTTCTCTCAGCTACTCCATTTTCTTGAGGAGTTCTAGGAGAGGAGAATTCGTGAGCAATGCCCAGATTTTCACAGAACTTTTCAAAAGCATGATTCTCAAATTCACGTCCATGATCATACTGTATGGTGTGAATGTGAGAGTCTTTTTCAGTAGAAACTCTTTTCGCAAAAGCTTTAAATCTTTCAAATGTTTCTTCCTTAGAAGATAGAAAGAATACCCAAGTGAATCTAGAATAATCATCCACTATGACAAGACCATAGCGTTTTCCACAAAGGGAAGCCGTTCTAGTTGGTCCAAAGAGATCCATGTGAAGAAGCTCAAGTGGTTTCTGAGTAGAGATTCCACTTTTGCTAGGAAACGAGGCTTTGGTTTGTTTTCACTTTTCACAGAAGTCGCAAGGTGCATCCTTTTGATACTTAATGTTGGGAAGACCCTTTACGAGTCCTTTCTGAGAGAGTTCAGAAAGAAGCTTCATATGGGCGTGACCAAGTTTCTTATGCCAAAGGCACTTGTCTTCTTGGACAGAGAAAAGACACTTCACATTTTGATCCTTTAGATCATCTAGATGGATAACGTAGATGTTACCAACTCGTTTTCCTTCCAGAACGATCTTGCCGTTAGTGAGATTAATCACATGGCAGTATTTGGCATAAAACTCAACCTTTAAACCTTTGTCACAAAATTGACTAATGCTTAATAGATTGTGTGTTAAGCCATCAACTAAAAGTACATCAGAGATTTGGTGAGAAGAATCCTTACCAACATCTCCTATAGCAGTGACTTTTCCCTTGGCACCATCACCGAATCGCACCGTTCCTCCTTTCTTAGGCTTGAGATTTCTGAACCAGTGCTTGCTTCCAGTCATGTGCCTTGAGAAGCCACTGTCCAGGTACCACTGCTCATCTTGGTGGTGGAGCAGTGCTTGTTGATGCACCTCTTCTGACTCAGATTCTGTTTCCAGAACATAGTCAGTACCAGCCATGAAGCAAACGTTAGCTTCCTCTTCGCTTGCTGGCTCAGAACCTTCCTCTTCTGAGTCACTCCAAGTAGCAGCCATTGCCTTCTTCTTCTTTTTGGGAATGAACTTCTTTTTCCCTTTGTTCTGAGGGCACTCCGTTCTGAAGTGACCCTTTTCTCCACAGCCATAGCACGTGGCTTCAGAAGGCTTTAGCTTTCCTTTCTTAGGAGTAATCTCCTTGCATGCCTTTGCTTGGTCTTCTCTTCCAAGCTTTCTTCATTTTTCTGACCAGGAGAGATATGTCATCGTCCTCTGTTTCTCAATCTTGTTCGTCTTCTGATTCAGAAACTTCTTCGGCCTTGAGAGCCTTGGAAGGTCTTCTTACTTGACATTTAAGAGCCAGACCCTTCCGAGGCTTAGATGAAGAAGATGGTCCTCCAAGCAATCCTTCCAGCTCAATCTCATTTGTTCTGAGAGAGCCGAATAATACATCCAAACCAAGGTGGTTTAGATCCTTAGCTTCCTCGATTGCAGTGACCTTCGGACGCCATCTTGAAGAGAGGCTTCTGAGAATTTTCCTTACCATCTCAGCATTTGAGTAAGTCTTTCCCAAGACTTTGAGCTGATTTATGATGTGGAGAAAGCCCATCTCTCAAAGTCCCAGACGTTCCACCAGGAGGCAAGAAGAAGCGTGGTCGTTTGGTAAAAGCATATTCTCAAACTCCACCCTCTTTTCTTAAAACTTCTTCTGCACTAATTCCTGTTTTTGTTTCTGGTTTAAAACCCACAAAATTTCGAACTAAACTCCTTCATTCCTTGAATTATTAGGGAAAAACACACAAAGGAGTGGGTAAGAAAACCACTCAGAAACAGATCCCTTTAATCGTGACGGGACAAGAACTTATTCTTGTGGCTTCTGATCTTGCCACTGCTGCCACCACTGCCGCTAAAGAAGAAGAAGAAGTTTCACATCATTCCTCACCCTCTGGACATGTCTCTCCCATCAGAGAAGACATTCAAGGACGTGGGGGAAATGTTGCTGATTCCTCATCTGAGGAAGGTGACGCAACAATGTTCCGAATTGAGCATCGGAACTCAGATGCTAGGAGTTCAAAGAAAGAGCCAAAGAAGAAGCAACCTGAAGCTTCTATGGGTGATCTTTCTAAAGCCACCACTACTGAGGCGGCTGACGTGGATGCTGAGTCTCTGACTCAGAAGATGCTGGATGTCCAGAAGGAAATTGATGAACCTTCTGAGAACCCATAAGTTGAAACTGAAAATCCACCACCATCACCGATTCAGACTCAGCTGGAAGCTGAAGTCATTCAAGAAGAATCACAACAACAACAACAACAACAGGAAGAGGAACAACATCAACAACAAACTCCTCCCTCTTCCCCTCAGAAAGAGTCAACAACTGATGTTGGTCCTACCTCATCTGAGATCCCCAAAGAACATGAGGAAACTCATGTCTCAACACATGTCGAAGTGGCAGGGACCACCAGCCCTGGGCTCAGCTCAGAGGTGGCCGCTGATGCTACCATGGCTGTAGGAGTTGCAGCAGTTGAGGCATTTGTTGCCACTTTTTTTGTGGAAGGGTCAAATGCTGAGAAAGACTCTCAGAAAGAGTCTGAACATCAATCTCTTGATGCAACTGAGATCCCCCCCTCATCGTTTGATGAACCTGGTCCAACCTTTTCACTAAAATCCTCAATGATTGGATCCGACTTTCAATTGGGAAAAATGGTCCCAACTCCTCCCTCTGTACAATATGGGTCGTCTCAGGGTCCATCTGAAAAAGTAAGATTCTTGGATGCACTCCAAACACAACTTTCATCCTTTAATCTTTCTGCTGCTGCACAAGATTCTGATGCTGCTGGGCAACCATCTCAGTCACAGCCTAGCCCTCTTGAACTCGGCTCAGCCTCTGAAACAGATCAGAGACAACCCTCTTCTGAAGCAGCTGTCAATATGGAGGAAATTCAAGCGGAAGCTCATGAGGAAGCTCTATTACGAGCTAAAGATGGAGCTGAGGACAAAGCTGAAGATGAAGCTGAGGAAGAAGAAGAGCGCATTCCTGAATATCGAAAATTGGACATTGTGGATGCTGTTCTTGAGGCTGAAATTTCTCGTCGTCCTCCTCCTCCCATCTCTTATGATGGAATTGGACATTGTGGCCCTCCAGGCGAGATCAAGAAATTTCTCAAATGGAAATTTGCCCATTCTCCGCTTTATTGCTAGGAAGATAGCAGCACTTAGCCCATGATGATGTTTATGTTAGCCACCCTTTTTGATGTAACAAATGGGGAGAAGAAAAATAGATAATATTTTGGCTATATAAACAACTAGGCCTAGGATTTAGGGGGAGTACCTAGAATTTAGGCGAGTAACAAATTTAGGGGGAGCCAAAAATTTTGTTTGTAACCCCATTCGAGCTTTTAATGAAATATTATTCATGTTTTGGCATCTCTCGTTCTTAAATAGCTTGGTATTTCTAAAAATCATATTTCACTCATCAAGAAATACATGCTATAATTGATAATCTAAAAACAGTATTCATACATAGCATATCTATCTGTTGATTATCAAAGCATTCTAAGAAAATAACAAAGCCTTCTCTCAGAAAGCTAAGTTAGTTTCTAAGAAAGCAAAAGTGCATTCTGAGTAAGTTGAGAACTTAATCAGAAACACTTCAGAACTTAAGCAAAATTATTATCTTAAGACTTAAGTTGTTATCATCAAAAAGGGGGAGATTGTAAGCTCCAGAACCCTTCTGAGAGAAACTGGTATATTTCTCTTAGAGAGATAGAAGGTTTTAATGATAACAAAGTAAGCCATAAGTATAAAAATTTTACTTAAGGTTTTGCTAGCATGTGTGCTAAGTGTCTCAGAAAGCTTAAATTTTTGCAAATCCATGAGTAAAGATCAAGACAAGCAATGAGTGACCTTATGAATTACAAGAAGAAATCATGATGTGAAAGACATAAGAAAGGATAGTCAGAAAGCGCAAAGGTGAAAGTGCAGTTCTGAGAGAAGAACACTGTCGCCTCAGAAAGGTCTCAGAAGACCTTGCGATTGGTGGTTCTCAGAAGGGTCTTCCCTCAGAAGGTTCGCCTCAGAAGTCCGTACAACTCTCAGAAAGTTGGACTCAGAAGCAACCAAGTGTCAAGACTCAATGGATGAAGCATCAACTCTCAGAAAGCTCGAAACAACAAGCAAAAGGAAGTGGGAACACGCGCACTGTGCAAGTCAGAAAGTTCCTCATTTCGGGTTGACTGTTGCAGGGAGCCGTTCTGAGCCACAGACAGCCACATCAGCAAAGTGAAAGCTTCTAATTTCGCGGCTCTTTGATGCCTATATATATGAGTTCAATTCCAGAGCATGGTGACGAAATTCTAGCGCAAAAACTCTTGATTAATCGTGCCAAACCTCTGTTGAATTGAAAATCATTATTTGCAAAAACTTAGAACTTTCTCAGAAAGACAATTTTCCGAAACTGTTTTTCTAACTTTGCGAAAAACCTTCTAGCTTTGTATTGGTGTAAATTCTTACTTTTGTAAGTTAAATCTAGAAGTCTACTAAGAGAAAACAAAGTCTGTATCTTAATCTTAGTAGTTATTTTCGAAACAAAAACTCTATTCCAAAAACGCTAAGTCCTTCGAGTGTGAAGGCAGTTTTAAGTCCTCGATTGTTTGAGGCAAGTAAAAGTCCTTAAGTGTTTAAGGCAATCAAAGTCCTCTGTTGTGAGGCAAGGTAAAGTCCTTAATTAAGTTAAGGCAAGGAAAGTCCTCTAGTGTTGGAGGCAAGAAAATCCACTTCGGATTGTGAAGTGGTGAAAGTCCTTTACGTGGTAAAGGCAGTGTTGTCTGAGAAGGCACTATAAGAAGAATATCTAAAGAACTCTCAACGGAAGGTTGAGGACTGGAGTAGGTTAGTTAAAACTGAACCAGTATAAAAATCTCTTTGTGTTGAGCTTTTCTTCCTTCAACACTTACTTTCTAAGGAAACTAACAAACACATTTTTAACTTAATCATAACAGTGAAAATCTATTAAGTTAAAATCAGAAAGAGTTTGAGAGAAAGTAACTTTAAAACACTTTCAGAAAAAATCTCAGAAGGGAACTTTCTCAGAAAGGTAAAAGCTCTCAGAAGCTTAACTTTCTCAGAAAGGTCATTCCGCTGCAAACACTCAATTCCTCCTTCTGAGTAAACAACTTTCTAAGAAAACTTTTAGAAGCATTTTTTAAACCTGCACGATTCAACCCCCCCCCCCTTCTCGTGCACAAATACACCTTCAGTAGTACTATTTGTATCCCGTCCTGAATCTAAAACAAATAGTGGTGGAATTGGGGTGAGCTCCACGGACTCAATAGAGGGATCACTCCGGTTTGTTATGAAAATAGGTGATATATGCATAGTTCAAATTGATGTCATTTTCATAAATAATTCTGAAACTCTGGAGTGTCATACCTATATGCGTCTTGGCATTTATATAGATGAATGCAACAGATATAAACTAAATATCAGCATATAGTAAAATATACTATGGTATATGCAGTTCCGGGCTTATGTCATGTGTCATGATCTTTCACTGTAAATGGCACAACCCTCATTACTTTCTACCTCCGCGTCACCGTCCCCTAGGCTATGAGCTCATACCTCTCTAGTTTCTACTAGGAATCTGTGGGGAAGAGGGGTTTGTTCACTTTCTCTCACAAAATGGTATTGGGGACCGAGGGTGCCAACCTCCCTTGCCAATTCCATTTGTAGAGAAAGTTACTCATAAACTTATTTTTCACTTCACATGACACTTCATCATAATTCTTGTGGATCAGCATATACATACAGCACATATAATTACACATCTATCTCAGATTATTCAATTTAGAATTTCAATCATAAGCATATAAGAACACACATAAGGACATTCATTTGCTATTCCTTTCTTAGATCGTTTATGAATTCCTTTTGATAATTTAGCACTGATGTATCTATAAGCACGTATTTAATATGTTGACATATAAAATATAACCATGAAATTAGAATTATTAAAAATACCAAAACCTTAGAAAAAATGCAATTCTGCAGAAATCCTGCGACCTGGCCGCTAGCGCGCAGCAAGTGGCCGCTAGCGCCCAAGGCGGCCAAATCACCCGCTAGCGCCTGTAGTATGGCCGCTAGCGCGTGTACCTTTGCTAGCGGCTAGAGTTTGGCTGCTAGCGCGTGCTGCGACCCTGTTCTCAGCATAAGTTCATCTCAGTTTATGATTTTTAATGCATAACACCATTACTGACCGAGTCTAATGCATGAAAAACATAGAAATACATTATCTAACCCCTACCTCTTGTAGTTTCTTCCTTTCCTAAGCTAAGGACCACTTTCTTTTCTTTAGTTCCTTGCCAAAAACTCCACTCTAGCTAATTTAGTACTGATGATGATGATGGTGAAACTGTGATTTGTGGCTGGATTTATTCGGTTAGAACTGATGGATTTGATGTAAGGGTTCTATGTATGGGTTTAGTTTCTGATTTAGATGAGTTTTGGTGAAGAAATGGTGAGGTTTGAATGTATGAAGTTATGGAGTTTCTAAGGGAAGTGTTTTGGAGTGTTTGGAGGGTGAGAGTTGCAAGTTTCTAATGGAATGGGGTTGCTTCAGGGTGAGGTAAGGTTATTGGAACGGAGGGTGTAAGACCCCAGATTCTAATTATACCTTAATTAAAGGGATTTGATCATAATCACCTTAATCAAGGCATAATTGGAATATGTAGGTCATGGGAATACATTTTGATCTGTATGCATTGTTTGATATGTGTTATGTGCATTATGTGTTTTAAGTGTATGAGATGATGATAGATGCATTGCATATAAGTTAAAGTATGATATAATAGAATAGAAGTCTAGGAAGAGAGTTCAAGAAACAATCACGAGAGATTTTAGGTATTTATGGTTAAATATAAGTTTACATAGGTGTAAAGATGCTGACTAGGGTGTTAGAAATGGTTTAGAGAATGTTAGGTGCATTTTGGAGGTTTAGATGCATGAAACTGCTGTTACTGCCCTGTATCAGCAGATGCTCGCTAGCGGCCAATTATAGTCGCTAGCGGGTGAGGCGGCAGAGGACCCTCGCTAGCGAGTGTGACATCTCGCTAGCGAGTAATGCGGTGGATTCTGTCGCTAGCGGCCGCACAATGCTCGCTAGCGACCAGCATCGTGACAGAACAAAATTTCTGTCATTTTGCATTTTAGACCAAACCCTCCATCTTTATAATATTGCTCATAGGTCCCTCCGTCCATAAACCACCTTATATCATCAGAACACTTCCCAAACCCCCTCAAAAACATTAGAACCCTTTCTTCATCTCTAAGGACTCCACAAAAGCTCTCTCAAAAACTCTCTGAGCTTACCAACACTCATATTTTACCTTTCATCACCAAAACCTCATCATACCAATGAATAAATCACATATTCTGATTCCCCTCATCATTTCCTTTTATTATAACCGAACAAAGATCATCAGAAACCATAGATAGATCATCACCATCATTAAGAAAGCTTGGGTGAAGTATTAAGCAAGGAATTCAAGAACAAAAAGTGATTTCTAGCTTGGATAGAGAAAGACTACAAGAGGTAGGGGTTTAGATTTATGTTAAGTTATGTATTAATGTGTTTTCATGCATCAGATTCGAGTACATGTCTTTCTTTGCATCAAATGGTTGCTGTTTCGAAAACTGATATGAGTGCAGAGTCGAGATGCTCGCTAGCGGCTACAACACAGCCGCCAGCTAGTGCACACGCGCTAGCGGCCATATTACAGGCGCTAGCGAGTGTAGAGAACCGACCTGGGCGCTAGCGACCGCAGAGGGCGTTCTAGCGACCAGATCGCTGAGTTTCCTGCAGAATTGTGTTTTCTGATATTTTTGATATTTTAAAGATATTAAGCTTATATATGTTTTTAAATGAAATATCATGATAAATATGTATATATATATATATCAGAAATGAATATTGTTTGTTGGAAATGGAGGAATTTAAAGAAAATATGATATATGAGATCATCTATGTTTTTATATGATTACGTGTGTGTGATATATGTGATATGATGAGCATATAATATGCATGCTGATATATTAAAGAAGCTGTCAAAGGTCATGTGAATCAGGAAATGAGATTTATGAGTAGCTTTCTGTACAAATGGAATTGGCAAGGGAGGTTGGCACCCTTGGTCCCCAATACCGATTTGTAAAGAAAATGAATAAAAACCCTCTTCCCCACAGAGATCTAGTAGAAAACTAGATAGGTATGAGCTCATAGCCTAGGGGCCAGGTGTATGCGGAGGTAGAAAGAGAGAGGGTAGTGCCATTTATTTACGAACGTGATAACACATGACACATATAATTGTATGCATGATATTGATTGTGCAACTTTTGTATGAATAATTACATTTAACCTGTGACCGTATGCATGGTGTAGACTATGCAACCGTTGCATGTTAACGAACATATTTTTAAGTAACCAATGTCAGCATAATATTTATTCTTGACCATTACCTATCATGCATATAAATGTCAAGACGCATATAGGTAAGACACTCTGGAACTATATTATATTTATGAAACTATCATTAATATGAATTATGCATGTCTCAGCTATTTCAAAATAAACCGGAGTGATCCCCCTATTGAGTCCGTGGAGCTCACCCCAATTCCACCCCTTTGTTTAGAATCAAGTTGAGCTACAGGTACCTCGTTAGAAGAGCAGATTCAGAGTTTGCATGAGGACTGAAGCTTGGATATGCGAGAAGCTTAGGATTCTACGGCTTTTGTTACATTATGTATTATATGAGACTCGAAAAATTTTGTAAGGGAATTATAAGTGACTGTACAAGCTTATAGTTCTCTTAGGAATTCTAATATTTAAATATTGTATTATCTATTTTTGATTTTACGTTTATATGTATTTCTTTGTGTACGTAAAACTATATGTATGTATTGGGCCACCTATGTGTATTACGTTATTTTGGTTACAGGTAATTCACGAGTTTCTGGTTTGGTGTATCCGATTATACCTCGCCATGTACAAGCCGAGATTTTTAAATTACGTTCTCTTATGAAAATTATTGGCCCTATTTTCCGCGTATCCTTAATTTCAAACTTAAACTCTGAAATAAGATGATAATTTCCGGTAATTAACTCTATGTGACTTAAGCATAAAGAGGTAATTATTGGGGTGTTACATTTTGGTATCAGAGCAGGTCGAACCTTAAGGCTTGGGGTTATGGCCTTCTATGCTTTTGTTGCATAGTACAATAGTTTCATGCTTTTAGTTGGGTTATCGTAAGGCATGACTCATCGTCGTCCTGCCATGTCCTACCAGCAGGTAGGAGTATGTGAAGAATCTCGGCGATGGCCCTCGGGGACATCGGGACTTGCTGACCGCGAAGATGGACATGAGTGGCTCCTATAGTGTGGTAATTTGCATAGAACTCCCTTACTAGAGTCAAGTTGGCCTCCTTTGGTTCTTTGAGCAGGAAATTCCATTGACGCGACTGGATTTCTGCCACCACGGCCCCAATAGATGGATTGGAGCCGCAATAACAGAGGTGGTGTTCATGGAGGACGGACCGCTTATGAAAGTCCTCATAATAGCGCTCCTCAGCCACCAAGCAATCAAAGAAATAGCTATCTGATGCCTCCACCTCGCGGAAGTCCCGAGAGGATTCTCCTTGAGTTTGCTGTGGACGGCGGGCTCTCTTGGGTGCTATTGAGCTGTGAGAAGAACAACAACACAGATACAAAGGGGTAATAAAGGGGTTAGGAGTCAGTAGCAAAAACACCAACTAACAATATACTAAGCCTGCAAATGACCCAATGCAGCCGCGGCACGACCGCCTAGGCGGTCATCGCAACCGCCTGGGCGGTTCGCGGTGGTCAGAACAGCGCGCAGCGGCAGCTACACTCTGTTTCCGCCATTTTCAACACCATCCAAGCTTACTCAGCCCCAAGATTCGTGATAAAATAGAGCTAAGTAGGGGAATAACACTTATAATTCTCAAATAATCACACTACACAACCTAAAATGAAAGAAAAGAAAATGAAAGAGGTATTAATGGCAAATCAACACATGTAGTAATGTCAAAATTGACAAAGCACCGGAGCGTCGTTATTTCTCCGGTACTCTGGAGAAATTTAGAAGAAAGGTTTGAAAAAAGGTTTTATTACTGAATTAATCTCAATACTAGCTTGGTAGCAAGTAGTAAGACTGACTCAGGTCGTCTCTCAAGGAATCTGTGTGGCAATCGTTGATTCAAACTTAGCAATAAATGAGAAGGGGGGGGTTTTTGATTGGTTTTCAAAGAAATTAAATTGGAGCAAGAAAAGACAGTTGAAATAAATAATTAAAACACAATTACAAAATAAGTAAATTGGCACAAATCGAAAAAGACAGGAATGTAAAGGAAAACAGGATTAAAAATTTGAATTGAAATAAACTTGGAAGGAAAAGAGATTGCTGAATAATAACTTTGAATTAATAAAAACGGGGGAGAGATTCGAGGTGAACTCTCCCAAAAGACAAGGTTCAATGTAAAGACGAGGAAATTAGACTGATATTCTAGAGCCGGAAAATAAGGAACATTCAGAACAGAACGGTGAACAACAGAACCGAAAGCCTTGGAAAAGCCAATCTTAAAACGCCAGAGTACCAGTATAAAAGTGCATACAAGAGCCAGAGGTAAAAACTAGATGTCTAGACCTAGGTACAAAGGGTCTATTTATAGAATCCAAAAGCTGTTGTCTCGGGCTGCTGAAGTCTGGGCTTTTTCGCCCACGACCGCCTGGGCGGTTGGCTCGCTGCTGGAGGCAGTAAGCTAGATTCCCTTGGTTTCTAGACGCAATTCCCAAAACATTTTGTAATTACCTGTCCCTGAAGAGCCAAAACACGAACAAAAACAAATCAAACGCACCAGTGGCATCAACTAGAGCAATTAATACCCAAAATGATACTAATACTCGAGCAGGCATTATAAATCAAATATAGCATAAAAAATCAAGTTAAGCATAATTATGAGCACACAATCATTCAAGTTATGAGGAAAAATTAGCATGAAAATATGGTTTATCAAACCTCCCCACACTTGAACAATTGCATGTCCTCATGCAACAGAGAACCAAGCCACAGACACAGAATTCTAACACATCAGGCAGACGGAATAGCAAAAGGAAATTATAACTTAACCTTTACAGACATGGTTAGCAACAGTGACTGGTAGTAGTAAACTAGTGAGAAAATACAAGTTTCCAATTAACAATTATGCATTTGAAAGACATATTGGCAATTCCATCAGCAATGAGCAGGAGAATCAAGTATGAATGCATGATCAGAAAGATGCCAAGCCTCACACAGATATAATTCACTCAATAACACTCAAGTGTATAGGCTAGTCCCTAGAACACACAACACTAACACTCCTCCACAGACTTGCCCAAAATGGAAATAGTCTCTCAATTCAAACTTGATGCATTAAGAAACATGCCAAAGGGTTGTAATGGGACCAAGGTACAGGTAGGGAAATATGGGAATGTGGACTGAGGTGGAAATTAAGATCTCATGGTTCGCCTAATCTAGGAACTAATATTTCACATGAGCACGAAGACCGAGAACCAAACAATACACTCTACAAAACCGAAAATAACAGCGGTGGCTCCAAATATATACAAGAGCCACAAAGAAAAACTATATAAAAAGAAGCAAAATAAATAGTGCAAATTCTGAAATTTATTTATTTATCTTTTTTTTTAATTTTTTTAATTTTAATTTCAGAATCTGCCTTTTTCTGAAAAATAAATTAAAAGATGTAAAATTTTTCTAAACAAAATAAAATGTACTAATCACTTGCACCCCCACCAAGTACCCAATTTCTTCCTTTACATATGCATATGATATTCCCCCATTATCCCAATCAATGTACACAAATCATAAATACAAATCACTTCTTTCACCCCCACCAATTACCTAATTTCTTCCTTTACAAGCATGTAAGACCCTTCAATATCCCAATCAAGCCTGCGTAATCCCAAATATAATACAAAACAAACCATGTTCAATTAATTTCCACAGGGTAATCATTGTTTTTCACTTTTTGGCTTGTAATGTGGCTAATATGAACAGAGGGGAATAAGGCTCAAATTGGCTAAACAAGGGTAATTACAAGGGTAGGTCTATATGGCAGTGGGCTGAACAAGAAAATGCATGAGTCTATCATCTACGTCAAGTACAGAAGAGTTGGCTATTCGGCAAGTCCAGGATCGGTGTGCCTGTGTGTGTGTGCAATAAATAGTGCTGTTGAAGGCTCAAAACTAAGGGTACCCAAGCATCATACATGCATCTAACCTAATTCAAATTGCTCACAATCTAAGAACATATATAACACAATTGCCAACAGTCAATAATTTCAATCAAAACACAGGAAACAAGTATCAACTACCTAGTTCACCATCGAAACAAAACCAGCACTAGCAGCCAACCAGTCTCAGCAGATAGAACACTAACTAATAAAAAGATCAAACTAATGAGAAAATAGAGACAAAAACTAAAACAAGATTTAAGGAAAAGAAAGTGTTACCCCTTCCCACACTTGGGGTTGTCACTTTCCTCAGTTACGTTGGCAAGCTCAATGGAGAGTGGTACGCACACCCTGAGTTCTCAGATCCAACCAACTCAGGTGTTCCCCTTCGGCCTGCTGCTGCAGGCTACTCATCATCATCATCATTAAAGCGGTGCTGCGGGTCGAGCATCAGAGCCCGCATCTGCCGAATGGTGTCTCTCTGGGATGCTCGCAATTGCACTGCGAGCTCGCCTTGCATTCGCTCAAACCTGGCATTTATATGGGTCATGAGAGTAGAGCACATACCGTCAAATGAAGAAGGACCAGGAGCATCAGCAGGAGGGCCAGCAATGTCAGGGACCTCACAGGCAGCTGCGGCGGCGGCGGCCCGCTCCCTAGCGTTCCGCTCTGTGGCATCCCGCTGTACCAGACCAGTGACTCCAACCTTGGGGATCTTCCCCTGCCAGTCATCAGTATCCTCCTCCTCCACCTCCGCCCGTTCTGCCATGATGGAAATCAAAGCGGGGTAGGGGAGACTACGAAAGCGAGCACCGTCATGTACCTTACTCATGGTAGTGTAGATCATTTTTGGCACATTAATTCAGCGGCTCCCCAAGATCAGGTAGACAAGGATAGCGTCGTCAATGGTGATGTCTGATTGATGAGAATTAGGTCGTACATGGCTGAAAATGGCCCGAGTCCATGCTCTGGTCTCTAAGGTGATGTGCTTCGAAGGTAGATGGGTCGGTAGGCCATTTGAGTTCCTGTGCCAGTCACCTCCCTCGACACATAGTCTGGCCCGCACTCTCTCTAATAGCTCTGCAGTGGGATGGTGGCGGAGTTGGGTGAACTCATCGTCGTCCTGCCATGTCCTACCAGCAGGTAGGGGTATGTGAAGAATCTCGGCGATGGCCCTCGGGGACACCAGGACTTGCTGACCGCGAAGATGGACATGAGTGGCTCCTATAGTGTGGTAATTTGCATAGAACTCCCTTACTAGAGTCAAGTTGGCCTCCTTTGGTTCTGTGAGCAGGAAATTCCATTGACGCGACAGGATTTCTGCCACCACGGCCCCAATAGATGGATTTGAGCCGCCATAACAGAGGTGGTGTTCATGGAGGACGGACCGCTTCTGAAAGTCCTCATAATAGCGCTCCTCAGCCACCAAGCAATCAAAGAAATAGCTATCTGATGCCTCCACCTTGCGGAAGTCCCGAGAGGATTCTCCTTGTGTTTGCTGTGGACGGCGGGCTCTCTTGGGTGCCATTGACCTGTGAGAAGAACAACAACACAGATACAAAGGGGTAATAAAGGGGTTAGGAGTCAGTAGCAAAAACACCAACTAACAATATACTCAGCCTGCAAATGACCCAGTGCAGCTGCGGCACGACCGCCTGGGCGGCTCGCGGCGGTCAGAACAGCGCGCAGCGGCAGCTACACTCAGTTTCCGCCATTTTCAACACCATTCAAGCTTACTCAGCCCCAAGAACCGTGATAAAATAGAGCTAAGTAGGGGAATAACACTTATAATTCTCAAATAATCACACTACACAACCTAAAATGAAAGAAAAGAAAATGAAAGAGGTATTAATGGCAAATCAACACATGCAAGCTTACTTGGTGGGTGCAAGAACGAAGGAGAGGGAGCTAGGGAGCAAGCGGCGGCGGCGAGCAGCGGCGAACGGCGGCGGCGGAGCTTTTTAGCTTTGCTAGGGTTTTTTTGACAAGAGAGAAGAGGAGGATAGAATGCCCTAAAAGCCGCTCAGCCTCCGCTTTTAAGTTTCAGAGCGGTCGAACCGCTAGGGCGATCAATCAGACCGCTGGGGCGGTATATACAAAACGCATCGTTCCGCACAAGTGAAACGCAGCGTTTCGTTGATCGCAACCGCTGGGGCGGTTGAAGGCCATTGGCAAACTGAAGCAGTAGTCCTGTAGGCTTGAGTTCCCCGAAGTTCAGAGCCTGGTAAATTGTCTTTGGCATGACATTGATAGCAGCTCCTAAGTCAGGCAAGGCCTCCTTGATAATCAGTTCCCCAATAAGACATGGGATAGAGAAAGAACCCAGGTCTTGGAATTTTTGAGGGAGAGCAGGAGTTAGAGAAACAACATTTACTTGAACCCTTTCTCCCTTTATCCTTCTCTTTTGAGTGCACAGGTCTTTAAGGAATTTGGCATATTTTGGTACCTGCTTAATAGCCTCTAGGAGAGGAATATTTACCTCAACCTTTTTGAAGGTTTCCAAGACCTCCTCATTTATCCCTGCCTTTTTCTTTCCCCTTGCAGCAGCTTGAGGGAAGGGTAGTTTTGGTGGTGGTGTAACTAGCTCAGCTCCTTTGTTTTCCACACCCGTCTTCCCCTTACCCTTCTGTAAGGTCTTCACCCGTGCCTCTTCCTCTGCTTGCTCCTCCTCATGCACTTGTGTTTCTCCCTCAGGTGTTATGACTTGAGGTTCCACACTAGGTTTCGGGGCCTCAACTGTAGGAAGCACCGTCCCTAACCTCAGAGCTATGGCACTTACATTCACCTTTGGATTTGGAACAGTTTGGGAGGGAATGTGATTGCTATTATTTAGAGAAGCATTGCGCTCCTCCATCAGCTGAGTAACGTCTTTCCTCATCTCCATCATCATTTTCAAAAGTTGTTGCATCTCTGACTCAGAGGAAGATGGAGTAGGCTGAGGTGGGGTGTATTGAGGTGGTTTGGGAGGTAGGGGTGCATGGTTTTGTGGCCTCTGGTGAGGGGGTTGGTATTTATGTTGATTGGGAAATGGAGGTGTGTTTTGGGGTTGGAACTGTGGAGGTTGTTGTGTTTGGTTTTGGTGTAGTGTTTGATTTTGGTTACTCCACCTAAAATTTGGGTGATTTTTCCAGGAAGGGTTATAGGTGTTACCGAATTGAGATTGCCCTTGATTGGGGAAATTTGTGGCTGCCACTGTTGCATATTCCTCATTCAGCTGAGGGCAAACATCTGTAGGATGGTCACTAGCACAAATCCTGCATGCCTGGACTACTGGTGGAGGTGCTGGAATGGAAGCAGATGCTACCACCTTTTGTTGGCTAATCAGAGCAAGTTCTTTGATGGCAGATGTCATCTCTGCTAATTGCTTCTCTAGTGACCTTTGATCATAGGGGCTAACTTCATGCACCCCTTTTGCATTAGGAGCGTCACGGGTTCCGAACTGCTGATTGTTGGAGGCTATGGTTTCTATCAGCTCCATAGCCTCTGCCAAGGTCTTGTTCATCAGGGCTCCCCCACTTGAGCAGTCAATAGTACGCCCATCTGCAACCCACAACCCCTCATAGAAGAATTGGATGAGGTTGGCGTCAGATATCTGATGGGAAGGGCAGCTTGAGACCAGTCTATTGAAACGCTCCCATTATTCATAGAGCGTTTTCCCTTGTAGTTGTTGAATGTTGCAGATGGCCTTCCTAATTGCCCCCGCTCTTGAAGCAGGGAAGTACTTTTCCAAAATCCTTCTTTTGAGATCTGCCCACGAGTTCACCGCCCCATTGGGTAGATTCATGAGCCATGTTTTAACCGCACCTTCTAGAGAGAAGGTAAAGGCACAGAGTTTCACAACATCAACACCAGCTCCGTGTGGCCCAAGAGTGTCACACACATAATGAAATTCCTTGAGATGCTGGTGGGGGTCCTCACCGGAAAGCCCATGAAATTTGGGAAGCCGATGGAAGAGTGCCCCTTTTATTTCAAAATCCACATAGACATCCGGGTATATAATGCCTAGTGGTTGTTGGTTGAGATCAGGAGCAATGAGCTCCCTTAAAGTGAGATTTCTCCTCGCAGCCATAGGCGTAACAGTAAGAGGATCGGTTGGTGTGTCGGTGGGTGTTACAAAAACACTCCCAGAATAATTATCAACAAACACACGGGTACGACCACTAACCTCCGCACTACGGGAACGAGTATGAAAAGAGTTACCTACGTCCTCGCCCACCCGCCTTGCTCGTCTCAAACCCCGTAAGGTTCTCTCGATTTCAGGATCGAAAGGGAATAGAGAGCTATCGGGTTGCGAACGAGTCATCCATAGGAATCAAAAGAAAGCAAGAAGGAAAAGAAAAGAAGAAATTTTTTTTTGAAACGCGTCGACCGCTGGGGTGGTTGGTGCGAGAAAAAAGTTTAAAAAGAGGAAGGAAAAGACTGCGAAAAGAAATTTTTTTTTTGTTTAGGTAAAAGAAAAGAAAAACAGTACTAGGGTTAAATAAAAAATTGCCTAGATTCCCCGGCAATGGCGCCAAAATTGACAGAGCACCGGAGCGTCGTTATTTCTCCAGTACTCTGGAGCAATTTAGAAGAAAGGTTTGAAAAAGGGTTTTATTACTGAATTAATCTCAATACTAGCTTGGTAGCAAGTAGTAAGACTGACTCAGGTCGTCTCTCAAGGAATCTGTGTAGCAAGTTGTATCACGGGGCTCCGCCCGGCCTTAGGACTGACGTCCTAGTAAGTTATGTCACGGGGCTCTGCCCGGTCTTAGGAATAACATCCTAGTAAGTTATGTCACGGGGCTTTGCCCGACCTTAGGACTAACGTCCCAGTATGATATATCACGGGGCTCTGCCCGGCCTTAGGACTAATGTCCCAGTAAAGTATACCTCGGGGCTCTACCCGGCATTAGGATCTAAGTCCCAGTATGTAATATGTATCACAGTCTAGCTCAAAAATATTTCATATCATTACACTTTAGATAAACCTTAGCCATATCATCCTATCAGCAACAAACAACCTGCCGCTCCAAACCAACATACTCCATCATACAAAATCAATGACCATAGGCATAAATCATACCTTAATGCAATTATCATATCAATTTAACTATCTCCATGTTATTTCATATCAACACATAACTCATTATCTCATTGCATCACATAAAATCATGATCCTATATTAACTCATCACTTTAGCTTAACAGTTTTATGTCGTCTCATTTTATCACACATGCTACGTCATCGCAATTACAATTCCTCGATTCATGATTACCACCATCACATAATACATCAAACACAACTCATTATTTTCATACAATCACTTATTTTCATCTCATATTAACATATAACGTCATCGTCTCATTTCAGCCATACATAATTCATTATTTCATATAAATCATCATTATTTCATACTAACCATCATCGTCTTACATCAGCGTCATACAAATTATCATTTTATCATAATACCATTCATCATTATTGCCAATTACCCCTTTTGGATTTAATCAATTCACAAGTCGAAGCTCACCAAATTAAGAGTTTCCATACTAATATTCAAACAATACATAACACTTACATAAAAGCGTTCGAGTTCTATGAATACACCATTCTTACTTTAAATTTAAGCATTAAATCTTATCTCATACACACAACTTAAACCTACAATCACCCTGTTGTCGCGAAAATTATTCCTTCTCGGCTACGACTGAGAAAGCAGCCGAGAATAACAATATAACTGCTTTGGATCCCTAAATCAACGATTACGCTAAGGAGGGGAATCAGTCCCTTAGCTGTAAGTTCTCCAAATATCTCAGAGAAGCAAGATTTTGGACAACGAGCAAAGAATGTGAAGAAGAAAGCTTCCATTAATTCAATAACCACTAATTACACCAAGGAAATAGTAAAGAAAGTGTTTTCTCTACATGGATAAACTATAACTACGACTAAAACTAAGAGAAAAATGTAAAAGTGCAGAAAAAGTGATAAAAAGTAATTAAGGCATGATTTGTGATCTTGGAGATGGTTGATTTTAGTCACAAGTTCCTCTTTATATAGCCTTCTTGGTTCCTATTTCCAAGCTCCATGTTGCCCATGATCTTGCAACTGATTAGTCCTATTTTTGTGCCATGAATCCATTAGTGGAGTGTAAAAACCCACTACCCACGTTTTTAGCAACCGCCAACTCTTCCTTCCCAAGTAACTGCTTCTGCCTCCGCTATTTCCATCTCGGCTAATACTTCCTCGACTCAGCTAAACCTGTTACGGCTCGGCTAACTGTTTTATCACAGCTACTTCAGTTACAACTCAGCTAACTATTTTATCACAACTGATTCATTACAGCTAACCGTTTTTCCTGATATGATGTACCATTGATAGCCGTTTCTTTCCACTCCATTTCTTAGTTATTTTTCGGGTGATAACATATGCCCCCCTGCATCCTTCAGCTGACTAATGAATAAGAGGAAAGATGAAGGATGCATTTCCTTAAAAGAATTCCAACTTCATGTCCCCTATCTATACCAGTTGTTCTGTGTTCTTAGATCCACTCTTCGTTCCACGAACCTGTATCCTTATTGTTCGTCCATGAACCTCGCAACTGTTCGCAACCGTCTTTCCCAGCCGATCATGTCCTTAGTTTTTCGACTCAGCTACCGCCACCCTTAGTTGATAATTGTTGGCATCTCACCTACGGCTGGCACCAGCATCGGCTAGGAACTCATCAGTCGCTTGATACCCCAGCTGCTTCGACCCAAATATTCCTTCAACGACTGATCTCAAGCCACTTAGTAAAATAGTTCATAGCCACTAAAATAAAGGAATGATTCTTGGGGGAAAAGGATAAAATGTAAGACCCCAAAATTCTAATTATACCTTAAATTAAAGGGATTTAGTTATAACCACTTTAATTAAGGCGTGATTGGAATATGTAGGTTATTGGGGTGCATTTTGATGTATATGTGTTGTTTGATATGTGCTATGTGCATTATGTGTTTTACGTATATGAAATAATGAAAAATGCAATGTGTACGAGTTAAAATGTGATAAAATGGACCAAAAATCTAGGAAAGAAGTGTAGGAAGTAATCACAAGAGATTTTAAGCATTTATGGTTATGTACAAGTTTATATAGGTGTAAAAATATTGATTAGGGTATTAGAAATGGTTTAGAGAATGTTAGGTGTATTTTGGAGTTTAAGATGCAAGAAAACTGCTGCTGCTGTCATATAGCAGTACGTTCTCGCTAGCGACCAGTTAAGCTCGCCAGCGGGTGAGGCGGCAGAGGTCCCTCGCTAGCGACTGTAAGAGCGCGCTAGCGGGTAATGCGGTGAAAGCGGTCGCTAGCGACCGCGAGACACGCGCTAGCGACCAGCTCGATGACAGAACAACATTTCTGCAAAATTTTGCATTTTTGTCAAGCCCCTCATCTTTTAACAATTTCTCCTTACTCCCTCCGTCCCTAAAACCCTTCCCTCAGCCTGAAGAAAGCTCATTATCATTAGAAACTTAAATCCAAACCTCAAATCCTTTAAAACACAAATTCTCTCAAACTCCATAACTATTAAACTTCATAAACCTCACCACCACTCCACTCAAAACTTAACTCACTCAAAAACCAGCCCCATATTTGAGTTCCTCACTTCATTTCCTTTAGTTTGAACCGAACATAATCTATCAGAGGCTCAAGGATTGTGTTCATCATCATCAAAGTCTAGATAGAGTGTTGAACAAGTAGCTCAAAGAAGAACAAGGTGGTTCTTGGTGTTAGAGGGTTGAACTACAAGAGGTAGGGGTTTAGATTTATGTTACAACATGTATTTGTATGTTTTCATGCATAAGGATCGGTTAGGAATCATTATATGCTCGAATATGATTGCTGTTCTGAAACTGGTATGAATGCAGAGTCAGGACACGCGCAAGCGGCCAGATTATAGCCGCTAGCGAATGACCACACGCTAGCGACCAAATTCTAGGCGCTAGCGAGTGGTTGTGTTGTTTTGGGCGCTAGCGGCCAGAGAGGACGCGCTAGCGGCCAATTCGCAGAATTTCTGCAGAATTGCCTTAAATGCTGAATTTTGTGATTTTGGCATCCTAATGACTTTCAATCCTTTTCTTTGGACTTTGAACTACTGTAACATGTTTGTATATGTGTAAAGAGCAGGAAAGGACCTTCATAAAGAGAATTTAGCTAATTAAAGAGAAAATGACATGTGAATGCATTTATGTGCAAAAGTGATATATTTTCAAATGAATTATGAATTAAGCATGTTATGACTTATGCCATCATTTTGGGAACTTTTAAGGGAGTTATAAGTGGTTGTACAAGCTTATGATTCTCTTAAAAGTTCCACCACTATATATTTGTATTATCTATGATATTTATGATATTATGTACATCTCAGATATTGTAATACTTTATTTATGTACATGTGGGCCATCGTTGTGTACTCTAATGTTATGTATTTGTGATAAGTTAGCCAAATTTATACCGCACAAGCCGAGTTTTCAAAACTTTCGTTTCCTTTTGAAAAACAAATCGGCCCTATTTTCCGCGTATTGTTACTTTACTCAAATTTAATCTCTGAAACAAGATGTTAATTTTCCGATAATTAACTCAATATGACTTAAGCATAAATAGGTAATTATTAGGGTGTTACATAAAACTTTCCAATTAAATTAATAGTCCATCCCTCAAAATGATCATGGTCTAATTACCGCGCGCCTGTAATTTTTCTAAGGACATAATTTGAATTGGACTATGAATTTGGCAAGTCTAACATCCTTTAGCATGATTGAAATAATCAGCCGTAATAGTCGGCCAATAGTGTTCATGCCTATTAATCAAACATTTCGTTTTGGCTTCAAACTATATACCTCTTCATTCATCCATAACTCCTAACTCCTTTGATTATGTTCCAAAAACAATAGGGAATTCTCAGCCGAGATTACAAGTGCACAATCAGCCGAATTCGTTTCTTTTAATGATTCTTTATCCTACTAAACCCCTTCCAAATCGGCTAGCTGATAATTAAAGTCGGCTAACTTGATAACTACATCATCAATATAAATTCCATATTCTTTCAAAACAATGCATGAGTTTGACATTCATCGCCTATCGGTATGTTGCTTTTGGCATAAACCAACAACACTTAGGCAACAGAAAGCAACCTCACGGATGTCCTCCTCTTGTGTGCCTCAGCTAGGATTGGTTAGACAATCCTCCTTTAAGTTGCTTCTTTTCTATGAATGACAATTCTTCTTCTACTTCTATTACATTTTTTTTTATCAATATGGGACTTTGCGGACATCCTCCTCCCCCTAAGAGGTCGCCCAAGCTAAGCCATCTTCGGCTGGACACACCAATCCGAGCACTAGCTCTGATTGGTAGCCGATGATATTTTTCTTTATCATTCTAGTATAGATCCCCAAGCTTGCTTGCCCCAGTCTCTTTTGAGCCTACACTCATAGTGTTTCATTCCATTATCTTTTTTACAGCTAACTTTCACACTTGATTTCTCACGGCTAGATTTCTTACGACTGGTGCCCTCCAATTATGACTTTTTGCAAAAGGAGGTCTCCAAGCCTGCTTCCTCGTGAGTTACGATTTTATAGTTGGTGTCCTTACTGTAGGTGGCCTCTACAACTATATTCAGCAAATTGTTGCTCTTTACAACTGATTCCCAGCAACTTATAATGCATTACCTAATCTTCCATCAAATATGTTGACGGCAGACTTTGGTCTAAAAACAATTAAAATTATTTATTGCACTATTTGAACTCAAATTCATCAATGTACGGCTATCAGCAAAACGAATACTTTGTTAACGGAAGTCGTAGAAAAGAATTTGAATATTCCACCATGCATGTAAATAATTTGCAGATCGGTTCACTATCTGCCCCCCAATACTAATATTTGTGCCACCTACATCAATGTTCATACTAGGCACTGTCCAAATACATACCAGTAGCGCTATATTTCATATCAGCTGTGTTGCATAATTCTTACCAGTTGTATGGAAAAAAATGATACAAGCATTAGTTGTAGCTGTACGAAGATTTCAAACCAGCTGCAGCAGAAAATCATACCAGTTATGTCAGAATTCATACTAGCTGTTCGGCATAATTTATACTACATGTGCGGCAGAAATCAGACCAACTCTAGTTGTGTGACAGAATTCAAACCTGCTGCAGTAGAAAATCATACCAGTTGTGTCAGAATTCAGACTAGATGTGCGGCATAATTCATACTACATGTGCGGCAGAAATCGTGCCAGCTGAACCAAAATTCGTACTAGCTGTGTGGCTGAATTCATTCCAACCGTGCGGCAGAAATTATACCATGTGGTAGAAATTCTACCAGCTGTGAGGCATAATTTATACTACCTGTACGGCAGAAATTGTGCTAGTTGAACAAAAATTCGAACTAGTTGTGTGGCAGAATTCATTCCAGTTGTGCGGCAGAAATTATACCAACTATGTGGGAAAAATCCTACCAGTTGTGCGGCAGAAATCATACCGACACATTTTTTTTATTGACAAAGAATCGGCAATCACTAACAGCTGCCAAAATGGAAAATTCGTGGTATTTCCATTACTCGCCGCGTGACTCGCCATATTTTTCATCGGATTAGCCTAAATAATTAGGCTTTGATGTATTCATGGTTATCGAACTTGGTAACTTTCTTAAATACTTTCCCGGCCTCAGATTTGTACAACTATACGTCAAAGCCATGGGGTGTTAAAGTAAATTCACACTTTGCTCCTAGAAGTCCCACCGGGCGTGCCATTTATGTTGTCGCGAAAATTATTCCTTCTCGGCTACGACTGAGAAAGCAGCCTAGAATAGCAATATAACCGCTATTGATCCCTAAAACAACGATTACACTAAGGAGGGGAATCAACCCCTTAGCTGTGAGTTCTCCAAATATCTCAGGGAAGCAAGATTTTGGACAACGAGCAAAGAATATGAAGAAGAAAGCTTCCATTAATTCAATAACCACTAATTACACCAAGGAAATAGTAAAGAAAGTGTTTTCTCTACATGGATAAACTATAACTACGACTAAAACTAAGAGAAAAATGTAAAAGTGCAGAAAAAGTGATAAAAAGTAATTAAGGCATGATTTGTGATCTTGGAGATGGTTGATTTTAGTCACAAGTTCCTCTTTATATAGCCTTCTTGGTTCCTATTCCCAAGATCCATGTTGCCCACGATCTTGCAACTGATTAGTCCTATTTTTGTGCCATGAATCCATTAGTGGAGTGTAAAAACCCACTACCCACGTTTTTAGCAACCGCCAACTCTTCCTTCCCAAGTAACTGCTTCTGCCTCGGCTATTTCCATCTCGGCTAATACTTCCTCGACTCAGCTAAACCTGTTACGGCTCGGCTAACTGTTTTATCACAGCTACTTATGTTACAGCTCAACTAACTATTTTATCACAGCTGATTCATTATAGCTAACCGTTTTTCCTGATATGATGTACCATTGACAGCTGTTTCTTTCCACTCTATTTCTTAGTTATTTTTCGGGTGAGAACACACCCACATCCAATCTCACAAAGCTCACAATCAATCTTGCACACAATCAAGTTCCATGTTACACTTTAGCTCACAATTCTTTAGACATAACCTTATATAATTTCCATCCCCTTTTAAGATCAAATAGCATCACAACATACTCATTTTTATCATATTAAAATAGCATATTAGCCCCCTAATCATTATTTGGAAACTTGTACTTGAAATAGGATGAAAACAGGTGAAATTTTACTTTTCTGGTGCAGGGGATCGATCCTCAGGGGTCTGGGATCGATCATGCACTGAAATTGTCCCTTTTGGGTTAAATTTTGCCCACGGGATCGATCCCCCCTTTAATTTTTGCAAGAAACACAAATTTTCAGCATGGGGATCGATCCTCTAGCAGTGGGGATCGATCCCCCACTTCACAGTTTCTGCAGAAAACGCAGAATTTCGTGTTTTAGCTCATTTTCACCCCAAAACTCATACCCACTCATCCAAATACTCAAAATTCATCCAACAATACTTACATGCATCTGTCTCAATAAGAAAAATCAAAAATATCAGATTCATTCATCAATAAAATCAAACCAAGATAATCCATAGATGCATAAATAACAACATGCAAGAACACCAACTAGCTCCATACATCATCTTCAATGAGAAACCTCAACATGCAACATGGAGCTCGAAATTTAGGGCTGAGTTACAACACTAATCAAAGGAAAATAAACTCAATCATAGAGGGGAACCAATTAGGGATGGATGGGTGGAAGGTAACTCACTTGGATCTTGAAGAAATGCAAGAGAAATGATGGTGATGATGACTCTTCTTGCTCCCTCTTGGTGCTGGCCGAGTTTGAGTTCTCTCAAGGATGAAGAGAGCTTCATAAAGGAGTGTCTTGGGCAAGGAATGAGTGTTTTGACTTGTGGCTTAAGTGTATGCCACGGTTACATAACCTTCTTAGGTTATTAGGTGTATATTTTGGGTGTTGTATGTGTTTAGGTGGTGAGTATGAGTATGTGTTTGAGTATGAATGTGAGTAAGAAATTGCAACTAAAATTTTGTGGTGAGGTTGCAATAATTTGGAAAGCTCATGGTCCTTAAAAGTGGTTCCGGTTGTGTTTAGGATCAAACTCAGGCTCTTTCTTAGGTTACTCACTTACTCACTAAATATCCAATATTTAAAAAAAATAAGAAAATGGCATATGATCGTTACGAAAATTTCCTTAATATTATGAGACTCTCAATAAGTCAAAATAATTATCTCGCTACATTATTGATTTCACATTATATATCTATTAAAAGAATTTTACCGAAATCAGGAAAAATGTGAAATTCAATAATAATAGCTCTAAAATCATGACTTTCCAATATTGGTGGGAATATTTTCTAATTAATTTCTAAACAAAAATATGAACTCTTTTAAAATAAATATTAAGGTCTCATTAAATTTTATAACGATCATTGCCTCTCTCTGTGGTCCTATTACTCCTACAATAAAAATACTAGGTTTGCCTTGCTCCCGAAGCAACTTAGATTATTATATACTAACACATAGCACATATATTTCATTTAAATTTCATAACATAAATACAAGCATATATATATATATATATATATATGTGCCAGTGGAAGTGCGTGACGGCGCGTGCTAGAGCGTGGTGGCTCACGGTGGTGCATGGGTGGCGCGTGGGGTCTTGTGGTGGCGCGTTTAGGCGCGTGGAAGGTCGTGGAGTCGCGCGAATAGCTCTTTGCGGCACGTTTTGGCGTGTTTGTGCTTGTGTTAACATGTATAAGTTCGTGCAATGCGTAAATCGGTGTAGAATGCGTATTTTAGTGCGTACCAATGTGTTGATAACCTATTTTTGGGTTCGTTTTTCACCAATCTTTTATTCTAAATTAATATTTTAATTAAATATTAATTATTGGTGATATTATTGGTATTATTTTGAATATTTTTGGCACCGATTATAATTTATTGTTTTGTAAATTATATTGTGCATTTTGTTTAAAGTTTTTATTTTGACATATTTGTAAATGTTGCACAATATTTTTTATAAATATTTTCTATATGATTTATGTCGTTCAAGTGGGAGAATATTTAATAATTTATTATTTTGTGAACTGACATAAATCAGAATTGGATTTTAGCATTTGTAAGTCCTTGAAATTTGAATCATTTGGATTCTTTATTATTATTATTATTATTGTTTTGCTAAAATTCTATTTCTCATCATGAGAAATTTATTATGGGTGAAGTTTTAAGAAAGACATTATGTTTTATTTTGTAAATCTTCCTATGTTTTACTTCACAACCTTTTGAGTTCATTTTGGGAGATATTTGATTTTTTGGCTCACAAGTTTTCTTTTGGTTAAAAACTATTGTGACTAATTTATTGAATCTCAATAAATTATTGTTAATTATGTGAGTATATTGATACAAATAAAATTTGTTTTTCTCCCATTATTGTTGTGACAAAATCACCCAATATTTATAATTCTTATAATGTTAACAAATGTTGCATTCTTGAAATTTAAATTGTGATGAGCATTTCACATAATTGAGATTAATATCTTTTGAATAATTTTGTATTTTTTATTAATAAATATTGTTGAATATTTTTCATAGTTGAGAGCTCGCCTTCGCGGGACGGACCATGGAAGATATTATTGTTCTTGTTTATAATATATTAAATATTTTCGTACTCAATTATGACTATTATTATTGTGTTGCTCATCAAATATTGTTGGATATTTTTCATGGTTGAGAGCTCACCTTCGTGGGACGGATTATGAAAAATATAATTGTTCTATGAATATTGTTATTTAATTTATAAATATTACTATTTTGTGCTATTAATATTGTTGACTATTTTTTCATGGTTGAGAGCTTGCCTACGCAGGACGGACCGTGATAAGATAGTATTGTATTTTATAGAAATTTTTGATGTCTTGCATGATTGAGAGCTCACCTTCGTGGGACGGATTATGTAAGGCATAATGGTATTATATAATGGTATTTTATATTATTGTTCATATTGTTGCATTAAAAATTGTGTTGATAAAAGTCTTGCCCTTCAATTTGCTTTTATTGATATAATTCTTGATGAGTTGTAATCATATTTTAAGGTTCTCAGTATCCTCTCGATACTAGCCTTAAAGATATGATGATCTTTATTTGATGCTCAATGCTTCCTATGGGTATCCATTTGGATTTCATTTTCCTTTCTTGTGTTGTTGAAAACAACTTATTTTAAAAGGGTGACAATTATGTAACCTGGGAGATTATGTTGCTACTCATAATGACTTGAAAATTTTGCTTTTGCTTCCGCTGTTGTTAGTCTAGTGTTTTCAAGTCTACATTGAGTTAGTAAGTAATTGAAAATCATTTTAGTGCATTGAGTTAGTGGGAGACATTTTGTAACTATTGTTATGACTCTCCCTATTATGAGACACTTTGTAAAATTTGTTTTATGTAGTCCAAGTGGGAGAATTGATAACTTATTGTTGTGGACTAACATAAATCAAATGATTGTCAGTAATGACTGAGAGACCCTAGAGGTTAGTCTCATAATAATATATTGTTATTGAACGTCTTGGCATGTCGTTTGACGAAGTTAATTTAAGGATTGATTTTGTGTTATGTGATATTGTTGTTGTGCAATCCTTAATTTCTACCCATATCCTATTTTTGTTGTTTATTGAGAGTGTTTTGGTATACTATTGTGGCCATGTATAATGTATACATATTATTGATAATCTGATAATTGATTTATGTAGTCCAAGTGGGAGAATTGTTGGTCTTGCTATTGTTGTGGACTACATAAATCAATTTTAGTTATTATTGAATATTGAGTATCAGATTAACGTATACCATTTGATTAATCATTATGATATTGTGAACACTCTCAATTAAGGATGTGTGGTGGTCTGTGTTGGTTTGGCTTGTATGGGCAAGCTCAGTTTGTCTTTATCCAACACAGTGTATATAATGAGGTTTTATGATATATTGGTTTAGTGGGAGTCTGTCTCACGTATTGTTTGAACCTCATTCTTAAGATTGTCATATTAAGGCCAACATTTATTTATTGTTATGATAACAATCTTCATGTATTGCCGTATTTTGTTTAATGTGGTTTTCGACAATTATAGTTATTTATTCCTTGGTTCATAGAGACATTTTGGACCTAGTCTCATGTAGATATTGTAATGAGATTATTTGTCTTAATCTCATAATGCATCTTGGGCGGATGTTAGGGACTATTGTATTTCACATTCTTAAAGGTCATCGAGACGTGAGTGTATTATTTCTGTATGATATCTTTTGTAACACCCTACTAGAAAGCCCTTAATGCTTAAGTCATTTTAGGCCATTTCATAAGGGTTACCTCCTGTTATCATGTTTTATCTTTATATTTAAAATATAATACGCGGAAAATAGGCGGGAGTAAATTTTTGAAAATCATTTGCGGTATAGAAAATAAGGGCTTGGCGCATAAATACAACGATACTAATAAGCTATACAAACATCTACGAAAATACTACATCATATAAATAACTCCCATCAAGTAACAAACATGAAATAAATACTAGGTCTCACCCCATAAGCCAAAAACTGTGACCTATGAGATTCCACCATAAATATGAGTAAATAAATAGCTGCCGGCTAACAAAGGTCCGGACTCAGAAAACATAATAAATAAATAAACGTAGCGGAAGCATAAAAGTCATAACATCTGATAAGGAAATAAAACATGTCTCTGATATCTAGGGAACTATATCATAAACTAAGTCTGCACGGGCTCCTCGTGTGCTCCGACATCCTGCTCTGTCTGCTCCTCTAAAAGGTGGGAAAAACATAGGGTGAGCACTGGGAAGTGACTCAGTAGAGGAAGCCGCCCCGGGTTTAATTATAAAATAAGTGAAGCATGAATAAGTTTAATTCGGATATAAGTTGAAAATCAATCTTTCCCCCGGAACGTCTTACCTAAGTGCATCTTGTCAATTTTATTAATTCATATAACATATCATAATTAAAGGTCCATGTGTAGTGTACTATGTGCTTCTATCACAATCAGGAAAAATGTAACATAACAGAACATTTATCAGAACTTCCTTTCAGAGCATCTTATCATTAACTTTTACAGTTCACCTTCCTCAAGTGAAGGAGTTGCAGCCGAGGATGCCACCCCTCCCTACAACACTCATCACAAGCTGAAGGCTACAGGGTATTTTAATCTTTCAGAGTTTCAGAGATCTTTCAGAACGTCTTTTAATTATCAGAAATCTTTCAGAGTTAACCGAGATCTTTCAGAGCACCAGAATATCTTTCAGAACATATTTTAATTTTTACCGAGTGACAGAGTTAATTAATTCAGATCATTTCATCATAATATATATCATATACTCACATAAACAATTTAACGCATCATAAAAGCAATACATATACTCAATATAACATATATATCTCATACAATAATTATATATACATCATAGCAATTAAACATACATATAAACGTATTTTATAGCTCATATAATCATATATAAAACATGCATAAATCATATATAACATTTATACAAGTCGTAGAACGCATTAGGGTACATAAAAGGGTAAAAACATGTCAATTTATACTCTTTAACATCATGGAATAAACATAGCACATTCACTTACTTACTCTGACATCATGGAGAATAAATAAATACAACTCTTTATCAAATAAACATGATATACAACTACTTATAAATATTATTCTCAATGCTTCTATACCTTTCATGTCATATGATCTTGTTTATTTTATTATTATTTCATACTTATACTTTATTCTAGTTTTACTTGTACTTTATACTCTACTCTTAAGTATCTTGTAAACTCTTATATTTTATTCATCACTAATCTTGTCTTCTATACTATTATTGTTACTATTACTATTATCATTATATATCCTATATTATACATGTTGTTGTTCTTACTGTATTATTCTTTTATTATTATTATTAGGGTTAATATTTTATTATTATCTTCCTTATTAATATTATTATCATGATCATATTATTATTATTATTTCTACCTGTTATTTACCTATTATTAACTAATATACATGCTAATAGGTATAAGTTTATGTAATAATAATATGTAATAGTAATATACATACACTAGTAAACTGTATCTTTTTTTTTCTTTTTATATATATATATATAGTGCTCACGCTGCTAGGAAGCTCTTTGCATATAGTGCATACGCGTGTATATATATATATATATATATATACATCTACGTAACATAATAAAAAAAACATAATAATAATAATAAGGCACAAAAATCCCTAATGGGAAAAACGACCATCACATTAGTCTCATAAAATCATCATCAATATGCATGAAAATAGAATGCCTAACCCCTACCTCTTGAAGACAATTTCGAAATATGCAAAGAGAAACCCTTTCCCGACGTTGCTCTCGTTGGAAACCTCTCTCTCTCTAGCCCCACGAACGGTCCGGTGATGCCGGAGACTCTAAACGGAGAAACGGAATCGGTAAAAAGGTCCGACTTGATGAGAGGATTAAGGATATGAGTTTATTTTCTGGATTGGGTAAGGTTTGATAGGTGTTTCGTGGTTTGGAGTATCAATGGCTTAGGGAGCTCTTGAGAGAAAGATGACTATGGCGGCTCAGAAGAAGGAGGAGAGTGTTTTTCTCAATTGGAGAGGGTTACTAGTGTTTATATAAGGAGTGACTAGGTCAAGAGTCATTGTGGGGCCCACCGTCACTTAAATTACTAAAACACTCCAAATCCCCCCAAATAATACTATAATGCTCATATAATTTTTCTAATATTTAAATATAAATTAAAATACACACATAGGCACATAAAATAAAATAAAATAAAATAAAATAAATAATAATATATAACACTAATATTATCTAATAACATCATGTAACTCATATAAATATTTTATATCATCATTCCTAACCATATGCATCATCTAAATACCAATTAAAACTCATATATGCATCCAACATACTCTCCCACACACAATGAACACTCACATAAATACACATAATTATCATGACATATAATTTACACACGTAATTCACATAGCATAGAATGAACACATATATACACACTTAAATCACGTCACACATAAGGGTTTGACTAGAAGAAACTTATCCACCCAAACCGAATTAAATCCTAACCAATGTCAATTACCCTTAATCTCACTTAATTAGGACTTAATAAAAGTCGGGGTGTTACATCTTTGCTCTTTCGGGTGAGATTTTCTGCAGAGATGAGATACTACATTTCATTTTGGACCTTATGGTTAACTATGTTGTGATGTTTGGCATTTTGTTATGATCACACATTGTGTGTAAATTAATCTAAACTAGTTTGAATGCTTTTAGTCTAATTTGTGTTGTCCAAGTGGGAGAACGTTGAAAATTTATTTTGTGGACTTACACAAATTAGCAAGTAGTTCAGATTATTTTTATTGCCAAAATATTTTATGAATTGTTCTGAATTGATATTAATCTTGTGTTCTAATTTATGCTGTCCAAGTGGAAGATTGTTGGATAATTATTTGGTGAACTAGCATAAATTAGTATTTATTCAGATCAATTCATTTATTAAATATTATATAGCCATTATTTTATTTATTAATATTATTGTTATTGGGCTACATTAATATATAATTGTGAAAATGTGAAAGAAATTATGTTTGGGTCAGCTGATGATAGGTGGACTGGACTCATCATTATCTAACATTGGAGAGTCCCTACTGTTGACCAGTTGACAGTATTTATTCCGCCCTATTAGGAATAAATTAATATAAATAGGTTGTTTAGCCTAGCCTAACGTATATGTCTCTTGGCTTCTCCAGTACACACTCTCCTCCTTCTCTCTTCTCTCTGTGTTCTTTTCTCAGTGACTCATAACTTTGGTGTGAGGAGCAACAACGAACGAGAAACAAACCAATGACTTCTAGTTAATCGATTACATATTTTGTTTCTCTTTTGATTATATTTTGTTCATCACATGCTATAATCAAAACTAAATATTATGTTATTAATATTTTCCTTCAAGCACTCCTATAGTCACAAAAGATGAAGTCTTAGGTGCCCATACCTTTTAAGATCTTTAAGTTTAGCTTTCTCAGAAGACTTCACTTTCTGAGGAGGTCTTGCTTTCTTAGATACTTTCTACTAGCTCCACAACCCTTAGGCGAATCAATGATATGAAATGATCATTGAGAAATTTAGTTTTGAATAGTAACAAATCTAAATATATATAAGATAATCATTTTGATTGAACAACTGATATGTATGAAAGTGTCTCAACGTATTCAGAACAACTACAACACTTACAAATTAAAATCAGACACTCTCTCATGTTGAAATGAATGATAATGTCTAATCATAATAAGAACATAAGAGTGAATTTTAAGAATTAAGAAGCTGAGAAAGCACTAAGAGATCACTCACAATGAAGACATCAAAAGTTATGATACACCTCAAATATGAATATTGAAGCACGTCAAAAGCTGACCCAATGATAATAATCAATTTTTTTTCTCTATTTTGTTTATCTTTTTTTCTCTTCCATTTTTTTCATCCTTCTTTATACATTTTTTTTTGTCTTTTGGTTTTCATGTTTTCTTTTTTTTTCTTCTACCTCATTTTCTCTTTTTTTTTCTCACCTCGTTCAACCTTCTTTTTTTCTCCTTCATTTTTTCTTTTTTCTTTTTCTTTTATTTTCTTCTTTATATTTCTCTTTTATTATTTTATTTTTATTTTATTTTCTTCATTTTTTATGTGTCATTTTATTTAATATTTTGTCTTTCTCATCTTTTATATTTTCATTTATTTTTATAATATGTTTCTATTTTTCATTCTTCCTTGTTTCTTTATTTTATTCAGGAGGTTTAATTTTTCCTCTTCTTTGTTCTGGTGGGTGGTGACAACGGCTTGGACCCATGGCTACGAAGAGGTCTCTTGATATTTTACTTCTTTCCTCTACTATTTTTATTGCTTTTTTTAATCAATATATTTTTTCACTATGAAATGAATAACTCTCTTTACTTTAATTTTTTTAATGTTTTATTTGTTGAAAGGAATAGAAAAATTCAACCAATTTTGTTTATGGATATTCATTTTTTTGTTATTTATTAAAGATAAAAACTTTCAGTTTTTTACAATTTAATTTTTTAAATAAAATAATCTTTTTAGATTCCAACTTGAATACTCACTTTTTATTTTTAATTATATTGTAAAGAAAAAGAAAAATTTGTCAACTTTCTTATAGGGATATATTTTTTATTTTTTATTAAAGATAAAAAACTTTTTGTTTGCTAATAACTATTGATGGTGTGAGGGTCTCTTTAGAAACACCTCCAAGCTATGCTTCACACAACCCAAGAGGGAGGGTGAATTGGTTGTGTACACTTTTTGCACTTTCTTGTTATTTTAACACTTCTGAAAATCTCAAAGATTGATCAAGTCTTTGAACTTGTCAAGAATTAGTCAAAACAATAAGAATCAAAAATGTTATTTGTGATATCAGAATTCTCAATCAATTATATGACATACACAGAAATCAATATGCCAATAACAATGATATACTTTGCACAGCGGATTATAGATCACAAATATCACAAAACATTGGATATCAAGCTTTCCCAACAATCAAATTATCAATATCAGAAATAACTCTTTCAGAAATATAACACTTTCTGAATCAACTTTCTGATCTAGCTTTCTGAACTTTCTTCAAAATCGTATCAGATTTTGTTTCAGAATCAATATGTTTCTAAACAATTATTTCACAAACAATTCAATCAACACCAAGCAATATGATATGTATTTCAATTGCAATCAGAAATCAAAGCAACAATTACACAAAGAACAAAAACAGTTTCTTAAGAATGTATTCTTGAGAAAACTAATCACAGATATCAAATCTCTAATTTCTCTTACTGTAATGTGTTCTTTAAAAAGTCTATTTTAGATTTCAATTACCCAAATAACAAATATCATATACCAGAAAGATAAACACATAAAGATTCCTTTAGTTTTAGTTTCTTTATCTTTCAGATTGTTGTTTCAATATTGTTCTTGAGATATTTACCAAAAATCAAAATATCAGATTAAATGCACAGTTTCTTATCAATTCAAACAATTAATGCAAATGAGTAGAGTTAGAGAGATTGGACCAATTTTATACTGGTTCGGCTAATTGTGCCTACATCAGTTTCTTCAATCTTTCAAGGACTGAGTTCCACTAGAAATGCATCAGAAAGTACAGGTATCAATACAAAGATTATTTTGCAACCTTTTCAGGTTCGACACTCTAGAATATCCCCTTCTAGAGATTTCCACTCTCCAGATATCCCCTCTAGAAAGATTTTCCTGCCTTGAATCACACCAAGGACTTTTCAGAACCTTACTTTAGATCACCCTTTCTATGAACCAGCTCTTGAGAAATTGACTTCACTTGTCTTTGATCTGGTCTCTCAGCCTCAAACTCTTTAAGCTTGATCAGCCTTTGAAATCTTTAACTTCAGAAACTCCTTTCCTCTTCTTCAATCTTCAATAAAGCATCAGAACATGATTCTGATCACCTTTTCTTGAGCCTTTCTTTTCTCTCTTCTTTCCTTTTCTTAGTTCATAGCTCTTTTCTTGCTTTCTCAATGTATCTAAGTTTCTCTCTCAGATTTCTCTTCTTTTAAGCTCTTTATTTTCTCTCAGATGATTTTTCTTATCACTCTGATCTTTCTTTTCTGTGTTATTCTGATTGTGTCATCTCATGTGCAAATACAACTCGAGACACTATTTATATAGAGAGCTCTTTCAAATAAAAATGCACAGCTGTCATTAACAGCTCTAATAACTCGGCGGGAAAGCTAACATTTTAACTAATTCCCTTTTCTAACATGTGCAAAATATAACTTCCTAATTTACATACACATGCACTACACATAATACATATCAGAATATAAAAATCAACATTCAACACAGTTCTGATTTTGGCTTTCTCAACCAGAAACTCATTAAGTTTTTATGTTGCTTTCTGGACACGTACCAGAAACTCATTAAGTTTCTGAACCTTCCTCGATAGCTTTCTCATCATTCCATCTTCTTCTGTAAGTCTTCTCATGGCTTTCTCATGTGTGTATTACAAAGATCATACATTATACAATCCTAATACACATCTAGTCCTATCAACTATGCTTCTATTACAAATGTTACAAATGTTACAATACAATACATGAAGCATATACACTTTACATAGACAATGTGGTTTCTCAATACAAAGAAGCTTTCTCATCCTATTATAATCATTTATACTGTAGCTTCTCAATACAACTCACAAAGTTACATGAGTTTTGTTATTATCAAAACCAAATGAGGAATTACATTAACAACTATTACATATGTCAATTAGCATTTTTTATTTTGAGTAAATTTTAATTTTTTACATTGTTTTAAAATAATCTAATTTTTTTTCTAAGCAACATGTTTATATTGGAAACTATGCATTTTTTTCGTGGATATTTTTTAATTTATTCTATTAATAAAGAGGAGATAAGTATCTACTCATTTAAAATATTACGATTATCCTTTTAAATTTTATTAAGGAAAGATTGTCTCATTCTCTCCCAAGATTTTTAATTAATTTTTTTTAACTATCTCTCAATTTTTTTAATTTGTATATTTTTCCTATGTTTATTCAATAAAATCAATTTTGATGCTGTAGTTTTAATAGTTTTTATTTTGTAGTATTCATATTAGAATATTATTTCATATATTTAAATAAATATAATAATTTATATTTGAAAATCTTTTCATAAGTATTATTTTAGAGATAATGTTAGTTTTCTATTTTTTGAAAAGTTAATGTAATTAAAGACACATATCAATTTAAATATTAAAATCTTTAAGCAGACATTTATTTAAGATTGTAGTTTTCAATGAAATTGGATATCATATCAAAATATACAATGATATGAGATTGAAAAAAATATAAAATATGTTGTCTATTTCCTTTCATGATGAATAAAAATACGCAGTCTATATCTATACTACTTATAAAGAGAATTCCTGTAATACCTGGGGTAGTCTGAGTTAGTTTGAGTGAGTGATCACGGTACAACCGGGGAGATAGGACCACGTGGGCCCCACCTTTCCCCTCTTTTTCTTTCCTTTTCCTCCTTCCTTCCCCCTCATTCACGTTTCTTTCTTTCTCCCTCTCTTCTTCTCTCTTCTTCTTTTTCCTCACCCCTTTCTTCCTTCTCCAATCCAAACCCAAACCCCATTAATCATCAAAGATCAAGTTAGTATTGCTCGTCTAGTATATTGAGGGTAAGTGTAGAGTATTTCTTTTTCTCCATTGATGTCTAGTTTCTCTAATTTTCGGATTTGGGGGTTTAGGGTTCCTAATTGGGGTTTTTGATTTTGTTGAGAGATTGAGGTTTGTGATGTGTTCTCTAGGGTCTCAACCATCTAGGGAAGCTTCGGGGAACTCATCCTAGCTCTGGCTGGAGTCTTGGAGCTCTTTGGAATAATTTGTGAGTAATGGGTTATTTATGGTTTATGTTTGATTTTGAATGATATTGTAAAGTTCTTGCTATGATAGTTGATAGGGACTGAGATTGGTTGATATATAATTGATATTGTATGTTGGTTGTGTTTGATTTGGATGGGATGTGGTGAAAATGTGGATTTAGAGATCAATTTCGCGTGATTTTCTGCAGAATTTCGTCTCTGACCCAGGCTGTAATCGATTACAGCGAATTGGTAATCGATTACTGTAATCGATTACCAATACCTTGTAATCGATTACTGTAATCGATTACTGCGGAAATGTAATCGATTACAGGTGGCCAATTTTCATAAAAATTTTCTTCAGAACGAAATTTGAAGCAGGTAATCGATTACAGATGTTTGTAATCGATTACAACTGCACTAAAACACCATTTTTAAGACCTTAACTCAAATCTTTATACATTTAAGTTACGTTTTCAAATCCTTATGTTCACCACTAACCCAAACTTGATATTGGGCTGTTTATGATGTTATTATGACGATGATACAAATACGATGCGATGTATGAATACGAAACGATATTAATTAAAGGATGATTAAGATTGGTTGGTTCGGCCTGAGGGGGGGCATAGCTCACGGGGTCGAGTTTTAATAAAGTCTGAGGAGGAGCTAGGCTCCCGGGACTAAAAGTCTGAGGAGGGGCTGGGCTCCCGGGACTACAGATCCGAGGGGGGGCTGGGCTCCCGGGATCTCTAATAATAAATACACTTGTAATAACAATACATAAGACGAATTGCGGAATGTGTTGCATGGTGATTATGTGAAGAATTGCTATGGTTGTATATGTGATCATGATATTGTTGCATAAACTGTTTTTAATCTATTATTCACTGAGCGTATGACTCACCCATTCATACAAACCATTTTCAGATTCAGGTGCAGATTAGGAGGCGAGTCCTTTCGTCCCTCCAAGCTCTTAGCTTTGGTGAGCCTCGGTGTTTAGAGGCGCTAGGTTATTTTCTTTTATGTCAGTAGTATGCTCCATAGGTTTACAAACTGGATTGTCTAAGTTATGTATGTGTTGTAAGTCTAATTACGACTGGTTACATTTCTGTTGGATTTATGCTAACTTATGGGTTGAGCATGATATCATGGCCATATTATATGTATGAATGCATGTTAAAGTAGTTGTGGTTGTTGTTGGTTAGCTAGATTGTGTGTGAATCACAGGTTAAGGCTGACATGGGACTCGGTGTCCCATGTGCCGGTCACGATCCGAGTTGGGTTGTGACAATTCCCAAAAAGTTAGTTACTTTTTTATCTCTCCATTCAAATTCAATAAAAAACTTAAAAAATAAATTAAATAAATAAAAAGAATAACTACTTCATTTTTTTTTACATATAAGTTATTTATGATATTTTTTTAAATAAAATAGAATTACCTTTAATAATCATCTTCTATATTATTTATCATTTTTTATCCATTATCATGAGAAAAAACTCAAAAAATAAAAAAACATAAGTTGACAAAAAAATTAAAAAAACGTTTCGTGCCCGAGAAGACGCTAGTAACTGTAATAGAAATAGAATAAATATTTTTATACACAGTCAAGTATATATATACAATTAAGTCAAATATAGATTAAGGGCATTGTCAAGAACCATCTCACCTAAAAGCTTAAGCTGTTAGGTTAAGGCTCATTAATGGTTTTATATTCTATCACACCCCTCACGTGAATGTCTCTTTTGGGCTTGAAGCGTGAATAGTGCACGACCAATCTAGTCTTGTGCTTAGTTTTTCATTATTTTGATTTTTATCAGAAATGGGGTTTGAACCCCTGACCACTTGGTCAAAAGGCTCTGATACCATGTCAAGAACCATCTCACCTAAAAGCTTAAGCTGTTAGGTTGAGACTCATTAATGGTTTTATATTCTATCATCCTTATGAATTGAATGATATAAATATTTACAATATGTAAGTATAGATTAACATAATTAAGATTAATATACATGTTCATGATGTTGCACAATATTAGATAATTAAGGGCATACCCTTAATTAGATATACCCTATATTAGTATAGTACAATATTATATTCATATAAGATTTTAATTCATACATTATACTCTATGCTACATATTCCTTAATTATAAAAAGATAAATCCTCTTATTAATAAATAAATGAATATAATATTCAATAGCATGTAAATGAAAAATTTAGCATAAAGTGATAACAAATATTAGAGATAAAATAAAATTATGAAATTAAAATTTTGGTTTACAGAGGATAGATGGATCCTATGTATCCTTTAGTAATTTGTATAAAAGTATTCGTGTGTATCCTTTTTAAATATTAAATAATTTATGAAAAATATTTATATAAAAAGACATTATATGAAAATATATTATTCATAAATTTAATTTAGTTTGTAAATATAACAATAAAACTACTTAATGAAATTATTATTATATTAGTGAATGCAAATAAAATCATTCAATCACGTAATTAGTTTTTATCTTTTTCAATATTGAATTTGTATTCATAAAATATTTATAATTATTCTCTTTCAACAATTAACCAAAAATAATAACAATTTACAAATTATCAATCACTAAAAACTAATGAAATCATAGAAAATATTCACAAATGATTAAATATCCTATCTAATCACAAATGGTGAAAAGATCGTTCTTTAAACATTCTTATACCTATTGTTCATGTCCTGTAATTCTGACCGAGAGCTAAGCCCCTCGGAAGAACTTTAACTCAGATCCAAACTTAGCAAGACAATGACACAAGAGATAAAAAGTGCTCGTTCTGTATCAATATTCGAGTATCTAGTTCAATCTGTCTCAAGCGGAAAGCCTAACTTCCCAGATATAGACCAGGACGAACCCTTTTCCTCTCTCCTAGTTATTGCTCTTTAAGATAGGATCCATGCGTTACTATTCAAAGATCGGTTGTATCCTAACGTCTTTATCAGGTTTATTCTCCTTGCCGATTGCTTGCCTGGCTTGTAAATGGAGTCATGATGTTCAAACGATCATGGTATGGGCCAAATCTGATGAGTTTAATTGATGAGCTCAACCCGTTTTGGCCTTTTTTATCGGTCGGTAGTTATATGGGCCGAGATCTGTGGACCTAATCCACTACACAGCCCCCGAGCTTGGGTTTAAACAAGTTTTAAGGCTTAGCTCTATAAATAGTGTTATTATAGTGTGGTCTGAGATCTATGGGCCATATTTTTGGACCTAGTCCACTACACAACCCTGAGCTTGGGCTTAGGCTTTTAAGGCTGAGCTCTATATACAGTGTCGAGGTTTCATTGGATCTCTATTCAACTACACGACCCCCAAACTTGAACTTAATTTTTTAAGGCCGAGCTCTATATGTGATTAATGGTTGATGTGTCTCTTCATTTTAGGCGGTTGTCGAAATTTGTTCATAGTGGGACACGTGTAGGTTTCCTATTGGTTAGGAAGTCATGTCTTTTTAATGCTTCTTTCAGCGAGTGCTTCTCGTTCAATGGTCATGATTTGTTTTAACTTCCTAAGGATTCTCTACCGTTGGATCCTTCTTGGGAGTGCGATTAATGAAAGTGAAGAGTTGGTTTTTTCTTCTTCACTTCTATTCTTAACTTCTCATCTTCTTCTTCTTGACTATCGTTTTCGTCTTCTTCACTAAACACTTTCCTTCTTTTTTTCTTGGAAACGAGGTGCATTACATCCTTCTCAGGTAATTTTTTCGATTTGGTTTTATCTTCCGTTTCTGTTTGTCTTTGCCATTTTACTTTGCCTTCTGTTGTTTGCAACACAGATTTCTTCCTTTTGTTTTTATCGTCTGAGAGTTGTTCCCCTCTCCCCTTTCTTAGGTTAACCATGGCTGATGAAGGGAATTTGGAGGTTACTGCTGCAGATGTGTCTCCTGTTACGAAGGACCCATACATTTGGGTTCACAGGGAGATTTTGAGCTTCCCTTCCTTGTTTGATGATTACGAGAGTATTACTTTCTTCCGCAGAAACTTCTTGATTTCTGCTGATGGGTGTGAAGAAAAATTTGTGTGTTTACCATGTTCTAGATCCGACCGAGTTTGCCATTATGGTATTGATGATGATCCTAATTTTATCTTTGTGTATTTGGATTTTTTTGACAAGCTAGGATTAAAACTCCCTTTTTTTCTGATTTTGAGGTGGGTGTGTTGAATAGGTTAAATGTTGCTCCTATGTAGCTTCATCCGAACGGCTGGGCTTTTGTTCGCTCGTTTGAGATTTTGTGTAAAGTTTTAGAAGTGGTTGCTAGCGTGGATGTGTTTTTTTATTTCTTTCAATCAAAGAAGTCTGATGTCGGTCTCTAGGTTTCTTTGAATAGTTATCCACGTCACCAAATTCTGAACCTTCTTACCTCTTCTTATAAAAATTTCAAGAATCGATTTTTCAAGGTTTATTCCTGTCCTTCTGAGTATCCTTTTCTTTTAGAGAGGATGGGTTTCCTTTATTCCCTCTGTATTGGTAGCCTGTTCCTAAGAAGGTCCTATGAGTAGCTTATGAGTCTCTTAAAAGTTATGATAAATTAGTGGTTGACGGACTTAATGAGGGAATATCTGAGAATGGTCGTCCTTTGGATTGCTCGATTTTATTAAAGTGGGAACTCTCGCCTCCCTCTGTGAAGAAACATTTGGGTTCTTGCCGCTTCCTTTCATGTTTTTCATTTAAGATCTTTATTGAAGTTATATATGCTAATAGTATTGTTCGGCTTTGATTTTGTAGAGGACATGGCTCCAAAATTGGGGGAGAATGATTTATTTAAGCACCTGAGGAAGAAGAAAGCTGATACGGCCGCCCGAGCTAGGACTCCGGTTGGAGTGGAGGGATCCTCTTCTGAAACTGTGTCTGAAGTTCCTTTTTTGAGAAAACGGCACCGTCCGACTACTACTGAGTCAAGTGCTAATTCTTTGCCACCTTCTTCTCAATTAGGCTTAGATCAACCAATCCCTGGCTTTCAAGATTCTGTTTCCAAATCGAGCTTGTGGAGTGTCGATTTTCCATTTTCCGAGCATGTTAATAAATATCTATCTAATTTAGAAGATTTATCAATGATGAAAAATATGGGGTTTCAAATCTTTGTCGAATGCTTGAAGTTCAAAGTTTACGGTCTTCGTCGATTGTTCGTTTCATAGAAAAAGAAAGTTTGAAAGTTTAAAAGACAATGGCTGATCAAAAATCAAATTTTGAAAATGAGAAGAAGAATTTGGTTGTCGATTTGTTAAAGCTGAATGACCGAGTGAAGGGTTTGGAGTCTAATCTGGAGACTGCTAACACTACTTTGGAGAACCTGAGGAAAGATAAGGAATTCAATGAAAAGGAAACTGAAATTGAGCTTGAGCAGCTTCGTAGTGAAGCCTTAGATCAACATGTTTTAGGTTTCGAGAAAGCTTTAACTCAGGCAAAATTTCTGTATCCTGAACTTGATTTGGAAAAATGTGGTGTTTTGAAGATCATCCAAGGAGACGAGCTCGTTGATATGCCCAATGAAGATGATGATCATGCTGATGACCAAGCTGCTGGAGGAGATATAGTTGGTGTTTCCGACCGAGTTCACAATGATGTTGATGATCAAGTGTAGCTTAGAAGGCTTTGTAATAGTTTTGGTTGAACTTTTAGAACTTCTTTCTTTTTTAGCATATGTCTTTTGTGATGCAAGTTTTTTGTTCGGGATCTGCTTTATCAAAACTGTTTTATATTTTGAATGTTGATATTTTATTGCTGCTTTAAATGTCCATGATATTTTATCAAACTTTATTATTTCTGAGCCTATCAATAGTAGAATATTTGTGAATAGACTAATCGAGTATATTAAATATGCTCGGTCGGGCATTAAAAAATATTTATAAATAGCTTTTAATCATTTGTCGAAGGTATGAGCAAGTTATTATTTTATTGATTTATGATGATTTTATTGTAATCAAAGACTAGTTTCTCGACCAATTTGTATGGGAGATTTAATGTTCAATCAATTTAGGATGGGAGTCTTAGTGCTCGACCAACTTGTATGGGAGATTTAGTGCTCGACCATTTAGGGGCGGAAGACTTAGTGCTCGACCGATTTGTATGGGAGACTTAGTGCTCGACCATTTAGGGGCGGGAGACTTAGTGCTCGACCGATTTGTATGGGAGGCTTAGTGTTCGACCATTTAGGGGCGGGAGACTTAGTGCTCGATCGATTTGCATGGGAGACTTAGTGCTCGACCATTTAGGGGGCGGGAGACTTAGTGCTCGACCGATTTGTATGGGAGACTTGGTGCACGATCATTAATGCAAAATAAGTAAATGAATTATAAGAGACTTAAATAATCTGAATATGCTTCGTAAAATTGATAATTTGTATAAGTACAATATTGAGTATTAAGCCATTAGGTATATTCTTCGTTCATTCGGTAGAGTTGTGTATTCTTCCTTCTGGTACTGGGTTTGAACTTGGTTGAGCGTAAAAAGTTGTTTGTTGATTATCCGATCATCCGATTGTTTGAGCATAATGTGTTTGCTCAAATTTGGTTTTTTCAATCGGATGATGTGTGCTGCTTTTGTGTTCGAAGGAGTTATATATGGAATTGCTTTGAACATTGCCTTGGTTCTAGGAGACTATGGACAATCATGCCTCGTTAAAACCTTTATTGGTAAAACCCCCTTGGTAAAAAACCCAATAAAGGAAAAAGAGTGCACCCATTGTACATAGTCTTATAAAGAAATGGAAACCTAAGACAAATATTGTAATAGAGAAGCAGCATTCCAAGTTCTAGGTACCTCTTTTCCTGATAGTTCCTCCAATTTGTAAGCTCCTCGTCCGACCACGCTTGATATTCTGAAAGGTCCTTCCCAATTTGGTGCTAGCTTGCCCTCGCTTTGAATTGTTCTCTCCGACCGACATAAGACGAGATCGTCTTTCTGAAAAACTCCTGTGCTTGGTATGTTTGTTGTATGACCGAGCTATCCTTTGTTTTATCATCTGTTCATGCAGAGAAGCTTTTTGCCTATCCTCTTGGATTAGATCAAATTCGGTTGTTCTGATTGCCTGGTTTTGTTCTTCATCGATTTTTTGTCTGCGCAAAGATGAATAAGTTATTTCAATAGGTATCATAGCTTCTGATCCATATACTAACCTGAAAGGGGTTTCCTCTGTGGACGTATGGGGGTTGTGTGATATCCCCATAATACTTCTGGAAGCTCTTCCGGCCATGCTCCTTTATGTCCTTCTAGTTTCTTCTTTATGCCTTTGAGGATTATTTCGTTAGCTGCCTTTGCCTGTCCATTGGTTTGTGGGTGTTCGACCAAGCTAAATACATGTTGAATTTCAAAATTCTGACAGAGCTCTCTGAATTTTTTGTCTGTGAATTGTGTGTCATTGTCGGTCACCACTTCCTTTGGAATGCCATACCTGCATATTATATTTTTCTAAAAAAACTGCGAATTTTTTCTACCGTGATTGTTGCTAAGGGCTCGACCTCTACCCATTTAGTAAAATAATCAATTCAAACAACAATGAACTTAAGTTGACCTGTCGCAATTGGGAAATGACCGAGGATATCGATCCTACATCGATGAAATGGCCAACATACCTCTGAGAAATATAATGGTTCGGGGTGTTGTCTTGGGATATCCGCAAACCTTTGACACTTATCACATCTTTTAACAAAACTCATGCAATCATACCTCATTGTCAGCTAGTAGTAACCCATTCTGAGTATTTTGGCTACCAATCCTCTGCCTCCAATATGGTTGCTACATACTCCTAAATGAGCTTCTGCTATAACCTCCATTGATTCGTGTTTACCTAAACATTTGAGCAAAGGTAATGAAAAACCTTTTTTTTTTATAATTCACCACTTACCATAGTATAAAAGCTAGCCGATCTTTTGAAGTTCTGCTGATTTTTTATTTCGATCTGCAGCTTCCATGTTTGAATGTATAATTTAAAAGGATTCCTCCAATCTTCTTCCTCTGTTGTGGATATGGGATTTACATTCAATAGGTCACAAGTTGGCTCGGACAGTTTCAATTGAATGACTGACCGATTATTCTGTGTCTTAGTAGTGCTTGCTAATTTTCATTGGAAATGTTAGTTATTTCACAAAATTTGAATAATCGTAACAAATTTTGTACCTGGCCGAGGTATTTTTCCAACAATTTATCTCGAGCTTGGTATTCGTCATGGATTTGATTGACCATAAGCTTTGAGTCGGCTTTCACCTGTAAGCTTTCAACACCCACTTCTCTGGCTAACTTTAACCCGGCTATGAGTGCCTCATATTCTGCTTGATTATTACTTGCATGAAAACAAAAATGCAAAGATTATTCAATTATAACACCATTATTATTTTCTAAAATAATACCTGCTCCACTGCCCTTTTTATTGGATGAACCATCTACGTAGAGCGTCCATTCTATTTCTGAATGGTTGTCCTCCATAGTTGCTTCGGGTGTAAGCTCGGCCAGGAAATCTGCGAGAACTTGAGACTTGATTGGTCCTTTGGGTTGATATTCTATACTGTACTCTGATAACTCTACCGACCAAGAAATCATTCATCCAGCCAGTTTGGGTTTTGTTAACATCTGTCTGATCGGTTGTTCTGTTCTTACCACAATGTGATGACTTTGAAAATAGTGCCTCAAGCGTCGTGAAGTGATAACGACTGAAAAAGCTAACTTTTCGATCTTCTGATACCTGATTCAGCTCCCTGTAATGTTTTACTAACAAAATAAACAAGCTTTTGTTCACCTTCTCGGTCAGTAATAAGAACAGAACTTATCGCATGATTATTAACAGACAGATATAAATATAATATTTCATCAGTTCTAGGCTTAGTTAATATAGGGGGTGTAGAAAGAAACCTTTTAAGCTCCTGAAATGCTACTTCACATTCTTGGGTCCATTCAGATTTAGTGTCCTTTTTCAAAATTTTGAAAATAGGTGCTGCTCGGTCGGTCGATTTTGAAAGGAATCGAGACAGAGAAGCTAACCTTCCTGTTAATTGTTGTACTTCTTTCATCGTCTTTGGGCTTTTCATGTCGAGGATTGCTTGGCATTTTTCTGGATTTGCTTCAATTCATCTGTTAGTGATCATGAATCTGAGGAACTTTCCTCCTTCCACACCAAAGGCACACTTTTCTGGGTTTAACCTCATATTATACTTCCTAAGCTGCATGAAAATTTCAGTTAAATCGAGGATATGGTCACCATGGGTAGGTGTTTTGGTAACCATATCATCTACATAATCCTCCACGTTCCGACCGATCTGGTTTTCAAAGACTTTATTCATCAACCACTGATATGTGGCACCTGCATTTTTTAGTCCGAACGGCATAACCTTATAGCAAAAATTACCTTGCTCGGTCTGAAATGATGTTTTATCTTCATCTTCAAGTGCCATCTTTATTTGATTATAACCAGAATATGCATCCATGAAACTTAAAAACTAATATTCAGAAGCGTTATCAACTAATTTATCAATATTGGGTAAACGATAGGGCATACTTTATTTAAATTAGTATAATCTATACACATGCGCCACTTACCAGACAACTTTCTTACCATTACGACGTTTGCTAGCCATGCGGTATACCTGATTTCTCTAATGAAATCAACTTTGATTAGCTTCTTTGTCTCAGTTATGGCTTCCTCCTGTTTCTCTTTCCCCATAACTCTCTTCTTCTGTTTGACTGGTCGAGCTCCCTGTTGGATTGATAACCTATGACAAATAACTGAAGGGTCTATACCAGGCATGTCTGCTGGGGTCCATGCAAATAGGTCTGCAAATTCTATTAGTAGATTTTGTGTAACATCCTCAATTTTAGGACTCTTAGTTGATTTATTTTATTGTGATAACATTAAGTTGATTTACAAAATAAGTTGTGTCTTGTGCTAATAAATTCTACATGTTAAAATTGATAAATAAGTGTACTAATAATAATATTAATGGATAGTTATGTGTAATTGAAAATTATATCCAATTAATAATAATGCATATTATTAGGGGTTATAGCTATTTATATATAGGTAATTAATATATATACATATATAGAAATCGTAACTAGGAAAGAAATAATATAGATTTCATATATATATATATATATATATATATATATATATATATATATATATAGAAATCGTATATGTAGGCACAATATATAGAAGTTGTAATTAGGAAGGAAATATTGTTAATTAATATAGATATGTAATATATAGGTAATTGATATGACATATAGATGTAAGATTATAATAGATATTAATCAACCCTATTACTCTCCCAATTAAATCAAAAACCCTAATTTTTTTTAGATAAAGCCCACCCACCACTTCACTATTTAAAATACTCATAGGAGGAGTCAATAGGGGAGTTTTTCTAAACACTAAAAAGAGAGGCAAGAGGGATTTTATCTAGGAGCTTTTATCTAGGAGCTTTTGTCTACATCTTGAAGCTTTTGAGGTAGGTATTGTTGTGCCTTATTGCTATCCATCTATGATCTTATGTTAATGTATATTCCTAAATTTTATTATGTTATTGTATCATGTTTATTGTATTTCTTCAAGAACAAATGATGAGTTATGTTAAAGAATGAAGTATTGTTTTGAGTTAATACATTTATATGTAAGCCATTAAGATAAAACGTAAAACATCTGGTAAATAATTAGTACATGTAAATATATATATATATATGCACACACGTAAGAAACAATAAAGAAATTGTACGTAACACATATGATATATATATATATATATATATATATATATATATATATATGTGCGTTAGTAAGCCATCCCTGGTTCTTGAACCTTGGCAGCGTGAGCGACCATTTTATATATATATAAAATAATAATAAAATAAAATAAAATAAAATAAAATAAAATAAAATAAAAAATAAAAACAGTTTACTAGTATATGTATATTATTATTACATAAATTTATACCTATTAGCATGTATATTAGTTGATAATAGGTAGATAATATGTAGAAATAATAATAATAATATGATAATGGTGGTAATATTAATAGGGAAGATAATAATAAAATATTAACCCTAATGATAATAATTATTATGAGTGGGTAGGTACTGTTAATAATAAATAAGGATTATTAGAAATAGTTAATAAGTATTATTAACAATGGGTATGTATTATTAGCGTGTATAATGGTTAGTACTGAGTAAGTAACAAGAAACTATATTAATAATAAAATTAAAATAATAAGACGGTAGTAAAGCTAAGTTGTTAACTTTATAACTTTAAGAATAAGATAATAGAATATTAAATAGGATATATGTAAGTAAATGAGATAACATCTATATGTGATAACAGTAATAGTAATAATAACGAGACTAGTGATGATAAAATAGTAATGATGATTACGGTGCTAAGATAAGGTCAAGTATCATAAAAATATTAATAATTTAGTAATAACAACAATAACAATAATAGTAAATATGATAATAAGATATGATGTTGACTTTATAACAACTGAAATAGTCTTAGTAATACGGAATATAATAGTAACGATTTATTATAATATTAAATATGATAGTAAAGATAATAGTAAGTATAAGGATAACAATACATAAGACAAAGTTAGAAGCGAATAAGATATGATAATTTACTTAAGGGCATAGTAAAAAGTACAAGTAAAACTGGAATAAAGTGTAAAGTAAGAAATAATAATAAAATAAATGAGACCAAATGACATGAAAGGTATAGAAGCGCTAAGAATAATATTTATAAGTAGTTATATATTATTGTTGTATTTATTTATTCTCCATGATGTCAGAGCAAGTAAGTGTATGTGCTATGTTTATTTCATGATGTTAAAGAGTATATTTTACATGTTTGATGATGATTGCATTTCAAGTTTATGCGTAATTAAAGTAAAGATAATTAAATGTTATCAGAAAAGTAAAGAGATGATCTTCCGGTAAGGGGAGGTGATTCGCCAAGATGATGACAATCCTTCGGTAAGGGAAGGTGACTCTCAAAAGTACCCCATAATTAAAGATTATAAGAAAAGTAAAGAGATGATCCTCCGGTAAGGGGAGGTGATTCTAGCCAAGATGAGGATGATCCTTCGGTAAGGGAAGGTGACTCTCAAAAGTACCCCTCTCCCGAAAGGGAACCCAAGGTGGCTACGGCCACGGTATGAGCTCATTACCAAGAAAGAAAGAAGTTGAGGGAGGTCCATATGGGCTAAGGCAAAGTTAAAGTTAAAGTTAAAGTAAAGTAAAGTTAAAGTCAAGGAAGAATTAAGAATGTTATGAAAATGTTTATGTGACTAACTGTCTTATGAATGAGTTATTATGTGAATTTTTATTATGAATATGTTCAATGCATAGCATGTTTATTATGTTATTAAGAAGCATGATTAAAAGCCATCCACTTCGACTAAAGGAATTTTTAACTTAAAATTGAACAAGTCTTTATGTATGATCACATTTTTCATAATAAACTCGAAGTGGCGGAGATGGATACGATGACACTTATGTGTGCATACCCTACTGAGAAATTATAATTTCTCACCCCTACTTCCGTACCATCTCTAGATGGAGAGCAGTGGCAAGACGATGAAGGACCTGAGGGTCCCTCTGCCTGAAAGAAACTCAGAGGATCGACTGCTGGAGGGAGCCGCCGTACCAACGTCAAAGACACCTGTAGCCGAGGCGACGACGCTTAGAGCTTCCGTTGTTTTATACGTTTTTCCCTTATTTATGTGCTTTACCCTTAGTTAAAGTCGGACCATTGTTAGCCGGCGATATTTATATTATTTAATATATTATATTAAATAATTGTTATGATTCATGTATTTGGGAATATTTGTGATGTATGTTTAAAGTTAGAGTTGCATTGCATGTATATATTACATAGATATATTATGTATGGTTATATCTAGCGTTTATATATATTATGACGATTGACCCTATTTTTTTTTACGATATTATATTTTCGAAAATAAATTCCCACATATTTTTCGCGTATATTATTTTAAAAGAAAGGAACAAGCTATGAAGTCAGGACGTGACACTTGAGGATTGGCCTAAGATGACTGAAGCATTAAGGGCTAATTTCTAGGGTGTTACATTTTGTATTCTATTTTTAAGCTCAATTCCTATTTTAGAACCAATGTAAGTTACCTGTTTAGGCTTTTCCCCAACCTGAAAGGGTGTTAACTCCTCGACTGGCTTGGTCGTTGGTGGTTTTCTCCTCTAGGATCTAGGTCGACCATTATTGATGCTTCTAAAATCATGTTGACTTGTTTTGTGACAGATCCGGGCAATCCTTGTTCGGGAGAACACTTGAGCTTGAGACACTCATTGTAACATAGCCTGGCCATCATTTGATCCGCATGCACAACTCCTACTTCAGTGTTTGAAATAGGGAATTTCATTACCATGTGAGGAGTGGACATGATAGCACCGAGAGAGTTTAAAGATTGTCGACCGAGTATGACATGGTATGGGCTTGGGCAATCCACTAAAAGGAATCTGGTATCCAGGGTCATTGCTTTTGGTTCCTCTCCAAATGTTGTTTTCAGCCAGATGTATCAAATTACGTTTACTCGGCCACCAGAAAATGCAACCAGATCTCCTTTGAATGGAAGGAATGTTTGTTCAGAGATCTCCATCTTTTTGAACATTGCGAGGAGTGTAACACCCCGATTTTTATTAAGTCCTAATTAAGTGAGGTTAAGGGTAATTGACCTTGGTTAGGATTTAATTCGGTTTGGGTGGATAAGTTTCTTCTAGTCAAACCCTTATGTGTGACGTGATTTAAGTGTGTATATATGTGTTCATTCTATGCTATGTGAATTACGTGTGTAAATTATATGTCATGATAATTATGTGTATTTATGTGAGTGTTCATTGTGTGTGGAAGAGTATATTGGATGCATATATGAGTTTTAATTGGTACTTAGATGATGTATGAGGTTAGGAATGATGATATAAAATATTTATATGAGTTACATGATGTTATTAGATAATGTTAGTGTTATATATTATTATTTAATTTATTTTATTTTATTTTATGTGCCTATGTGTGTATTTTAATTTATATTTAAATATTAGAAAAATTATATGAGCATTATAGTATTATTTGGGGGGATTTGGAGTGTTTTAGTAATTTAAGTGACGGTGGGCCCCACAATGACTCTTGACCTAGCCACTCCCTATATAAACACTAGTAACCCTCTCCAATTGATAAAAACACTCTCCTCCTTCTTCTGAGCCGCCATAGCCATCTTTCTCTCAAGAGCTCCCTAAGCCATTGATACTCCAAACCACGAAACACCCATCAAACCTCACCCAATCCAGAAAATAAATTCATATTCTTAATCCTCTCATCAAGCCGGAGCTTTCTACCGATTCTGTTTCTCCGTTAAGAGTCTCCGGCGTCACCGGACCGTTCGTGGGGCTAGATAAAGAGGTTTCCAATGAGAGCAACGTCGGGAAAAAAAAGGGTTTCTCTTTGCATTCTAGCATTTTGTCTTCAAGAGGTAGGGGTTAGGCATTCTATTTTCATGCATATTGATGATAATTTTATGAGATTAATGTGATGGTCGTTTACGCCTTATAAGGCTAAAGTTAAAATTATGATACACATGATATATATATATATATATATATATATATATATGTACGTATGGCGGCGTGAGCCATTCCTAGTTTTTGTTTCCTACAGCGTGAGAGCGAGCATTATATATATATATATAATAGTATATGTATATGTATATTACTATTACATATTATTATTACATAAACTTATACTTATTAACATGTATATTAGTTAATAATAGATAGATAACATGTAGAAATAATAATGATAATATGATAATGATAGTAATATTAATAGGGAAGATAATAATAAAATATTAACCCTAATAATAATAATAATTATTATGAGCGGGTAAGTACTGTTAATAATAGATGAGTATTATTAGTAATAGTTAATAAGTATTATTAACAATGGGTTTGTATTATTGACATGTGTAATAATTGGTACTAGGTAAATATTAAGAGACTATATTAATAATAAAAATTAAAATAGTAATTATAAATAATGATAATTAATAAGTTTAGAGTAATAATAATAATAATAAAAGAATAATACAGTAAGAACAACAACATGTATAATATATGATATGTAATGATAATAGTAATAGCAACAATAATAGTATAGAAGACAAGATTGGTGATGAATAAAATATAAGAGTTTACAAGATATTTAAGGGTAGAGTAAAAAGTACAAGTAAGACTAGAATAACATATAAGTAAGAAATAATAATAAAATAAACGAGATCATATGACATGAAAGGGATAGAAGCACTGAGAATAATATTTATAAGTAGTTGTATATCATGTTTATTTGATAAAGAGTTGTATTTATTTATTCTCCATGATGTTAAAGAGTATAAATTGACATGTTTTTACCCTTTTATGCTCCATAATGCGTTATACGACTTGTGTATTTGAATATATAATTATTTATGAGATATATATGTTATACTGAGTATATGTGTTGTTTTTATGATGAGTTAAATTGTTGACATGATTATATGATTTATATAATGATTAATGATGAGATATATGTGATGAATGTTATATGTCTATGATTATGTAATGTTAAAGTTTAATAACCAAAACACGCTCTGTGACGCTATGTTAAAACGTCACGAAGTGACGCTATGTTGAAACGCCACTGGGTGACGCTATGTTAAAACGTCACAAAATGACGCTATGTTAAAACGTCACAAAGTGACGCTATGTGAAAGGATTACCCCCTCTCCCCATTAGTTTAGGATGAGCTCATGCCTAAGTGGCCGGTGATGTGGAGGATAGGACAGGAGGGCGGTTATGTCTCACAGTTAAAGAAAGGTAAAGATGTTTAAACGTGTTGAAATGTATTTTATGATGTATTTATTGTTTATGATTTAAGGGCACTAGTACACGACACTAAGACGTTTATTTATTTATGCGATGATATATGTATGCATTGTTATCAAACTCTCGAGTCAACTCGTAGACTCTTACGAGTTTACGATTCTAGACCATAGAAACGAGTTGACTCGCATGTAAACTCTCTTTTTAGTAGACTCGGGTAGACTCTGGCAGACTCGTGCAAACTCGGTCAAACTCGCGAGTTTATGAGAGAGTTTACGAGTTTGATATGCCTACACAAAATTACCAAATCGACATCAATTTTAATGCTAAAGTGACTATTATATACTAAAAATCACTATTTTACCCCTATTTATTTAATAAATCTAGGCTTTTGAAACCCTTCATGGCTTTAGTCTCTCACTTTAGTTTCTTCTCAGCGTCACCTGCCACCTCACCTTCGACCTGCCGTAGCCTCACCTCTGTCTCACGGTTCTTTCACTCGTCGCCTCACCTTATCTGTCTCTGGCAACTCCTCAACACTACCTCACCTTCTCTCTTCAAAAAGCCTCAAGAATCACAAGGGGATGTCGTCGCCTCATGCCGCATCGTCGTCGCCTCACCACCGTTGTCTTTGGCTCATCGTCTTTGCCTCACATTCTCTTTTCACGAATCGCCAATTCACAAGTTGTCGTGAGCTTATCTCCTCACAATCACATATTGGTTCTAGCTTAGGTAATGTTCATTCTTAGTTCTCAATCTGTTCTTTCTTCAATCTTAACACCAATATATATAATAATTGTGATTGTTGACTGTAATTTCTGAGTTCTAGTTCTCTTTTGGTAGTTAATTTTGAATTATGTTATGATTCTGTTCATTCTGGTTCTATTCTGATTCATTCGGGTTCTGTGTTAACTTACGTTAATCTGTGTTAATTTAAGTTAATGTATGATTTGGTTTGACTTGAATTGACTATTTGTGTTTATGAGTTATAAATTTGCAAGGTGCTTATGGTACATTTCTTTCAATTCTATGTAATAGTTTTATGTTATCTTTCTTTATATTCTATGTTTAATAATATAATTTTTAAACATATTTTAATAGGTACGTAAACTCGTACGAGTTTACGAGTCGAGTCTACGAGTCGAGTTCACGGAGCTCCCACGAGTTTGCTTAGACTCTCGAGTTTGATTACCTTGTATGTATGAATAAAATGAACCAGACGCACTTAGGTAAGACGTTCCGGGACAAGATTGTTTTGAAACTAATAACTGAAATGAACTCATTCATGCTTCACTTATTTTATAATTAAACCCGGGGCGGCTTCCTCTACTGAGTCACTTTCCAGTGCTCACCCTATGTTTTTCCCACCTTTTAGAGGAGCAGACAGAGCAGGATGTCAGAGCACACGAGGAGCCCAGACAGACTTAGTTTATGATATAGTTCCCTAGATATCAGAGACATGTTTTATTTCCTTATCGGATATTATGATTTTTATGCTTCCGCTACGTTTATTCATTTATTATGTTTTCTGAGATCGGACCTTTGTTAGCCGGAAGCTATTTATCTACTCGTATTTATGGTGGAGTCTCATAGGTCACAGTTTTTGGCTTATGGGGCGAGACCTCGTATTTATTTCATGTTTGCTACTTGATGGGAGTTATTTATATATGATGAGGTATTTTCAGTAGATGTTTGTACCGCTTATATTATCGCTTATCATATGCGCAAAGCCCTTATTTTCTACACCACGAATGTTTACGAAAAATCTAGTCCCGCCTATTTTCCGCGTATTATATTTTAAATATAAAGATAAAACATGATAACAGGAGGTAACCCTTATGAAATAGCCTAAAATAACTTAAGCGTTAAGGGCTATCTAGTAGGGTGTTACAAGGAGTAATACATCTGCCGAGCTACCCTGATCAATCAAAACCTTTCTCATAAGAAAATTACTAGCAAGGATGGAAATAACCATAGGATCATTTAAATTCTCATCTAATCCTTTAAAGTCGGGAGGGTAGAATGATATTACCAGAGTAAAAGGACAGGTGATATAAAGTTTCGTACTTCCTTCTTCCATAGTCATGATGTGTTTGATTGCTCTCTTTCGGGCCGAGCTTGTTTCACCTCTACATGAAAATCCTCCTGATAGGATGCGAAATTCTGAGCATTCTCTGCCCTTATATGTACATCTTGCATTCCTTAAGTATAACGACCCAACTCGGATCGTGACCGGCACATGGGACACCGAGTCCCATGTCAGCCTTAACCTGTAATCTACACGTTAATCCAGCTAAACAACAACAGCCACAACTACAACAACATACATTCATACATAATATCCATACATATAATCTGGTCATACATATCCATAATTAAGTCTAACCACATCAACATAACAATAGTAAGTCTTACATAGACTTATACAACATCCATCCACTATCCTAGTCCGAGGAAATCCTGCCTGTAACATTAGGAGCATACACTAGATATGAAATACATAATGCCTCTACACATGAGGCTCACCAAATCTAAGAACTCGGAGGAACGGATGAACTCGTCCCTTGATTTGCACCTTGATCTGAAAACATATTGTATGAATGGGTGAGTCATACGCTCAGTGAATAAACAAGTTATAAGCAGTGTATGCAGATATATCATGAATCAACAAGCATAAAGATACACCAACACAGCAGATATATAACTCAAACGTGCTTATACAGTCTCTTTATCTTGGTAGCTTTTAATCTATGAACACCTGGAGCGCGGCCCCGACTCATGTTCATAGACAGTATGGATGTCCCGCGAGCTATGCCCCTCCTCAGACACCATACTGTGAAACCCCGCGAGCTATGCCCCTCCTCAGGTTTCCATTTACGACCCCGCGAGCTATGCCCCTCCTCAGGTCGTTTTACCATCTCTTAATTCATTCAAAGTTTTATCTTATTTAGCGCTGTTAATGGCACACATCATTCACAATCACAGTCTAAGTAGCTCATCAATTCATCATCACATCATCAACATCATATCATAAATCCCATGACCTTGTAAACATTCATGTAATAAGTCTGGAGTAGTGGTGAACGAATGGATTGGAGTAATTAACTTTAAAATAAGAAAATATTGAGTTAAAATCTTGAAAATGGAGTTTTTGTACTGATGTAATCGATTACAGACCTCTGTAATCGATTACCTGCTTTAAATTTCGTTCTGAAGAAAATTTTTACGAAAATTGGCTGTCTGTAATCGATTACCAACCCGTGTAATCGATTACAGTATGTTGGTAATCGATTACAGTAATCGATTACCAATTCGCTGTAATCGATTACAGCCTGGGTCAGAGACGAAATTCTGCAGAAAACTTCGCGAAAATCATCCCCATATCCACATTTTCACCACAACTCATCCAAATCAAACACAACCAACATGCAATATAAATTATATATCAACCAATCTTAGTCCCTATCAACTATCATAGCAAGATATTCACAGATTCAATCAAAATCATACATAAACTACAAATAACCCATTACTCACAAATTACTCCAAAGAGCTTCAAGACTCCACCCAGAGCTAGGATGAGTTCCCCGGAGCTTCCCTAGATGGTTGAGACCCTAGAGAACACATCACAAACCTCAATCTCTCAACAAAATCAAAAATCCCAATTAGGAACCCTAACCCCCAAATCCGAAAATATGAGAAAAGAGACATCAATGGAGAAAAAGAAATACTCTACACTTACCCTCAATATACTAGATGAGCAATGCTAACTCGATCTTTGATGATTAATGGGGTTTGGGTTTGGATTGGAGAAGGAAGAAAGGGGTGAGGAAGAAGAAGAAGAGAGAAGAAGAGAGGGATAGAGAAAGTGGCGTGAATGGGGGAGGGAAGAAGGAAAAAGGGAAAGAAAAAGAGAGGGGAGGTGGGGCCCACGTGGTCCTGTCTCCCCGGGTGTACCGTGATCTCTTACTCAAACTAACTCAGACTACTTCAGGTATTACATTAAGTGTCTTAATTATAGTTGTTTGCATTGTTATTGCATGTTTTGTATTTTGGTGGTTGATGTGGAATTTCATTACCTTTTGAGGCTTTGAGTAGACTTTAGTCTTGTTATCTTTTGATGCACGTTTGGGTAGTGCTTTGGTATTTCAGGGACCTAGACTGGAGCTACTTCAAGTCTCGGAAGCAGCGGGAGCATCGGAGCTAAGGAGCGAGCAAACCGGAGAACCGGAGAAGATGCAGCAAAATTCTGCACTTTCTGCAACTGGTCGATAGCGACCAGCATTATGCTTGCTGTGGTCGCTAGCGACCACCTCGGATCAGCACCCCAATTTTTGAGTTTTTGCAACTTAGTCCTTAGTTACTTTTTGCAATTAAGTCTCTTTATGTAATTGATCTGAGACACTTTACAGATCATTCTAGTTTATTTCCAAATTAGGTTAGGGTTTTTAGAGAGAGAAGCTCTACCTTCTCTCTAGTTTTTCCATTTTTGTTCTTGCACTCTCTACTACTTTGTTCTACTATTCTCCAAGTTTTAATTTAATTACATTTTCATTTCCAGCATCATTATTGTTCTCATTTCTCTATTTCAATTGTTCTCTTTAATTATGTGTGAGTAGTTTCTTCTTCTTGGTGTTGGGGGAATGCCAAAATTACATTTTCTCTTGAAACCCACTGTCAAATTGTTTTCTTGCTTCTCACTCTCTTGGGTTTTTGAATGTTATTAAAGTTGGCTTGTGTGGATTCATGCTTGCCGACTTGATTATGCCATGAATGCATTTTAATTTCTTGATTAAGGGATTAAAGTGTGTTTAGGGGTTTTTGGGTTTATGTGTTGATTAATGCATTGGCTCATTAGTTTAGAGAGTGAGAATAATTCTTGATTAAGGATTAGGTTTACATGTGCTTGGAGTGATTATATTAATTTGGTTTTGATCAAAGTCAATTTGGTTTAGTAATTCTTGAGCATATGTAAATTGCATTCTATGTGTTTGATGAAATGCCTATGTGGGTTTAGGATGGGGGAAATGTAATTTTGTGCACAACTCAACACCAAGATTCTTTTTGCATTGTTAATATCTTTTGTTTCATTGCTTGATTTGCCTCTCATACAATCCCAACACTTACATATACTATACATACTTGATCAACAATTTAAAGCCTCTTTGGGAAACGACTTGGGTTGACTAGCTATACTACCGTTAGGTATCGGTTGAGCTAATGCCAGGGATTCTTTGAAAAGCAGTGAAATATGGGGTGTAGGTATTTTCCTTTACCGAAGCCCCACGGTGGGCGCCAATGTTCTTGTCTTGTAATTCTGACCGAGAGCTAAGCCCCTTAGAAGAACTTTAACTCAGATCCAACCTTAGCAAGACAAGGACACAAGAGATAAAAAATGCTCGTTCTGTATCAATATTCGAGTATCTAGTTCAATCTGTCTCAAGCGGAAAGCCTAACTTCCCAGATATAGAGTAGGACGAACCCTTTTCCTCTCTCCTAGTTAGTTCTCTTTAAGATAGGATCCATGCATTACTATTCAGAGATCGGTCTTATCCTAACGTCTCTATCAGGTTCATTCTCCTTGTTGATTGCTTGCCTGGCTTGTAAATGAAGTCGTGATGTTAGGACGGTCATGGTATGGGCCAAATCTGATGAGTTTAATTGATGAGCACAACCCGTTTCGGCCTTTTTCATCGCTCGGTACTTATATGTGTAAGCTCCAGAACCCTTTTGAGAGAAATGTTTATATTTCTCCATGGATTACAAAAGTTTTAATGATAACAAAGTAAGTCATAAGTATTAAAATTTTTCTTAAGTGTTGACTAATATGTGTGCTTGAGTGTCTCAGAAAGCTTTAAATTATTGCATTCCTTGAGCAAGAACAAGACAACAACAAGTAACCTCAAGATCAAATGATAAATCAACACGTTAAAGATCTCATAAAGGGTATCTAAGAAACGCAGAAGGTGAAAGTATGTTTCTGAGGAAAGAGCATTGTCGTCTCATAAAGGTCTCAGAAGACCTTCACGACCAGTGGTTCTCAGAAGGGTCTTCCCTCAGAAGGTTCGCGTCAGAAGTCCGTACATCACTCAGAAAGTGGGACTCAGAAGCAACCAAATGTCTACACTCAATGGATTCGCAACCACTCTCAGAAAGCTCGCTATGACAAGCTGGACATATGGGAACTTGTGCACTATAAACGTCTGAAAAGTTCCTCATTTCGCGCTGATCTTAGCAGGGAGCCGTTCTGAGAAGTGTAACACCCTACTAGATAGCCCTTAACACTTAAGTCATTTTAGGCCATTTCATAAGAGTTACCTCCTGTTATCATGTTTTATCTTTATATTTAAAATATCATACGCGGAAAATAGGCGGGAGTAAAATTTTCGCAATTCTTTACGATACAAAAATAAGGACTTTGCGTAATACGTAATCGATAATATAAAGCGATGTAACAAGTCATCCATTAAATAAACATGGTCATATCATATAATCTCCCATAACGTACCAAAACATAAATAGATATTAGGTGTAATCCCACGAGCCCAGAATCAAGACTCATGAGACTCCACAATAAATACAAGTAAAATAAATAGTTGCCGGCTAACATAGGTCCGGTCTCTGAAAACATAACTAAATAAATATAGCGGAAGCATGAAAACCATTGTATATGAATAAATAAATAAAGCATGTCTCTGATATCTAAGGAACTTCTATATCAAAAACTAAATCTGTGCGGGCTCCTCGTTTGCTCCAACAGCCTGCTCGATCAGATCCTCTAAAAGGTGGGGGAAAACATAGGGTGAGTACATAATGTATCTCAGTAGAGGAAGCCGCCCCGGGTTTAATTACGAAGTAGGTGAAGTATGAATGTGTTCAATTCAGATATAAGTTTAAAAAGAATCTTTTCCCGGAACGTCTTACCTAAGTGCGTCTTGTTCATTTTACTTAATACATATAACATATCATAATTCAAGGTCTCTGTGTAGTGCGCTATGTGCTTCTAAACATCAACAGAACATAACAGAACATATATCAGAACTTTCTTTCAGAGCATCTTATCATTAATTTTTACTTTATATCTGTCAGACATGGCAAAGCCTCCCTCTCATCCTTACTCCTACAATCCGGCCCCTAGGCATGAGCTCATCCTAAAACATACGGGGAAGAGGGGGTACAGTTCACCTTCCTCAAGTGAAGGAGTTGCAGCCGAGGATGTCACCCCTCCTTACAACACTCATCACAAGCTGAAGGCTACAGGGTATTTTAATCTTTCAGAGTATCAAAGAGTTAATAGAGATCTTTCAGAGCACCAAAGTATCTTTCAGAACATCTTTTAACTTTTACCGAGTGACAGAGTTAATTCATTCAGAGCATTTCATCATAATATATATCATTACATAACATATACATCATGTAATCATTCATCATATACATCTCATACAATAATTATATATACATCATAGCATTTAAACATACATACAACTCGTAACATTACATAATGAACATACATGAATCATATATAACATGCATTATCATATAATCATACTTTTATATTATAATAACATATAAACATATATTGCATCTCATCTAATCATATATAAATCATGCATAAATCATATATAACACTTATACAAGTCGTAGAACGCATAAGCGTGCATAAAGGGTCAAAGCAGTTAATTTTCGTAAAAGCTACAGTGCTGTAATCGATTACAGATTCGGTGTAATCGATTACGGTAATCGATTACGGATTTGCTGTAATCGATTACGTAATAGATTACACAGACAACCTTTTTTCTCGCGATTGAAAATTCTCAGCTTGTAATCGATTACGAACGTGAGAACTCAGATTCTAAGATTTCTAAAACACGTTTTTCACAAGCCAATGGCCAAAACTTTAATCTAGAATCATCTCAATTGATAGAAAACAAATATACATGAAAACCCATTGATAAAACATGATTAAAAACACTTTTCAATTGATGAAACCCTTTTTCTTTGAAATTAATTTTGTAAGACATAACCCTTTCATGAACCCTAATGGGAAATGTAAGACCCCAAATTCTAATTATACCTTAATTAAAGGGATTTGATCATAATCACCTTGATCAAGGCATAATTGGAATATGTAACTCATGAGAATGCATTTTGATGTGTGTGCATTGTTTGATATGTGTTATGTGTACTATGTGTTTTAAATATATGAGATGATGATAGATGCATTGGATATGAGTTAAAGTATGACATGATAGACTAAGAGTCTAGGAAGAGAATTTAAGAAACAATCACGAGAGATTTTAGGTATTTATGGATAAGTACAAGTTTACATAGGTGTAAAAATGCTGATTAGGGTATTGGAAATGGTTTAGAGGATGTTAGATGCATTTTGGAGTTTTAGAGCATGAAAACTGCTGCTACTGTCATGTATCAGTAGGTTCTCGCTAGCGGCCAGTTGTAGCTCGCTAGCGGGTAAAGCGGCAGAAGTACGTTGCTAGCGATAGTGACAAGGCGCTAGCAAGTAGTGCAGTGGTATCGGTCGCTAGCGACCAGCATCGTGACAGAACATAATTTCTGTCATTTTGCATTTTACCCCTCACCCTTCATCTTTTTAATATTGCTCAGAGGCCCCTCCGTCCAGAACCACCTTATAACTCTAGAAGAGCCTCCTAGTACTATCAGAACCCTTTCTTCATCCCTAAGAACTCCACAAAAACTCTCTCAAAACTCTCTAAGCTCCAAACCTCACATCCAACCACAAGAACTCATAAAACCAAAGAATAAACTCCATAATCAGATTCCTCTCATCATTTCCTTCCTTTCTAACCGAACATAATTCATCAGAGGCTCTAGGATCATTTTCATCATCATCAAAAGTTAGATAGATTGTTAAGCAAGTAGCTCAAGGGAGATAAAGTTGGTCTTTGGCATTAGAGAGCAAAACTACAAGAAGTAGGGGTTTAGATTTATGTTAAGTTATGTATTAGTGTGTTTTCATGCATAAGGGTCGATTAAATGTCATTATTTTCATGAAAATGGTTGTTGTTCTGAAACTGATATGACTGCAGAGTCGAGACACGAGCTAGCGGCCAGGTTACTGGCGCTAGCGAGTGTAGGGAACCGACTTGGACGCTAGCGGCCACAGAGGACGCGCTAGCGACCAGATCGCAGAACTTTCTGCAGAATTGTGTTTTCTGCTATTTTGGTTTCATGATGATTCTAATCTCACATGTGTTCTTTGAAATAGTACAGTATGATGAATATACGTAAGTATATATCATATACATATTTTGATTAATGAAAGTAAATGGTTTAATTAAAAGAATAATATATGAGGCTAACTGTGTTATGTGATTACATGCATATGATGAAGATTATGACACATGTAATATGATGAGTATATATATATAAGTATATATATCAGAAATATATTTTGATTATGGAAAATGATTGAGTTGATGAAAAGATGACATATGAGGTCATCTATGTTTTTATGATTACATGTATATGACATATGCGGTATGATGAGCATATGATGTATGGTATGCATGCTGATATTTTAAAGAAATTGTGAAAGGTCATGTGAATCAGAAAATGATATTTATGAGTAGCTTTCCTTACAAACGGGATTGGCAAGGGAGGTTGGCACCCTCGGTCCCCAATACCGATTTGTAAGAGGAAGTGAATAAAAACCCTCTTCCCCACAGAGATCTAGTAGAAAACTTGAGAGGTATGAGCTCATAGCCTAGGGGCCAGTTGTATGCGGAGGTAGAAAGAGAGAAGGTAGTGCCATTGATTTAAGAAAGTTATAACACATGACACATATAATCGTATGCATGATGTTGATTGTGCAACTTTTATATGAATAGTTATATTTAAACTTGTGACTGTATGCATAGTGTTGACTATGCAACCGTTGCACGTTAATGAACATATTTTTAAATAACCAATATCAGCACAGTGTTGATTCTTCATTGTTACGTAGCATTCATATAAATGTCAAGACGAATATAGGTAAGACACTCCGGAACTACATTATGTTTATGAAAATATCATTAATATAAATTATGCATGTCTCACTTATTTCATAATAAACCGGAGTGATCCCCCTATTGAGTCCGTGGAGCTCACCTCAATTCCACCACCTTTTGTTTTAGATATAGATTGAGATACAGGTACCCCGCTAGGTGAACGGATCCGGATTTGCAAGAGGATTGAGGCTCGGACATCTAAGGAGTTTAGGACACTAGGGATTTTGATATTTCTGTATATTATGTGATGTTATGTTATGTACTATATGCTACTCAGAAGGATTTATAAGGGAATTATAAGTGATTGTACAAGCTTATGGTTCTCTTAGAAATTCTAACAAAGCTATATTGTAATATATATATTTTGGTTTTACGCCTATATGTTTATTACTTTGTACTTGTAGAATTATATGTATGTATCGGGCCACGGTTGTGCATTATGATATCTTGGTTATATGTAATTCACAAGTTCATGGTTTGGTGTATCAGATTATACCTTGTATCGTACAAGCTGAATATTTTGAAATGCGTTCTCTTACGAAAATCATTGGCCCTATTTTCCGCGTATTCTTATTTTCAAACTTGAACTCTGAAACAAGATGATAATTTCCAGTAATTAACTCGATATGACTTAAGCATAAAGAGGTATGAATCTTATTGATGAATATGAATCCTATTGATGAATTACAATCGGTAGAAGGGTGTATTCTTGTGTGAGGACTACAAATATGTGGTCGTGTTTCATGAACGGGTAAGGTTTGATGTGAGTTTCGTGGTTTGGAATGGTTATGGCTTTGAGTTCTTGAGAGAGAAAGAGCAATGGAGGCACAAGGATTAGAGAGAGTGTTTGGAGTGTTTCTGAAATAGGGATTTAGGATTTCTCATGAATTGGCACGGCTAGGCATGTTATAGAGACGTTGTGGGGCCCATTCGTAACTTAAAACGCCTCAGAAACGTCCCGACTTGTGCTATAAACATCCATACATCATTCATAATCTCATGCATCATCTAAACATCAACTAAAACGCATATATGCACTTAATTCACATAACATATAACAAATACACATATTCATACACATAAATCACATAGCACATGATAAACACACATAAATCATATAACACATATACATACACAGATCACATAACACGTAATGGTTTACTAGAAGAAACTTATCTACCCAAACTTGATTAAATTCTAACCAAGGTCAATTACCCTTAATTTCCCTCGATTAGGACTTAATGAAAATCGGGGTGTTACAAGAAGGACACAACCACATCAGCAAAGTGAAAGCTCTTTTTCGCGGCATTTTAAATGCCTATAAATATGAATTCAATTGCAGAAGTTCGTGACGAAATTCTTGCGCTCAAAAATCTTAATTAAACTCGCAAAAGCTCTACTGAATTGAAATCATCTTTGCGAAAACTTTAACTTTCTCAGAAAGGCAACTTAACTTAAGTTGTTTTTCACTTTGCGAAAAATCTTCTAGTTTTGTATTGGTGTAAATTCTTACATTTGTAAGTTAATCCTAGAAGTCTACTAAGAGAGAAATTAAGTTTGTATCTTAATCTTAGTAGTGATTTTCGAAAGAAAACTCATTCGTAAAAACATTAAGTCCTTCGCTGTTTGAAGGCAGTTTTAAGTCCTCGATTGTTTGAGGCAAAGTTTAAGTCCTTAATTGTTAAGGCAAGTTAAGTCATCTGTGTTGAGGCAAGTGAAAGTCCTTAAGTGTTAAGGCAAGGAAGTCCTCGTGTTGAGGCAAGGAAATCCACTTCGGGTTGTGAAGTGGTGGAAGTCCTTTACGTGGTAAAGGCATTGTTGTTTGAGAAGGCACGATAAAAAGAATATCTAAGGAAACTCTCAACTGAAGGTTGAGGATTGGAGTAGGTTAGTTAAACCCGAACCAGTATAAAAATCTCTTGTGTTTAGCTTTTCTCTCTACTCTTTAATTTACGCAAAACTTTGAGAAAATTACAAACATATTTCTAACTAAGATTTCACTGTGTAAAACTTACAAAGCAAACTTCAGAAAGTGTTTAAGAGAAATTAACTGAAAACAGATTCTTAAAACTCTCAGAAAGTAACTTTCTCATAAAGGTCAAAGTTCTCAGAAACTTAACCTTCTCAGAAAGCTTATTCCGCTGCTAACTTTAAAACCTACGAACGGTGTAAAATAGTTTTCTGAGAAAAGTTTTTAAGAACATAATTTTTTAACAAGCACGATTCAACCCCCCTTCTCGTGCACATATTCACCTTCAATATGGGCCGAGATTTGTGGACCTAGTCCACTACACCTATAATCATACTTATTCTAATCTTTATAGGTATTAATTAAGGTATATCTATTCATAAGGGTATATAATATTGTACGTATATGATTAGGGTAGATTTTTATAGGTATGAACAATCTTATAAGTATGATTAATACTAACCCTACAATCTCGATTTGTATTTGTTAATTAGGGTATGCACAATTAATCAATTAATTAATCAATTAAAAATTGGATATATATACCCTATTATTCTAGATTTTATAAGTAAATCTAGAATTATATATATATATATATATATATATATATATATATAATTAGATATACAATATTTATATATATCCTAATTAACAAATCAACGACTGTGAGTTGTAATTGAACTTTTTAAAAATTATATTAAAATATATTCTCACACACACACACATATATATATATATATATATATCGAAATCAAAATGTATTCTAATATATATATTCTTATCATATATTTTTCAATCAAATTAATTTTAATCAAATAAATTTAAAAACTCATCATACAATTTTGAGATGAATTAAAGTTATGTAAACTAATATATAATTTCTTTTAGATGAATTAAAGTTATGTGACAATTATTACTTTGTTATATATAATTTATTTTAATTCAAATGTTAGTTTTTTAACTAGGTATAAATTCGTATATGAAATGAAAGTTTTTATTTAAATATATAAATTGATTTGAATAACTAATATATAAATTTTTATTTACTACTTCTTAAATATGTATTTCTTTTAATTATAAAAAATCGGTACTTATATAAATATATGATTTCTAGAATAATATTTACAATCACTTTCGTTTAATAACTTTATATTATTTGAACAACAACTGGAGATCAAATTTTAACATATGATGTGTAATCAATAATTACTAATAGAATAGTTTTTCTCACTGTTATAAAGACTATAAGAAGAAAAATAGTGATCTTTGATATGTAATAATGTTAGGCAACGACTCTGGTACGAGTGGTTGATTAGTTTTTGGTACGCGTGATGTATTAGTCAAACACGTGGATGCTCAAGTACGAGGTGTAGATCTCACGTGTTCAGTATGTTTGGCTTGTTTTTATATGTGAGAGTGTGTTAACAATGGTTTAGGTTTAGTTTATCAGGTAAGTGTAAGTAAGTGACAGGCCCACTTGGTTTATATTTTTTTAAAATAAAATAAAAGAAAAATAATTACCTAGTGCTTGTTCTTGTTCAAAAGTCAAAATCCCAAAGTGGAGGCAAGGTGGGAGGGTTTACTATTGAAAGGTATTCAACGGTCATTGCAAACGATCAACAGGGAGTCGTCTGGTGGCACAGTGGTGGTCTGTGATTCTTTGAGAGCATGGAAAGCGTGTGACAACGTTGCGATCTGCTGAGGGTGTACATCGATTCAATCGGGTATGTAAAAAATGGGACGTAAACCAAACAATGGTAGTGGAGTGGTGGATTTGGGTAGGTCCATTTTATAGTGTAATCACATGTATTTTAGGGCTAAAACAGTTGCATTTTAGGGGCATTTTTTGTTGCATTATAATGGAACCGTATTTTATTGCTTTTAGGTTATCTGAGTGTAGACGTAGTGGTTTGTGCTGTGATTGTCGTGTTGTACTAGGAATTTGTGGAAAAGATTTGTGATTCTATGCAGATGGAAGGTGGTAACAGTGGGTATGTTGATTCTAAAGATGGAGATGATGTTGATTCAAGTGACACAGAAGAAAATATAGTGGTGTGTAAGTCTTTTGAATTTTGTACAGATGGAGGAAGCACGAGTTCCTCAAATGATAGGTCAAATTTTAATGCTGACAGTGGTGGATTGGACGAGAAGGAGGATTGTGCGAGTTTATCTGATTTGGACAAGGCAAAGGGTGATATTGAAGGCATTTCGGTGGCACCTACTGCGGCTGATTTTGCGACTCTTGAGTTCAGTACTGCTGAAGAGGCTTACAAAGCATATGTTCGGTATGCAAGAACTGTGGGCTTTGGAGTACGTAAGGGGGAGGCTGGGCGTAATTCAATAGGGCATATAACAAGGAGAACATTTGTATGATACAAAGAAGGGCTACAACACGAAAAGCACTATCGTCGGATTGATAGGAAACAAGTACCTAAACCAGAGACTCGTACTAATTGCATGGCACGACTATTGGTTTACATGACAGTGATACGCAGTCATGGAAGGTGAGCAAATTAGTTGAGGAGCACAACCATGAGTTGCCCTGATAACGTGGTTTTTGCCAATATTTTATGCCCTTAATTTGGATGATTGTATACATTTCTTTGCTCTATTTTAGCCTTTTATTGTATTTAATACAATTTCGAATTAATTTGGGCTTAATAGAAATAAAGGCTAAAGTAACAAGTTTTATGATGTTTTTGCAATTCAAGGATGACCTTTGCACTTGATCTTGGATATTTTGTATTTTTAGCGCAGGTCACAGGTATTATTGGAGCTGTAGACATCAGAAACTGAGCAAGAAGCGGAGCAGTGAAATTCAGAACCAGCATCGAGCGCCCCAGCACCCACAGCGCGCTCCAGCGCACGAGACCCACTTGAATCTATCACGTGCACAGCACTGGCGCCCTAGCGAGCTATACGCGCCCCAGCGCCGCGCCGCAATTCTGTTACAACAGAAACCCTATCTGCAAGGCGAGTTGGGGGCCCAATTGGCTAGGGTTTGGAGGCTGCTCACTCTATTTAAAGGAGGCTAATGCATCAGAAAACGAGACACCTCTCAACACCACCTCTTCACACCTCTATATTCCTACTCTTACTTCAACATATCTTTCATACTTCCAACCCTAGACTTTTATTTTTCTTTTTAGTTAGAGTTTTTCTCTCATTAGGATGTCATCCTTTCCTAGTTTTTGTTCTCTAACTTTCTCCACTCTTCTTCCATTGTTTACTTTCAAAATTATTCGTCAAGTCTTTGGGTTTTGTAAGTTACTTTCATAATTAATTCAGTTATTCGTTCTTCATTTATTTCCTCAATTGCATTTTACTTTCCATTAATCCTTATTTTCTTTACTTTCCTCTTTATTGTTCAAGTTATTTACTTTCTTCATTCCATCTTTGCTTTTAATTCCAATTTATTTTCTCCATGAGTAACTAAGTCTCTTGGTGGTTTATGAGGGTGTGAACATCATTGGGGTAAATTGAGGCTTTGTTCTTAATCTTGCATAAGTTTTCATTATCAAACCTTAACATATAATTTGAGATCTTAAATTGTGTGTTAACCCCTTGTCTTGGCTTACTCGATTGAGTTAGGCTAATTCATTGGCATGTGTTTATGTGTTAATTGATTAATTGATGCATGGCATATCAGGATTTGGTAATGATTAATTAATTGGTTGATTAGTCTCTTTAATTAGATTAATGTGATTGACTTTAACAATTGTTGAAGGTGAAACTAAAGGTGAGATCTCACTGATTAATCTCATTCTAGGCAATTAATCATTAGAATCACAACAAAGGAGTTAGATCTAACTCCGGCGTAATTAATCAACTCATGCATTCTCTTGTAGCCAATGATAAACACCATAATGAATGTTCCACCCCATAAACCACTGTTTTTATTATTCCAATTTTATTCCAAACTATTTTTCGTGCATATAAAAACCCCCCAATTGTGACAACCGTCATACAACTAGTTCTGTGCATTGCTTCCTTAGCCATTCCTTGTGAAAGACGACCCTGGTTTCCACTAAACTATATTAGGGGAACTTGGTTTTATAGATAATTAAATTTATGGGAGTTGCGACACCACCCATCAGACCCCTCAAAAATTTGTGCACTTTATACCCAATCATCAAGGCATCACAGATGCACAAAAGGCTCAAATCGCGATGATGCACAGGTTTGGCATCCAAACTGCACATATAATGGGTTTCATGGCTGGTCAAAGCAGTGGATATAGTTCCGTTGGATTTTCAAGAAAAAACTTGTGTAATTACATTGACCGTGAACGTCGAGCAAAGATTGTAGAGGGAGATGCTGCTGAAGTTGTGAGCTATTTGGAGGGTAAAGCCGATGTGGACGGCATTACGGCTGCTCGGTACACAATAATCGAGGACAACAAGCTAGGAAATTTATTTTGGGCTGATGGACCAAGTAGAGTGGATTATCATTATTTTGGCGACTTCCTTGCATTTTATTCGACATACAAGAAGAACAAATACAAAAAACCTTTGGTGATTTTTTCTGGTGTTAATCATCACAAGCAATCGGTGATATTTGGTTTTGCCCTGCTTGTCGACGAATGTACTGACACCTATAATTGGCTACTTGAACAATTCTTGGATGTGATGGGCAAGAAAGTTCCTAGCTTGGGGATCCTGTCGTGTCAAAGACCAAGGGAGCTCCCAAAATTAAAAAACATGTAGGCCAAAAGCGGGTTTGCTCGAATTGTTCTATGTCCGGGCATAACAAAAGGAGTTTCCCAAATGAAGATAGCCAATCACGGCTGGGCATCAATGAAGAATGCAGCTTTTGGGTGGAATCTGACTTTGTTGATGAAGCGGTTCAGGTATGTAAAATTATGTTTGGGTTGTTTAACTATCCTGTGTAATTGCGAAGTGTATGTTGTGTTGATTGGGTTAATATGGTCTGCATTTTATGTACTTGTAGCGATGTACCGGAAGAAATGGCTGTGAAAATTGTGATAAGAAGTGCAAATCTGAGAGCCAAGTAGGGTCGCTGCTTGTCTACCTGTTGAGTGCCAAACAGATGTTTTTTGGTGGGCAATATATCAATCATTACTGTTCAAGGGGTTCAAGGAAAGGAATTTCTGAAGAGGACAATGGCAGGGTGCAAGGTGAGGCGTCTCATGGTAGGATTCCACTGTTGTGTCCTCCGGAAGATAGAAGAAACAAGGAAGGGATCCCATTAATATTTTGTTTTGTGCATGTCCTGTTACGTTGGTGTTAGCAAGACTTACGAAATTTGCGCAGCTTGCTCATGTATTTTGGTCAATTGATTTATTCACAACGAGCAGCAAATCTTCAGGACCTTTGCAAGGAGTGATGGATGAAGACGTTGAAGTTTGACCAAATGGATCTATGAAGCAACTGCTGATAACGTGGTTTTTACCAATATTTTATGCCCTTAATTTGGATGATTGTATGCAATTCTTTGCTCTATTTTGGCCTTTTATTGTATTTAATACAACTTGGAATTAATCTGAGCTTAATAGAAATAAAGGCTAAAATAAAAAGTTTTATGATGTTTTTACAATTCAAGGATGACCTTTGCACTTGATCTTGGATATTTTGTATTTTTAGTACAACTCACAGGTACAACTGGAGCTGTAAACATCAGGAACTGAGCAAGAAGCGGAGCAGTGGATTTCAGAACAAGCATCGAGCGCTCCAGCGCCCATAGTGCGCTCCAGCGCGCGAGGCCCACTTAAACTCATCACGTGCACAGCGCTAGCGCTCTAGCGAGCTATACGCGTCCCAGCGCCGCGCCGCAACTCTGTTACAGCAGAAACCCTATCTGCACGAGTTAGGCTAATGCATCAGAAACAACACCTCTCAACACCACCACTTTTACATCTTTTCTTTTCCTAGTTAGAGTTATTTTTCTCTCCATTAGGATTTCCGTTTTTCCTAGTTTAGCTCTAGCTCCTTCATTTACATTTCCAACGTTATTCGTCCAACCCTTTTTGGGTTTTGTAAGTTACTCTTTTATCATTAATTCAGTTATTCGTTTTTCCCATCTTTCCAATTTGCATTTAATTTCTTACTTTGCTCTTTATTGTTAATTGCTTTCTTTATTCCAATTTATTTCTTGGCTTTTTAATTCTTGCCATGAGTAACTAAGTTTCTTGGTGGTTTATGAGGGTGTGAACATCATTGGGGTAAATTGAGGCTTTGTTCTTAATCTTGCATAGTTTTCATTATCAACCCTTGGCATATAATTTGAGATCTTAAATTGTGTGTTTAATCCTTTGTCTTGGCTTACTCGATTGAGTAGGTTGATTCATTGGCATATGTTTATGTGTTAGTTGATTAATTGATGCATGGCATATTAGGATTTGGTAATGAGTAATTAATTGGCTGATTAGTCTCTTTAATTAGATTAATGTGATTGGCTTTAATAATTGTTGAAAGTGGAACTAAAGGTGAGATCTCACTAATTAATCTCATTCTAGGCAATTAATCATTAGAATCACAACAAAGGAGTTAGATCTAACTCCGGCGTAATTAATCAACTCATGCATTCTTTTGCAGCCAATGATAACACCCTAATGAATGTTCCACCCCCATAAACCGCTGTTTTTATTATTCTTATTTTATCCCAAATTAATTCCCTTGCATACAAAAACCCCCCAATTGTGACAAACCGTCATACAACTAGTCTTGTGCATTACTCTCTTAGCCATTCCTTGTGAGAGACGACCATGGTTTCCACTAAACTATATTAGGGGAACTTGGTTTTAAAAATAATTAAATTTATGGTTGACACGACAACAGCCATCAAATTTTTGGCACTGTTGCCGGGGAATGGCGATGAAAGTAATCACTAGTTGTGTGATTTGTGCATAGTGTACATAACCGTTTTCTTTTGTTTTTCTTTGTTTCTTTAAAAAAAAAAACAAAAAAAAAAGAAAAACAAAAACAAAAACAAAAAGATTTTATTTATGTTTGCATTGCATTACATAGCATACTGCATATTTCATCTGTACACTGCATTGCATTTAGCATTTAGCATTTGCATCCATAGAACTTGCTGTTCGCAAAACAGCAAAGTTCTGCGGCGATACGAGCGCCCGAGCGCCCACTCAGCGCCCAGCGCACCTTTAGAGCGCGCCCTAGCGCCCTTGGACCGCCCAAGCGGCCGTTCGTCGTCCTGCAGCATGTTTTTATCTTTTCTTCTCTTATTTTCCTTCTTTTTCTAGACTGACATGAACACTAACCCCAATTTTAGTCTCCAAGATTTTAGTTTCCATAGTTTTGCAGGTTATCAACCAAGCAGTGAGATACAAGTGCCACCATTACCCTCAAACCTTCACCAAACACCATACCCTCAACCATACTATGAACCATACCTATCCTTTGACCCCTACTACCAGCCATATAATGACCCACCACCACCCTCCTACATTGAACCGTTTCCATACACCTACCATGAGTCTTATCCTTACCCATACCCAACCGAATACCTTGATCAACCAACCATTGAACCATTCTACCAACCACAACCTTCTCCGCCTCTTGCACCATCTACTCCTTGCGATGATACTGAAAGCTCCATGATGAGACAAATCTTTGAAGTGCTCATGACAAACCGGCAAGCACTTTTGCGCATGGAAGAGGACCTCCAACAATTGAGAACTCAGGCCACCTCATCACCACCACCACCTTCTCCATTACCAACTTCTTTACCACCACCAGCTTCACCTCCACGTTCACCATCACAAGAAGAACCGGAGTTCCCTATTGTTGAAGATAATTATGCTTTAGACCAATTGGATTGGGAAACATTGAAGGCCATGGTGGAAGAATTATCTGGGGAAGTCGAGGAAGACTCCGATGTGGAGATAGTCTATGAGGACCCTCCACCCTTACTCAGTACCATGCTGGACACCGTGTGTGCGGAGGAAAGTTCTTTGAGTGTTGGAGTCGCTGTAGAGATTCCCTCACTAGGAAGAATTAACAAGGCATGCAAGGAGGAAGTCATGGATTCCACCACCTCATCCCCTGTTGTTTCAAGGCAACCATTGGGACCCTTCCCATTTGCTCTTGGGCCTCATGAGTATGCTTGTCTCGAGACTGATGCTCAACTCCTTACCCTTTGTGGGGTGTCGGTATCTTCTCAAGCCCAAAATTCTTGGAAACTAACTAATTTCAATTCTGTTTTCTCTAACCCATCTTGTGAGGACTTTCATCCCTCCTCACTTGATTTTGTTGGTTTTAGGGATGCTTTTTGTAGGAGCGGGTGTTGTGCTCCAAGGGGCAATCTAAAGACCAAAACTCAGAGGTCTCCGAATAGGAAAAGAATTACTCTCCTTGGAGTGGTTCACTCCTTATGGGATCTAGGTGGAGGTATGGAAAAGTATACCATGGTCGAAGGTCCTAGATCAATTCAAGCATAAGCCGCCCTGAAAGTGGCTGACCAAACGTCCAACTTAAGGACATTAAAGCAAAGTGCTTTGTGGGAGACAACCCACCCAATTTTAATTTTGTAGCCTTTCATTTTGCTTTTTATATTTTATAGTTATAATTAATCACTTTATGTTTTTTAGATTCAACTTTGCATTAGGGAGTCTCATGCACTGAGTACATGACAGCAACTAGCCAATTCTGCAACAGCACTGCCGCCCTAGCGCATACAACGCACCCCAGCGCGCCTGTCACGCCCTAGCGCACCTGTCCGAGACGCTGTCAGTTCTGCCACTGATGGTTTTCTCTCTATACCCTTCTCTCTATTCTTTTATTGTTTGTCACTGAGGCCAGTGCCTTATTCAAGTGTGGGGAGGGTGTAGAAATTGCTTTTGTGTATATCTTGCATGTATAGTTATTTTCCTTTATTTTGTGTTTGGTAAGATGATTGGCTAGTTGTCTTTATAGCACCCTTTGGTCTGAAATTGCTTCTACCCGTGATTTTAATTCATAAATTGTTGGCATATTATTCTTATATGAGTTTGAATTGTTTTTGTTATCCCTGATGGTTGTTTGGATTACCTGTGAGAATTGAGCCTTACTGTGATTTAATACATCAACTGATCACTTTCTTTCTGTGGGCACACACACACTTGTATTTGTTATTCCTGAATTTGCTTGATTCTTGTTTTGCATTTTATACATGTTGCATGTGATTGAGGCATAATTTTATTTTTACATTTAAAAGCCACTTAGCCAAATAGCTAACCCATACACAATTCCCATTGTTTGTAGCCAATTTGAGCCTTTATCCTTTTTTTGTTACTTAGCTCATTACAAGCCAAAGACAGAAAAACAATGAAAAATCCCTTCTGAGAAACTAGGAGGACATGGTTTGATTGTTGGGCAAAGGTCTTAAGTGTGGAGAAATTGGGTTAAATTGAGCACTGGTATGTATTGTAAAGTATGAGAATGTATTTGTAAGGGTAGCTTTTGCACATAAGTGGTCTTTAGTTATTTTCTTTTCCACCTCATTTCATCTACCAAAAGAATTGAGATGAGGTAATAAAAAAAATCAAAAAATACAGAAAAAATAAAAAAAATGTGAATTCTGCAAATAAAGGTTGTTAGGTTCTTGGGAATTAATGTGAAAATATTTGGGAACCTTGGGAATGTTAATTTTAAGAATTTATGGGTTATTGATCTTGGGTATTTCTATTCTCTCCATCTCTTCTCTCTCCATCTTTTCTGTAGTGATAGAAGTCATCTAGGATTGATCAAACCATGAAGTCTTAGTTTTTTGGAATTAAATCCACTTCCCATATATGCCACACCTGTCCCAAGCCCCGTTACAACCCTGAAAAGACCTCTTGATGCACCATGTTTGTAGAATTTCAATGTTAGGAGTATAGCAAATTTATGGAATGTGAATACTTGTGTGAATTATTCAATTGAGTGCTTAGCCAAAACACTGAGTGATTGAGAGAGAAACACACTGGTGAGGGCCAATCAACCAACTCTGCATAACATCAACTGATTCTCCTAACTCATGTATTTCTCTTAATGCCAACTGATACCATGTTAAGGGTATTGTATAAATCTGACCAAGGTGTACTGTTTTGAATAACTTCCCATCATCTGTAGATTTTATTTTTCTTTTAGGACGTAGGTGTTAGATGTGTTAGCCAATGCTTTGTTTTGAGAGATGCTTGGAATCATTGCTTTTGCATGAGGACATGCAATTGTTCAAGTGTGGGGATATTTGATAACGTGGTTTTTACCAATATTTTATGCCCTTAATTTGGATGATTGTATGCAATTTTTTGCTCTATTTTGGCCTTTAATTGTATTTAATACAACTTGGAATTAATCTGAGCTTAATAGAAATAAAGGCTAAAATAACAAGTTTTATGATATTTTTACAATTCAAGGATGACCTTTGCACTTAATCTTGGATATTTTGTATTTTTAGTACAGGTCACAGGTATTACTGGAGCTGTAAACATCAGGAACTGAGCAAGAAGCGGAGCAGTGGATTTTAGAACAAGCATCGAGCGCTCCAGCGCCCATAGTGCGCTCCAGCGCGCGAGTCCCACTTAAACTCATCATGTGCACAGCGCTGGCGCTCTAGCGAGCTATACGCGCCCCAGTGCCGCGCCGCAACTCTGTCACAGCAGAAACCCTATCTGCACGAGTTGGGGGCCCAAATTGATTAGGGTTCGGAGGCTGCTCATCTTATTTAAAGGAGGCTAATGCATCAGAAACAACACCTCTCAACACCACCACTTTTACATCTTTTCTTTTCCTAGTTAGAGTTATTTTTCTCTCCATTAGGATTTCCGTTTTTCCTAGTTTAGCTCTAGCTCCTTCATTTACATTTCCAACGTTATTCGTCCAACCCTTTTTGGGTTTTGTAAGTTACTCTTTTATCATTAATTCAGTTATTCGTTTTTCCCATCTTTCCAATTTGCATTTAATTTCTTACTTTGCTCTTTATTGTTAATTGCTTTCTTTATTCCAATTTATTTCTTGGCTTTTTAATTCTTGCCATGAGTAACTAAGTTTCTTGGTGGTTTATGAGGGTGTGAACATCATTGGGGTAAATTGAGGCTTTGTTCTTAATCTTGCATAGTTTTCATTATCAACCCTTGGCATATAATTTGAGATCTTAAATTGTGTGTTTAATCCTTTGTCTTGGCTTACTCGATTGAGTAGGCTGATTCATTGGCATATGTTTATGTGTTAGTTGATTAATTGATGCATGGCATATTAGGATTTGGTAATGAGTAATTAATTGGCTGATTAGTCTCTTTAATTAGATTAATGTGATTGGCTTTAATAATTGTTGAAAGTGGAACTAAAGGTGAGATCTCACTAATGAATCCCATTCTAGGCAATTAATCATTAGAATCACAACAAAGGAGTTAGATCTAACTCTGGCGTAATTAATCAACTCATGCATTCTTTTGCAACCAATGATAACACCCTAATGAATGTTCCACCCCCATAAACCGCTGTTTTTATTATTCTTATTTTATCCCAATTTAATTCCCTTGCATACAAAAACCCCCCAATTGTGACAAACCGTCATACAACTAGTCTTGTGCATTACTCTCTTAGCCATTCCTTGTGAGAGACGACCCTGGTTTCCACTAAACTATATTAAGGGAACTTGGTTTTAAAAATAATTAAATTTATGGTTGACACGACAACAGCCATCAACTGCCTATAAATACATGTGCACTCCTGCACATGGCATGGTGTGACGTAGTAATTTAGATTATTGTACGAACCTTTATTTTGTCACAACGCATTTGTACTTAGACATAGCATGAAAACGTATTGCATGCGAAGAAAATGGACAGGCACATAGTGGTTTGTAGTATTTGTTACCGTGATTGAAATAGTAAAGCGACCTCGACCAATGAAGTTCAGGAAATTTTGGTTCCATATGTATTGGTTAGAGTTACGATTATGTATAATTCTTGTGTTTGTGTGTTGAGTTAGTCATTTGCATCAAAAAATTTTATGCAATTAACAAAGTTTCCACCCTCGTACTACATGAATGTCTAGTGCGATAAAGTTAAGGAGGTGGCAATATTGTTGAATCCAACACCCAAAAGCTTCATATTATACACATAGGGACGAGTAAAAAACAAAATACATATCAAAGAATACATCTATTGGTCTTTGTTCATTAGCCCCGCCATGTGGTCATTCCTCGCAAAAAGTCCCTGTCAAAAAATGAGCCTGTGTTGATCCGCTTATACAGCTTCAATTAATTGATTGATGCATTGAGTGGAATCTCTCTTCATCCTCCAGAAGTCTTTGGCAGCCTCAATTATTGTTTTTCTTATGGGGTTGTATTTTTTCATTACTAAGTCAACCACAAGCCGCATCCGTGTCTCGTTACCAACGCGCTGAGCATTTGGTCGGCCGACCATTGTAACACAACTTATGGTTAGGCGGGAAACAAAAAAAATATTATTTTAGTACTGGTTAAAGATCATGCAAATAACTACAATATTTGTTACCTCAATTGTGTATTGTTTCCAAAGCTTTGATCCCATCATCCATTGCGCTACCCAAACTCCGCAATCATTACTATTTCATATACATTTCAACAGTAAATGGTATTAGCAATAATATTCCTAACATGTTGTATGGTTGGGGTTACAAGGACATGCACTCACGAATTAGGTGCTTGTTGCGCAACTTCTGGCTCCACAAGAGAAAAGTTGGATATTTGCATCCTTCTATTCGGAGGAAGTACATACCAAGAGTTGTCTGAAATTAACTTCTTCAATATAATAGTCTGCATTGAGTGCATGGTTCAACATTCTCCCCATGTAGCCACAAAAAATAGGCAATGACTTTGTATTGATGCATATTGACAGTCAATATTGCAGATTGAATTGTACTTGCACATTACATTGTTACTTTCCACATGCTTTATTGCAAGGACATGTTCCCAACGATTAACTGGTGAACGAAGTGAGTCAAGGTAGATCAATTGTCATTTTTCTTTGTCAATCACAAGTAAGAACCAATGGTGATCAAGGCATATTGGAACGTGGATCTGATAATATAAATTGTAAAAAATTTGTCAGCTAAAACAAGGCAATATTGTTGTGGATATAATTAACTGACAAGCCATGGTGGGGGTATTCAAAGGTTACCTGCGTCATTGCATCCACTCTTCCCATGTAATGAACCCTAAATCATTCCTTTGTTTCATCTTATAAAGGAATATTTCCAAGTGCATATTGCTAATGATATTAACATTTCATTAGTACGTAGCTTTAACATGTTCAACAATGTTAAAATTTATTTAGACGTTTATAAAAGAGAGTATCAGAATTGTACTTACAGAGAACGTTGGCGGTAAGAACCATGTTGTCCTGGTTGAATTATAAGTTAACATCAACGCTAACATCGTTATCACCTTCAAAAATACAAATTAGGTGTTCAAATTTTGGCCTCATTTAATTTTAATTTACATCATGTTTAACATATTAGTTTTAGGTGACTAACATCATCTACAACCTCTTGGCCAAGAACTAGCGTCATAAAAGTTTGGTGATCTCCCCTAGTATGGTCATCAATAATTAGTGTCTCCCTACAAATGTAGTCATTTCGTTTCAACACAATATCAAGTTATAGAAACAAAAAAATTGAAGGACCACATTAGAATGGATTTATTACGCGGTGTCCTGTTCAGTGATAAAGATGTAGGCAGCAACAGCTACGCAATCTCCTTGAAGGTTCATTCCAGCGAATGGGTAGAAAGCAACGGATATCCACTAAATGATTGGGCCATAATGAATTGGTAAAGATATGGCGAAAATTCTTTAACAATTATTGTGTTAATGCCTTCAAGAGATGGTGCTAAATTTTATGTGATCGGGCTTACTTTGGGAATCATAAGAGCGTGCATGGCTTGATTTCGTCAAGCTAAGGATGAGGTAAACCCCTGTGGCTCTTCACAATTGATAAAGAAAGGCTTCTGCATGTCATCAAGTCAAATAATAGGCAATATTTGTGTGTGCGTTATAGTGTCAGTGAAGTCAAAATGCCGCACATTAAAATTGTCATCAAATTACAGGTTATGCTTCTGTAGCCACATACCTTAAGCTTGGTTGTATTTGACTTAGTAGGTTCCTATCCTGAATTCCTTCGTTTAGAAGGTGTTTCGGGCTTTGAAGAGTGAATTGTTTGTTCTTCTAGTGTGTAATCAGGGTCCCCTTTTGGCGAAAGTTGCATCTCACCTGTGCAGTCTAGTCGTTTGTTGGAAAATTTTGGTTTGGTTGTCTCAGTTTTTAAGGCGTCTCTCCTACATGTGCAGAAATGGCATGATTGGAGGCTTTCTTTTTTCTGTGATTCCATCAATATCTTCAATGTGTCTCCCTCTTCTATAGCTGCCTTATTCATAAGCTTCACAAGTTGCTCCAAAATTTCCACCCGTGCAAGCAAACTTTCATACTCATACAACATTAAAAATGCTTATAACAGGGCCCCTAATGAGGAAGTCAACCTATCCCAGTACAATATTATAATTTTGTCACATACTCTGTTACGGTCAACACATGCATGGTGTAGATTGTCGTCTTTTGTGATTGGGGTCGGTCCACTACCAATTACCTCATCCCCATTCAACACAGAAGCATCGAAATATCAGTAGTGGAAACATAGGTGTCCAGCTTATGGAATTGTTTGATATTACCACACATTTATTCACTCACAGGCCCTCAATGAACCCATTACCACCAATTGTTAGGTCGTATGGCAATGTTTTTGCATGTTACAGCCCAGTTCAGCTTTCATTAAGCCGCCAGTTCATATAGGGCTAACAAGGAATCAAGAATCCTGTAATGTCATAGCAGTGCGATTCAATGTTTTGGGCCTATTATTTTTTGTGATGTCATACCCACTTTGTTCTTGTTGCCTTAGAAACAGGCATGAGTTTTTGTTGGTGAAAGCATACCAGACATGCAACTTGTCCTTTCATCAACCCAACAAAAAAGAAAAAACAAACAAGCTAACACCAACACAACCGGTGACACGTAATGGGCACAGGCAAACAAGACGAAACTATTAACCTGAACAATGGCATGCGACTCCTGTTCTCGATATGCGTTATTGAATAAGCGGACTGCGATTGAGCTTAAACATTATCTTCTCCAGTTGTGTTTGGTACAATCAAGTCTACCCCATTTATCCAGTTGTCCATTTTGCTAACTGTAGATCCACGTGATTCAATTACACTACACTATTGAATCGTCGGCATTGGTAATTTAAAACCCTAAAAGTTAAGACGAAAGCGTGTGTCAACAATGGATGCGAAAAATATTTGGATGCTTTCTAATACAATGAAAAAAATAAATAATAATTGTACATCTTTACCTGTGATACCTACAGGCATGCCATGTGCGAACAACACATGTGACAACCAAAGAAGAACATATCACAACAATTGACCATACAGTGAAACATATTCCACTGCGACTCAAAGAAGAATATATTCCACTACGACTTAAAGAAGAATATATTCCACAGCTAGAAAGTCATATCGATAGGACTAGTCAATAGGGAGTGAAGACATTCGCACCATCACTCTTGAGTTTTTGCTTCGATTTAGTTAATGAGATGTCAAGACTGTTACCTTTACCAACCCATGGTGAGTGAAATCCTATTGGCAATTGCTTATCCCGCCCGAGGCCTTTGCGCGCCAAATCGTGAAAATATTGACAACCAACTATAGGACATGTGACAAATTTCTATGGCAATCGAAACTAAATCTTCAACTTTAGTACCTTCCTTCTTGCTTTCTTAGATTGATGTGATAGGTCATTGTGTGATGTATTGGGAATCACATAGCAAAAAACGTTACAACTAGTTCGCCATATCAAATTGGACTCGTTCGACTCGAACTAAATTGGACGAACCAAGACTTATAATGCAACCTCGACATTTTTTAACAAACAAAAAATATTACGATTCATCTTTGTTTGATTAAAACTCCTATTTAATTAAAAAAATTAGTTCAATTTTATGTAACTGTAATAATTTACAAATATAAAAGGATTTTGATTCGGTTCCTAGGAAAATATAGGGTACCGATACCCAATATATGTATGTGTATGGTTTATAGATAAAATTAATTTAAAGAGATGATGATTTATATAACTAGTAGCCTATTAAGTAAGTAATCTTAAAAAATTAATTTAATTTATATTGATGTTCTCTAACTTTATCAATTTATGAAAAAAAAAACTCAATCCATAACATGTCGCTAGAGAGAGCACATTATGCAAGAGAGAGATGAAGAAAATGTGTGATTGGGAATGAGACGCGTCTAGGAAGACTGCGACCGCGACCATTGTGCTCTATTGGTACCAAATTATATTTACTTTAATATATATTAATAGGTTAAACATAGTATTGGGTCCCGGTACCCAACAAAAAAATTGGGTACCGAATAAATCCCCAATATAAAAATGTAAAATTTTATCTTACTTATGTTAAATATAACAAATTTAAAAATCTATTTAAATATATCACAATTAAAAATTTATTTATCATTTTAAATTATTAAATATAGTTTTATTGAAAGACATGTGGGCATAAATCATACGCAGGTAAGGGCCTCATGACCCTCACCTTGCGAGGTAAAAAAAAAAAAAAAACTATAACACGATTCTTGGCTTACAGAGGGTCATGTTTATTACCCCTTATTAAAGTCTCGCTATATTTTAACATCCAGCACCTTAATAGTCATGCCTTCGCATTTTAGATAATGTTCATTTTATAATTTCAATGGTTTTCTTTTAGTTTTTAATTAGTTTTTGGTTAAATTAGATTGTTTTACTTAATTTAGGCTTGAGTTTCTCTTCACAATTATTTGTGGTGCTATTTGTAAGGTTTTTCTCCACTTTGTGTTTCTTTTTGCAGCAAAACTGGAGTCCATGATCGATCTATGGACGGTAGTGCCCAACTCCCAATTTAAAGCTATGCGTTCAAAAGTTCAAAGCTCAGGTCCTTATGTTAAATATTGGCACCCTCCATGAAGCCAAATTTCCAAATGTTGGTGTCCAGTTCCTTGATGTTCGAAACTGGGATCCATGATGCACCATGTCAAGTTTTTTGTTTTTTTTTAGTTATTTTGTTTCTTTTAACTTCATTACGGTCTGAGTTGTTTTAGTATAAATAACTATTGTTAGACTTAATTAGGAACATTTTCACACTTTTACACAATTATACATTGACAGAAAGAACTCTTGTAGGCTAGGATTTCTAGAGTGGAAGATTGCAGGAATCCATTTTTCATCCCTACCGGATCTATGTTTGTAATTTGTATCTCTTTTACTTTGGTTATTGTAATGGTTGCCATGACTAATTAAATTCTTTGTTAGGGTTAAGCGTGTATTTAATTTTCATGGATTGGGATACATTTTCATGAACCATTCCATGATTGGTTAATGAGTTTAACAATTTACCTTGTAAGACATTCAATGTTCATGATTTTGGAAATTCTCTACAACTTTTATCTACGGTTTATGTATTCAATTTGGAAAAATTTATGTATCGACTAGCTCTACATTAAATTCCATGAATGTTAAATGTCTAGGAATAGAATTGGGTGTTTATGTGAAAATATCCTCTAGTAATTGCTCTTAATATCCACTAGAAAATAATATAATCAAGGGATTGACGAGTTGTGAGCCTAGGACAAATATTTAATTGTCATATCATTTGTTTATAAACTAGGTTTGCATGATTCAAACGTGAATAATTGTCATGAATAATTCTAGAAATTTAGAGAACCCTGAAATCCTCAAGCGTTCGCTATTCAAATTCTTTTAATTGCTTCTAATTTTTATCATTTGTTATTTTTATGTTTTCATTCTATCAAATTAATCGCTCGTCTAATTAGAGAATTAATTGTTGAACAATTGCTCAATCTTTTAATCTCCGTGGAAACGATACCCACTTACCATGAATTTATTACTTGTACGACTATACGTTAGCAAATACCATCCCTATAACTTATTTCATTGCAATGGGCCATAGTCCTAATAACATTACAGTTATGTACATACCGTACATGTACTGCAATTATTTTTATTGAAATATGTAACCATATGTGAAAGTGTATGTGTGCACGAGAAGGGGGGGTTGAATCGTGCAAGTTTTAAAATTGCTTTTTAAAAGTTTTACTTAGAAAGCTGTTTTTTACTCAGAAGGTATGATTAAGAGTTTGCAGCGGAAAATGCTTTCTGAGAAGATTAAGTTTCTGAGAACTTAGTCTTTCTGAGAAAGTTCCTTTCTGAGAGATTTTAAGAAAACGATTTAAGGTTTGAGTTTCTTAAAGGCTTTCTGATTTTGATCAATAAGGTTTTCACGAGACCTCTTAATTAAAGTTGTGATAGTGTTTTTCTCAAAGATTTTGACACGTAATGAGTTAGGGAGAAAAGCTTAACACAAGAGATTTTATACTGGTTCGGTTATAACCAACCTACTCCAGTCCTCAACCTTCAGTTGAGAGTTCTTAGATATTCTTCTTAATGTGCCTTCCCAGGCAACACTGCCTTTACCAAGTAAAGGACTTCCACCACTTCACAGCCCGAAGTGGATTTCCTTGCCTCACACTAGAGGACTTCCTTCCCTTAGACAATTAAGGACTTCCTTGCCTTAAACAATTAAGGACTTTGTACTTTGCCTCAAACTCTAGAGGACTTAAAACTGCCTTCACACAAAGAAGGACTTAGCGTTTTTCGAAGGTTTGTTTGATCGAAAACAACTACCAAGTCTAAGTTACAAACCTAGTTTTACACTTAGTAGACTTCTAGAATTAACTTACAAATGTAAGAATTTACACCAATTCAGAACTAGAAGATTTTGCAAAGTTAGAAGAACAATTTCGTAAAAATTGTCTTTCTGAGAAAGTTCTAAGTTTTCGCAAATGATTTTCAATTCAACAGAGTTTTTGCACGTTTAATCAAGATTTTTAGCACAAGAGTTTCGTCACATTGCTCTGGAATTGAACTCATATATATATGCATCAAAGAGCCGCGAAATTAGAAGCTTTTTCTTTGCTTATGTGGCTGTGTCCTTTTCAGAACGGCTCCCTGCTACAGTCAGCGCAAAATGAGGAACTTTTCAGAACTGCACAGTGCGCGTGTTCCCACTTCCTTGGCTAGTTGTAGCGAGCTTTCTGAGTCTGTTTGCACTTCCTTGAGTCCAGACACTTGGTTGCTTCTGAGTCCAACCTTCTAAGAGTTGTACGGACTTCTGAGGCTAACCTTCTGAGGGAAGACCCTTCTGAGAACTACTAGTCGCGAGGTCTTCTGAGACCCTTCTGAGGCGACAGTGTTCTTTCCTCAGAAACTTGTTTTCACCTTCTGCGCTTCTGAGATATCCTTTCTAATATCTTCGGCGCTATGATTTTATCAATTGATCTCGAGGTTACTTGATGTTTTGTCTTGGTCTTTGCTCATGGCATTGCAATAATTTATAGCTTTCTGAGACACTTAGCGCACATATTAGCAAAACCTTAAGTAAAATTTTATACTTATGGCTTACCTTGTTATCATTAAAACTTTCATAACTCTAAGAGAATTATGCTTAATTCTCTCAGAAGGGTTCTGGAGCTTACAATCTCCCCCTTTTTGATGATAACAACTTAAGTCTTAAGATAATAATTTTGCTTAAGTTCAGAAGTGTTTCTGAGTAAGTTCATGACTTATTCAGAATTCACTTTTGCTTTCTTAGAAACTAATTTAGCTTTCTGAGAGAAAGCTTCGTTATTTTCTTAGAAGGCTGAGATAATCAACAGTTCAAGTATGCAATGTATGATTACTGTTTGAGATTATCAATTACATAGCATGTATTTCATGATAATGTATGTATGAGATTCAGAAATATCAAGCTAAGTAAATCAAGAGATGCAAAAAAAAAATATATATATATAATTAAAGATAAGCATAAAATAGGTAAAACATGAGATGCCAAAGAAATGATTTTTCATTTATGGTTTTGTAAAGATACAAAAGATTTGGCTCCCCCTAAATTGTTGCTCCCCCTAAGTTCTAGCCTAGTGTTTACAATAGCCAATGTACAAAAATTTTATCATTTATCTACTCCCCCTTTGTTACATCAAAAAGGGTGGCTAAGATATAAACACCATCATTGACTTAGAACTACTGCCTTCTGGCAATGTAGCGTAGCAGCTGGCATATCTCCATGAGAATCTCGCTCTGAGTCGCATTCTGAGCGCATTCTGGAGGGAGGTCAGAGGCAGTGGAAGGCTGTTGAGAAGATGAGGGTTGAGATGAAGGAGGACGAGAGACTTCAGCCTCAAGTACTTCATCGATTATATCCCTTGTTTGATATTCAGGAGGTTCTTCTTCTTGGACAGCTTTACCTTCAATAGCAGCAAGTTCAATGGAAGGCTGCCTTTGAGTTTCCTCAGAAACTAGAGCAAGATCTAGATCAGAGGGTTGCCTAGCTGATGGTTGCTCCATAGCACCAGAAGTCTGAGCATCGTCGGAGAGGTTGAAGGTTGATATCTGGCTATGCATGGCGTCAATGCACTTCAACTTCTCAGTTCGACCAAAGAAAGGCCGAAATTGCACAGAGGGTGGGGTGACTACCATCCTTCCCAGCTGAAAGCCGGAACCAATCATTGAGTCCGTTATCGAGAAAGTGGGACCTTGTTGATCAAAGGATGTAGGAGGAACCTCTGTTATATCTTGAGGAGGAACCTCTGGTTCCTTCTGAGAGTCCTTCTCAGATTGAGTTCCTTCTAGGGAGCTGTGGACAACAAATGCCTCAACTGCTGCAACTCCGGCAGCCATGGCAGCGTCAGCGCCCACCTCTGAGCTGAGCCCAGTGCTGGTGGTCCCTGGCACTACGGCATGTGTTGAGACATGAGTTTCCTCATGTTCCAAAGGGATCTCAGTAGAGAGGAGACCAACCTCAGAATTTGGTTCAATTAAGGCTTCCTCATGCTGTAGTTGTTGTTGTGGTTGCATCGGAGCGGCTTCTAGAGTCTCAGAAGGTTGATCCAGTGCCTTCTGGACGTCAAGCATCGTCTGAGCCAATGACTCAGCATTCACAGTGGCAACTTCAGTTGTGGTTGCCTCAGAAAGTTCCACCATAGAAACCTCAGATGGCTTCTTCTGGGGCTCTTTCTTGGAGCTTCCAGCATCTGGAGTGCGATGCTCAATGCGAAAACTTGCCGCATCTTCTTCCTCGGAAGAGGAATCAGCAACATTTCCTCCATGCCCCTGAATGTCTTCTCTGGTGGGGGAAACATTCCCAGATGGGGAGGAGTGATGAGAAGCTTCTGCTTCTTCTTCAACAGCTGCAGTAGTAGCAGCAGCGGTGGCGGCAGCAGTAGCAGTAACTGCTACAATTTCTTTACCCGTCGTCTTTGGCGGGCTCTGTTTCTTGGTGGTTTTTATCCCCACTCCTTTGTGAGTTTTTCCCTGATATTTCAAGGAATGTAGGAGTGTAGTTTTAAATTTGGTGGGTTTAAAACCAGCAATAGAATCAGAAATAGAAATTGAAGTAGAAGAAGAGTGAAGAAATGAAGGTGGAGTTTTAGAGTTAGCTTTTACCAAACGACCACGTTTCTTTTTCCCTTCTGGTGGCACGTCTGGGACTTGGAGAATGGGAGGTGCTTTCCTTTTTCTGGTCATGGGTTGCTCAGATGTTGTTTCTTCTGAGTCTTCAGCAGCCTCAACAACCGGAGGTTCCTTCTGAGGAGTCTTCTGAGCTCCCTCAGAAGCCATACTCCTTGTCACCCTTGTTGGAGAAGGATGAGTCATCTTTTGCTTCTTCTTCTTCTTTTCTGAAGGATCGGAAACCTTTTCCTTTCCTTTTTCAGCCTTAGAGGGCTGGATGGGACCAGCAGCTCCCTTAGAAGGCTTTGCTTCCTCCTTCTTCTTAGGTGCCCCCGTATCTGGTACCTTCTTCTTCTTGATGTTGTTGAAGGTGACCATGGAGAACTTACTGTGGTTGAAGACGTATTCATAGTCTTCAAGTGGGAAGGAGAAATGGTCGAGGATTCTGGTCAGAAGGCTTCCGTAAGGTAGACTTGTGAGAGCCCGCTTCAGATGAGCCTGGTGCATCATGTAGTTGAGCACCATCCTCCCAAAATCTACTCTTTCCTTCTTCAGCAGGTGGTATAGCAGGCAGGCATCCATGGTGGTAACGTTCCCCATGTCTCCAATCCGAGGGAGAAGGGTGTGTTGTACAACGGAGAAGATGATTCTCGCCTCTTGCGTGAGATGAGGCACCTTTACCCCCTTGAGTGGTAGGCTGTTGCTACCAGTCAGAAGTGTCACGACTTCTTCTTCTGAGTCATCTACCTCCTTGACCCATTCTGGGTCGTCGGCGATGACAGCACCACCATTCAGGGTCTTGAAGACTTTGTTGATGTCAGAGGAGGAGAAGCGGATCTGTTGGTCACCAATCTTGCTCCTGACCCCTTTGTTGGTGAACCTTTCTATTTGCGAATAGAAAGCTCTCACCACATTTGGGTAGCACACGTCCTCGGAACTCATCATGGCTGGCCATCCAGGTTGCTTGAGGAAAGTGAATTGAATTTCGTCCACCTGATTGTAGACATTGAGAGGCAATACCCTTCCCATGGCTAGATTCCGTGGGAGATAAGTCTTGTGGAATATCTTCGGATATCTCATTGAGATTGTTTCTCATTAAGCCCTTGATTTCTTCAGAGATGGCCATTTGGAAGAAGGGTTTGAGTTTTGAGAAGAGATAGAGAAGAACAAGAGAGAGAGATAGAGAGAGCAGATGAAGATTGGAAAGCGAGGAGAGGTTTTGGCAGAGTTTTGGTAAGTTTTTTGAGCGTAAAGTGCTCAAATGAAACAATGCTATGAGTATTTATAGTCATGGCTCGTAACTAGCCGTTTCCTGCCACTTATCCAAAAGTTACCGTTGGTAACTTGTTTCTCGGAAGGTACCTTTCTGAGAGAGGTGGTCCTTCTGAGAAACCCTCCTTCTGAGAGATGTTTCAGAAGATCTCCTTTCTGAGAGATGAGTCTTCTGAGAACAAATTTTCTCAGATAGAGTTTTTCTGTGTTTTCCTACTTCAAGCTCAGAAGCTTAGTTCTATTGTTTGTCTCAGAGTTTAATCTAGGACTAAGGGGGGTTTCTAAGAGAAAGTTTTTAAATTTCAAAGCACTTAGAAACGTCTTAGGTTGAGAAATCCTTTCAGAACATTGAAACGATCCTCGGGTAAAGGCTTTGTAAATATATCTGAGATTTGATCCTCAGTATTTACAAATTTGAGTTCAATGTCGCCTTTTTGCACATGATCCCGAATAAAATGATGTTTTATATCAATGTGCTTGGATCGAGAATGCTGAATAGGATTTTTAGCTAAGTTGATAGCACTTGTATTATCACAGAGGATAGGGATTTTGGTGTACCTTATTTGATAATCAAGTAGCTGATTCTTAATCCAGAGCATCTGAGAACAGCAGTTCGCAGCAGAAACATATTCAGCTTCAGCAGTTGATAGGGCGATCGTATTTTGCTTCTTGCAAGACCAAGTGATCAAGCATTTTCCAAAGAAGCAGCAGCAGCCACTTGTGCTTTTGCGATCTATCCTATCTCCAGCGTAGTCGGCATCACAGTAACCTACAACATCAGAAGAACAACCTTTCTCGTACCAAAGACCAAGATTAGTAGTTCCACTTAAATATCGTAAAATTCGTTTAACTGCAGTTAAGTGTGATTGCTTAGGCTTAGACTGGAATCTAGCACAGATCCCAACACTGAGTTGGATATCTGGTCTGGAGGCAGTTAAGTCGAGAAGTGAGCCAATCATCCCTCGATAGTTGCTTTCTGAGACTTTCTCACCATCTTCATCCAAGTCAATTACTTGAGAGGGATGCATGGGAGTACTCATGGGTTTGGCCTTATCCATCAGAAACTTCCTCAGAAGTTCCTTGGTATACTTCTCTTGGTGAATAACTGTCCCTTCTGACTCTTGCTTGATTTGCAATCCTAGGAAGAATTTTAACTCTCCCATCATGCTCATCTCGAATTCACCTTGCATAAGCTTGGAGAATTCTTTGCAGAGGCATTCATTGGTTGCGCCAAATATTATGTCATCAACATAAATCTGGACAATCAAGAAGCCAGAGTCTTCTGAGAGTGTAAAAAGAGTTGTGTCCACTTTCCCTCTTGAGAATCCGTTTTGAAGCAGGAAAGAGCTCAATCTATCGTACCAAGCTCTTGGAGCTTGTTTCAGACCATAGAGAGCCTTTGTAAGCTTGAATACATGATCCGGGAATGCATCATTCACAAAACCAGGAGGTTGTTTTACATTAAACTTCCTCAGAAAGGTATCCATTCAAGAAGGCAGACTTAACGTCCATCTGATAGAGTTTGAAACCTTTGTGTGCAGCAAAAAGCTAGCAACATTCTGATAGCTTCCAATCTTGCGACTGGAGCGAAAGTTTCATCATAGTCTATCCCTTCTTGTTGGTTGTACCCTTGTGCAACCAATCTGGCCTTGTTTCTCACGACTTGACCGTTTTCATCAAGTTTGTTTCGAAACACCCATTTTAGTCCCAATGACACTCTTGCCTTTGGGTTTCTGAGTCAGTTTCCAAACTTGATTTCTCTCGAATTGGTCAAGTTCATCCTGCATGGCATTTACCCAGCTAGGATCATCTAACGCCTCTTCTATGGACTCTGGTTCAAGTTCAGAAACCATAGCAAGATTTGTATAGTTCCTTCTGGTTCTTACGCCACTTTCTGGATTGCCCAAGACTTCATTTTGAGAGATGTTCTTCAAGTCTCTTGAACCTCTGATCCCTTTAGGGGTAGGGTTCTGAGAACGAGACACAGAAGGTTCTCTTTCTGAGTCATCAGAAGCTTGTCCTTCTGAGAATCTAGGTTCCATTGTATTTGGAGAAGTAGATTCTCTAGGTTCTGGAGCTTTGATGTTGTTACTAGATTTTTCTTTAGATGAAGATGATTGTTCCATGGGTTGGAAGTCAGTCTCATCATCTATAAGAATTTTCCTTTTGGCTTTCTCAGAAGAGATGTTGAGTTTCTCAATTCATCTTCTAAGTTAGCATCTTTTTGAGACAGGTCCTTACTAAGTTCTTTGAACTTAATATGGATTGTCTCTTCAACACATTTACTCCTTTTGTTATATACTCTGTAAGCTTTAGAGACTGAGGAGTTTACTAGGAAGTATCCATCATCGGACTTAGGGTCAAACTTAGAGAGTTTGTCCTTTGTGTTGAGAATGAAACAGAAGAAACCAAATACATGGAAATAAGAAATGTTTGGTATTTTATTCTTCCACAGCTCGTAAGGTGTCTTTTTCAGAATTGGTCTTAGAAAGACTCGATTCTGAATGTAGCATGAAGTATTTACTGCTTCAGCCCAGAAACCTTTCGAAAGTCCACTTTCTAAGAGCATTGTTCTTGCCATCTCTTGAAGGCTTCGATTCTTTCTCTCAGTTACTCCATTTTGTTGAGGAGTTCTGGGAGAAGAGAATTCGTGAGCAATGCCCAGATTTTCACAAAGTTTTTCAAAAGCATGATTCTCAAATTCACCACCATGATCTGATCTAATGGCATTGAATGTGCGAATCCTTTTCTGTTGAAACTCTTTTCGCAGAATGCTTTGAACTTCTCAAAAGTTTCTTCCTTAGAAGCTAGAAAGAAAACCCAAGTGAATCTGGTAAGTAATCATCCACTATGAACAAGACCATAGCGTTTTCCAGAAAGGGAAGCTGTTCTGGTTGGTCCGAAGAGATCCATGTGGAGCAGTTCCAGTGGTTTCTGAGTAGAGATACCCCTTTTACTGGGAAAGGAAGCCTTGGTCTGTTTCCCTTTTTCACAGAAGTCGCAGGTTGCATCCTTCTGATACTTAATTCTGGGAAGGCCCTTTACAAGTCCTTTCTGAGAGAGTTCAGAAAGAAGTCTCATATGGGCATGACCAAGTTTCTTATGCCATAGCCATTTGTCTTCTTGGACAGAGACAAGGCATTCCACATTTTGATCCTTTAGATCATCCAGATGGATAACATAGATGTTACCAACACGTTTTCCTTCCAGAACGATCTTGTCAGTTGTGAGATTAATCACATGACAATACTTGGCATAAAACTCAACCTTTAAGCCTTTGTCACAAAATTGACTAATGCTTAATAGATTGTGAGTTAAGCCATCGACCAAAAGTACATCTGAGATTTGGTGAGAGGAATCCTTACCAACATCTCCGATTGCAGTGACTCTCCTTAGCGCCATCACCGAATCGCACTGTTCCGCCTTTCTTAGGCTTGAGACTTTTGAACCAGTGCTTGCTTCCAGTCATGTGCCTCGAGCAGCCACTGTCAAGGTACCACTGCTCATCGTGGTGGTGGAGCAGCGCTTGATGATGTTCCTGCAGTCACAATGTTAACAGATTTAGGTACCATTCTTTGGGGTCCTTGCTTGTTAGCTTTCTTGGTTTTTGCCTTCTTTTCTTAGAAGGGTCATGGTTTTGAGAGTCAGAGACCTTTTGTTTGCCCTTTTCAGAAATACTCGCTTTCTGAGAAGTTTTACCCTTCTGAGAGGGGTCAGTCTTCTTAGAAGATTTTCTGCTTTTTTCTGAGTTTTCTTCTTAGCCTTCTGAGGCTTAGAGATTTTCCCTTTTTCAACATAGGGCATTTTTCAGAACCATGACCACTTTAAAACATGCAATGCACATGCGGGGTGATTTAGTAAGAGTGGATCAAGATTATGTGGTTCAAAGACTCTTCATATCCAAGACCGCTTTGTCTTTATAGGGTCTTTGACCCCCAAGCAAAAGACTTAGCATCTTTTCACCATTTACCATCTTAACTAAGTCAGAGGCTAGAAGTTCATTTGTCTTTTGCAGTTCGATCATGGCCTTTTCAGCCTTTTCTACTGTGATTGAAGACAAACTTTCGAATGCTTGATACAGATCATGACTTTCAAGGTATCTACCTTTGAAGTCGTCTCTTTCAAGCCTTAGGTTCTGAACTTCTTGAGTTAGTCTTGCATTTTCAGCTTCTGTGTTTTTAAAAGATTTTTTGAGGTCGCTGAAACTGTTAGCTAACTCGTTTGAGTCTTTCAGAAGATCATAGTAGAGTTCTGAGAGCTCATCGTATGAGTATGAAGAGGAGGAGAATTTTGTACCTCTTCTGACTCAGATTCTGTTTCAGAATGTAGTCAGTTCCTGCCATGAAGCAAACATTAGCTTCTTCTTCCTCACTTGCTGCTTCAGAAGCTTCGTCTTCTGAATCACTCCAGGTTGCAGCCATTGCCTTCTTTTCTTTCTGGGAATGAATTTCTTCTTCCCTTTGTTTTGTGGGCACTCCGTCTTGAAGTGGCCTTTTCTCCACATCCAAAGCATGTGGCATCTGAAGGCTTTGACTTTCCTTTCTTAGGAGTGAATTCCTTGCTTTTGTTTGGCCTCTTTCTCCAGGCTTTCTTCATTTCTTTACTAGGAGAGAGATGTCGTCTTCGTCGGATTCTGAGCCTTCATCATTGTCAGACTCAGAAGCTTCTTCAGCTTTGAAAGCTTTGGAAGACTTTCTGACTTGACTGTTCAGGGCTAATCCCTTCTGAGTCTGGAGGAAGCGGA